>VYXC01011827.1:1562402-1697842 GCA_013397175.1 Platysteira castanea | reverse complement strand
ATAGTTTTAAAAAGCATGTCACAATTTATACTGCCACCTAGTTTCTAACCAAAAGGTTACTACCAGGTAGTAGAGCTCAGTCTGCTTTCTCACAGATTAAAGGGCAGATCCTTTAACGTTTCAAGGAATCAAAAGGGGAGGAAGGGCTCACACTCACCCTTTTGTTGTTCTCTTCTTCTTGTGCCTTCCTGAACTCGTGCTCTAGGGAGCAGTCGATGTCGTTGAAGAGGCCGACTTCCTCACAGTTCTTCAGAAAGCGTGTTGGTGTAGGAGTCTGATCTGAGAACACAACAAGAAATGATCATTGGTGCTTAATATTAAAAGGAGAGGGTGTCAGTTAAATAGTCCTCCAGGAAAAGAGAGGTTCTGACTAAACTTCTCTTTGCCTTCCCACCCCTACCTACCACACCATCATTTAAAAAAACCCACACAGTGCTGAATTTCAACACTAAACACTGCAGACAGCCCGTGCTTGCCACTAATGTCCAAAACCAGGCAGCAGTCATCATTCAGGCAGAAAGACAACAGCATGGGTTTTCCCAGGGCGCATAATGCAAGTGTATATCCTTAACGTGTGCAAATGGTCATTAGAGCTGTCTATAAACCTCTAAAAACAGGTGCATGCAGAACAATGCACAGTACATACCATAAGGCACATTTACACCACGGCACCCATGTTAACTGCTGTGGATACACACTAGTTAACGCCTTCAGATGCTCAAAAACCACCTCAAACATACACATATTGAGCAAAAAAGGTAACCATGGCAAGAAGTTCTGCTTCCGACACACTTTTTGAAGCAAGAGTTAAACGGCATTTAGGAAAGCTATGAAGAGTAAAATTATGGCCACGAAGAAGCATCCTTTTGCATTTTATATCTAGAAGTGTTGATAATACATGCAAAACCATGAAATTTGGAGTAAAAAAAATTTTAATGCCTTCATCTCTAGGATTTTTCTGCCCTCTCAGAGTTCATACAAGGAAGGACAGAATTCTCTTTAATGCCACAGGCAGCAGGGACTGAAGAAATTACAAGGTTTTCTCATACATTTTCGAAAACCTGCAAGACAGACAAGCTTAATTGCCATGTAGACTGTAGTTTCAGTGATGATCTTGGCTGGTCTTTCTTCAGGAGATGAAAAATCAATCCCAAATTTGGGAACCAAAGACTCTCCAAAGCACAGCTCTGAGGCACCTCCGTTCATCTGAGGCTAGTTCTTAACTATTCCACTTTGGCTCCTTCTTTCCAAGGCTCTGTTCCAGCTCGAGATGCTTTGCACCTGATTTTACAGAAAGACTGGACTCACTTTGTTAAAAAATAATCTTCAGCATAGTTCTTGACAACTACCTATTGTTTGTATTTCATTCTTTAAAGAATGAAAACTCCATCATACTGAACCCCATTCGCCCATACTGGGTAAATTCTGACCTCAGAAAAAAGCTTCCCACTTCAGCAAGTTCTGGAAGAAAAAACTGGTTTCTTGCACCTAGCTAAGCTGGCTCAAGTTCTAATATTACCTCTTACAGCAGTTACCTGACACAGTGAATTTTACATGATCAGGATAGAAATGCACATTAACCCTTAAATAAGCAGTACAAACGCAAGGCATACAAAAGAAAACACAGTTTCCACTCGGAAACTAAGGAAGAGGATCAGCCTCCTCCATTATAAAGACAGGTGAAGCCAATTTTGACCTATATCAAGCACGGTCCTCCAGGTTTGACCTTCTCAGGTAATCCAAGGGCAAAGACACTCCTTTGCATTTATATTTCTGCTAGAATATCTTGAAGGAACATAAAATGCAAGTCTTTAATGTTAAAATTCTTTTTCATTTCTTTTGGCCTGAGCATCCTACTTATGAGCTTAATGGAAACAAACCTCAAGTATTTGGGAATGCTCACTAATTTATCTATTCGTTTTCACAGCTAACTACGGTATTACCAGAGTTAGAAATATAAGTTTCCAAGAATCCTGCAAGAACTCAGCCTAAGGAGATGAGTCGACAAGGTGCTGGCACTGCTGGGAGCTGACAACATTCAGCACTTTATGGGTCCATATCCTAAATATGGCAGTACCAAACAAATCTCTAGGGTAACCTCAGTAAACTCAACAGATTTCCACCAGGGTTGTCTTTGGCCCTTTGGCTGGAGTTTGTACTGGAAATGAAGTGCACTAAAATGCAGGAGAAATAGATTTTGTTTCCAAAAAGGATTTAACGCTACTTTAGTGAACAACGCCATTGCTTTGTAGAAAATCAAAGACAATTGTTGCTAAGCCTTCCTGGACACAAAAGGCACATTAGTATCTGAATGTGAGGTAAATACAGGAAATGCTTTATTGTTAGAAGTGGTATATTCATATCAAATAAGCAAGGTATCAATTTCATGGGCAAGATGAGAAACCATAGTTTCATAAAGAAGTTGATGCCACCACTTTCACTAGAATAAAAAATCCTGGGTTTCTTCAGAGTTGCTTGAGCCCAGAACTGACCAAAAAAAAAAAAAAAAAGAAAGTTTTCTCATTGAAGTAAGTCCATTTTAACAGTGAAGAAAAGCAAGCCAGAGCAAGAATGTGACTTCAAATGCACAGGGCCCTCAATGGCTTTTCTCTGCTCATGCTGAAAGTCTGTCTTCTTCACCACAAGAAAACCAGTGGTATTGCCAACAGTCAAACTTTCCAATTAGCTATTTTAATATCTCAAAAGATCAAAACTGATAATGGCACTGTTTACACCCCCTACATATTGAGATGGTGATCTTAATTTATTACCTCAGGCTCCCCATATGGCTACTGTAGTTCCTATCTTCCAGAAAGCAGACTGGCAGGAATTCACACCAAGATTTTGTTTAAACAGACAGCCCCTTGTTTCTCCCAACTGAGGAAGGAACACCACCAACCAGCCAGCCTAAACTCCATCCCCAGACCTTCTGGAAGTCAGCTCAGTCAGACATAAAACAAGACCTGCCTTTCTAGCTATAATACTTCAGCCTTCAGCATTCCCAGAAACCAGAAGTCCACAAAACCTCTGTGTGAGGGCAGAAATGATAAAGATCCAGACTTTAAAATGTTGAGACCTTGTGTAGTAAAGTAACTACTTTATTACACTACACATACACTGCACTCATTGGTTTCAGGACTTCAAGGCTACCAAGTCTAGTGAGCTTGCTTTGCTCCTGAGCAACCAACTATTTTGCCTCTGCAAAACACCAGCTCTCCTTTAGGATGTGGGCAAATTAGTAGAAGAAATTACTCTCAACACCACAGGAATTCTTTTACCTAGATTAGACAAGCTTTGTGTTTTAACTGGGAACAGTATCACAAAGGAGACCCTAACAAAAGCTACAAGATCAGGTCTCCCAGAATTAATAAAATATTCCTAATTCTCAGCACTTAAAAATGCATTAATAGTTCCAACAGCTTGTGCCTGACCTCAGTGTTCCCTGTTGGTACAAACAAAGATTTTGTTGCTATCACCAGCGCCCACAACTATTGCAGACTCACTGAGAACAGGGCTCTGATTTGTTGCACTTCAGTAACTGGATGAGCCAGACCCATCTGGACCGAAACTCAGACAGAGCTAGCACCACTCTCAGCATTCCTGCTGAGGACACACATTATGTAGGAAGCTGTTCTGCAGGCACACTGCTACTCACACAACCCAGGGCTTTATTGTCACAAGCTGTATTTTGAATTGGCAGCTTGGGATACAGGTTTATCTAGGTTAACCCTAGATTTATTTAGGTTAACCCTAGATACCTGCCTGTTAGACTGATCAGCTATCCCAACCCAGTCCCACTGTTCAACGTGTAAAAATCTTTCCATCCTCAGCTAGTTCCATCCTCCAGAACTAGTTTACCGTCCTTTAAGGTACCTACCTCTAGCCAACTATCACTTCACAGGTAAACCTGCCATCAGATAATTACTTAGGAAGTTATTTCTATCTCAGCTTTATCACCAGCTTGAACACAGATTTTGTCAAGCTTCAGACTAGGCAATAAAAATATTGTTCAGCCTATTACTCAGGGGAATAATCAGCCTCTCTGCTGACACAGTCATGACCAGTCAGGCTGCAAGAAACATTAAGTTTATATAAGCCTCAAAAATTTAAATGGACAATGTGTAAGACCCAGAGCAAGCCTGAATGATCTCACCTGTGCAGATTCCAAGTTACCCTACTGTATCTCACAGGAGAAGATTTCAGATGCACTCAGCAATCATACTTTGACCAGAATCGCACATACTGTGTGTGTTTTGGCTGCTGACTTTTGAAATCCTGTCAGTGGTGTCTGAAGTGATAACTGATTTTTCAGACTCATTTAAAAAACTATATGCTGTAAGGCAATGGAGAACTTGAAGTCTTCAGTAAAGTCAAAAGATTCCATTATGTGCTCACTGCATTTGACAATGCATGGAGGTTTCTTTGTTGCCGTTTGTTTTGGGGGTGTGGGGATTGAAACGATAGTCTCAGAAAGGACACTCAGTCTTAATATATTGTTTTCAAAACAACAGCTCAGGAAACACAACATTAGCTTGCTATACAGAAACTTAGTTTATTCGTCCAGAGTGTATTTTGTCAAACTACCTTGAATTCCCGAGTTTAATCCCTCAAAACAAAAAAAGAAAACTTTAAAGCATGCTACCATTTTTAAAAAGCCCTGGAGAACCAAAGGACACTTATGCGAAACAAGCTTGCATTTCAAGAAAAAAAAATTGAAAATTCCTATTTGGTAAAAGATACCTAACAGTACAGCTCCAAAGTGTGTAACTTGATTCTTTATTTTTCTTTCAAAAAAAAAAAATTGTTTAGTCTGATGTGCAATAATAATGGGCATTTGGCTTGTTCAGCTGTGGGCTCTGTTGAAGTTATACACTTAGCCGTGCTGTACTTTCCTACAGTGATAACAAAGTCAGAATAATGGGGCTAGCACAGAAATTGAAGGGCTGCCCATCAAGCAGCCACAAAGACAGAAGAGTGTCCTGAGAAATTCAGGAAGGTTTTTTCATTGATTTCAGAAGTTTCTACCCAAGTGCACTGAGGAGCTCAATATCATAACACATCAAACAGGTGGAGAAGGAGGAGAGGGAGAAGAAGTGCACCCAGACACATGGGGTGAAACTGCTCCTACCCAGATGAGGGCTACCAAGAACTTTACTGCTTGAATATATACTGTTTAAAGCACTGGTTGGACTTTCCAGGGTGGGTACACATACTAGGTACAACGAATTTTTTAAATCTTTTGGTCACCGTGAACCTGACCAGTAAATGTTAGAAGATGTTTCATTTCATTTTTGATAAAGCAAAGGACACAGAAGCAAGGAATAAAACAAAGTACACTATTAGTCCTTATATCCAATCATTTTGCACTCCTCAAAATTCACACCTAGATAAATCTCTCTGTGTAAATTACAAGGAGGGAAAAACCAAGGCAACCAAGGGTGATGTAAATTACCTCACTGACACAGGCATTACCTGGAAAAAGGATACATTTGCACTACCTTTATTACAGCCACTTTTTTCATCTAGGGAAATCTCTTTCTACCTCCGCAGTGGGCTTTATCACCAAAACTCTAGAGGATTTGGTTTCAGTAAATAGAACGAGGAAGGAAAAAAGGTTTCTTTGTAGATAATCCCCAGTTCCCAAAGTTCAGTTCCATGGGGCTTTTAGTATTTCCCTGGAGGAAACAATCTCTTCCACAGACATTAATATTTTGGTGTTTAAACACAAAAGCTTTGTCACACAACAAACTACAGAGTTTCAAAGCAATGCAAACACTGTTCACTTAGCACAACAGCAAAGAGTTGATGTCTATTTCAGTCAATTTGACTACAGAGTTGCCTGCAACAGTGACTAGCATGCAAAACTTACATAAGATATTCTGTGTTATCTCAAACAGCTCTTTTTTGGCTGGAAAGATGGAAATGGAAAACATCAACGACTCTCTATCCATACTCTTAACAAGATTTTCTAACAAACAAAAATAAAATACATACAACAAAGAGGAACAAATAACATTAATTTTAAAAGACAGAATTGTATTGTCAAGTTGTGCAGCAAAAGTGTCACCTGCATTTTAATGTAATGCCTCTAGTGGACTTCCGTTTATACAGCCAGAGAACAGAAAGCTCTTTAGTGTACAGAGGTATCTGGAATTTCCAAATTGGTTCAAGAGACTGGTTCACCAGATTTAATATAACTTGTTCTTCTTAAGCCAGAACGAAAAATATGGTAGAAAACATCATGGAGCTAGCTGATAACACGGAAGCTCCTGGAGAGATATATTTGATAAGCCAGCACAGCACCACTGGTTGCAATCAGGCCATGAACCATTGTTTATTAGACACTGACCCCACCTACACAACAACATAAAACTTCACTTACAACAGAACTTCACCTCTCCCTTAGAAGCTGATATTTCAGACCCCAACACAGATTTCACCCAAGAAACAAGTTCCTTCTTCCCAAGCCACAGTTTGCTCAGTTTCTAAGATGTCTTGTACAAGACCAACAGTGTCAGTGCCCGCTTCCAGGAACAGTTTACAGAACATATGTTTCATGTGTGTTAAATATTACTGGTATTACCGTGAACCCAGACTGGGGATTAAGCTACCTCTGTAAACAGAGTAGATAATTCTAATGTCTGCCTGAAAGCACACAGTGTGTTATTTTTCATGACTAATTGCTAATAATAAATGGATCATACACAACAAATTAAAAGATAGTCTACAACACACTGGGAAAAAAAAATTAGAAAGTCTGACTTCTAGGCATCTTAGGAGAAAGAGGGGAGAAAAACAACTAACATTGCACCTGGCTTATTACATGGCAATTGCTGCTGCAATTCTTTGAACCTACTGATGACAGGAACAATTTTTTTTAAAAAACCTGAAATAAGCAAAAATGCAAAAAACAAGGAAGACATGAAGACAAATGTCTAAGAGAAAAGTCTGTCTCTTTTCCCCATATATCATTAATTTTTCATTATGAAATCTAAGAATAAAACATCTTAAACGTTAAGGTATTTAGTTTTCCCCAGGGTTTCACTGGATAATGAAACAACTATTTTTCAATGTCTTCCTGCAGAGAGTAGATGATCTATGATGCTTCCAGAGTAAGCACTGCAAAATGCCAAACAAATCCAGCAAACAAACACAAAAAGAGGAATCAATACACAGCAGAACCAAGTTGCCAGGCCATTATGGTCAGGCACACTGGCTGTGGTCTTCAAGAACACGTGCAGCTTTTTATTCTTTCACTACTACGGAGGATCATCATACACAAACCTCAAAGAATACATCTCTTAGACGCAATCTCGAAGTCTTTGTGGGCAGAAAATTCTGCATTAGTATGTCCAGCTGGCTATCTGCAGGTTTAGGGGGCCCAGTACCAGTGGTAGTGCTGGAAGACAGTCATTCTTTTAGCTTGGGAAAGCAACCCATTGGAAGGAGCAGAACAGCTAAATCACAGAAGTTACCAAACACAAATGGAGCCACTCTGCTCAGGGGACTTCTGATGACAGAATAGATTCCTTAGAAACTGCACTCGAACGAAAGGCTTGCCAAACAGAAAGTTTTAACAGAAGTCAGCACTTGCACAGGGTGAATGTGCCCGCAGCACAGATGTCTTTGAGCAGTTTCACTGCCAATGCACACAGCCAAATGCAAAAGCAGCTTTTTCTCATTTGTGCTTGCAAACACAGGATTCTGTGGGCATAGCTGGCATTCAGGCACTTTACAAGACCTACTCTTCAAAACACTGTGTACTGTTTCTTTCTAAACTTAGTCCACTATGGCATTTTAAAATGTAAAAGCAAAATAAATTCTATTTGGGAAAAAGTCTGTCTAACTTCTCATTGGTGCCTAAAGTCCCAACAAAAAACAACCAAGCAAACAAAGTCCTAAATCAAATATTTTCAAGCCATTCTTACTTAATTATGATTTTCATAAAAATGGAAACAGTTTAACCATAAAAGAGTTAGTCTGCTGGAGTCCCTTTAATGACCCATTTTCATCTCAAATGGCACAATTTACCTTGAAGAAGCCCATTGTAAAAGACAAATATCAAACACTGCTGAACATCCACACACATATTTGCATCATAGGGGGGTTTTTCTACCATTACTTTGAAACATGAAAAATTCTAGAGATACTATTTTAAATAGTCCATTACCATAGCTCAAAGAATAAACAATAGGAAAGGGAATAGGAGAGGAAAGAAGTAAAATGAAGGCTAGCTTGACCTTACCCAGCACTGGCTGAAGGCCAGCAAGCCATTGATATGTGGTTACACGGACAAGAGCACCAAAGGACTACGTAAGAAAAATACTACTCAAGAAACTAAAGGGTAAAATTGCACCTAATACCAAATAACCCCTGCTTATGAAGGGGGAAGTGCAGAGAGAGATGGGAAAAGAGCACTGGGTATTAGCCCCTGGTTTGCCTTTCTGGTTATGGCTATTCACAGTGGGCAGCTCTGGAGTCACCATCCAGGTGGCTCATGAAATGTGGCCTCTTCCAGTTGCTGAAGCGAGTCTGTCCAGCTTAAATAGCAAGTCTGACAGCAACAGCACAAATGCACTTCATTAACACTCTCACTGCTGGGCTCCCAAGTGACATGCACTTAAGTGCCTATATTTCATTGAGAATCAATGATAGAGCTGCCAGCATGGCTCAGGTTCAGTGATTTCTTTCCCTCTCATGGCAAACTTGTATGAAGGCAGAAGAATGGCAACTGTTTTTTTGTTCAAAGATATGCATTCTAGCTTATTCCATCTCTGCTAGTTATTTAATTGGAGCTGGGGGCTTTTTAAAACCAATCTCAGAGGCATTTTGCCAGTAGTTTTCCAATAGTAGTCATGCTTTCAACATCATCTGAATAGTTATCTTGACTCTTGAATTCATGTCTTCTTACCTGATAACATATTATCTGTTTTTATTGAAGGAAACTTCAAAGTCATTTCATGTTTGTGCCTGTGAATCATCAGATGATCCTCTGTTGGAAAACGCTGTCAGGCAAACACAGAAAGAGAGAGAGGAAGAGAGAAAAAAAAGAAAAAAAGAAGAATTTAATTCTCTAATAAACTTTTGGCATTGGAGAGAATTTCAAAAATGAGAGAGAGAAAGAAATTTATCCAGCTAGAAATGTGTCCAAATGGCACAGGAAACAGAATATTTGAAAATACAAGTGAGTATGAGTAACAAATAGCTGTACTCGATTTAGAAACACATTTGCTGCCGTGCTCTCTGGGATAACAAACCTTAAGGTGTCGTGCAATTGCTTGAAAAAAATTACAGTCCAAGTTTTAGATTCTAAGGGTCTCAGACACCCACTCCAGCTACCACAGCCTCACAAGTCACCACGTGCCCGAGGATCTGCGATAACTGCTGTTCTGTGTGCTCCTAGCCCACGGCAAATGCTAGGTAATGAGGCAAATCTTAAATCACTTTACTGGATTTTTCTGCTTTTGTGTCTTTCTGCAACATACATCTGATGAACAGCTATAAAAATAATTAAATAAGCCAGCTTTTTTCTACCCAAAAGTGTTCAGGCAAAACACGTCTTTAATTTTGGAAATATCTGATACTTTGGCTTGATTTGAAGTGGCAATGCAATCGTGCACAGTTTTTTTATAGCAACTAGTTATGACCGTTTAGGATACTAAATCAAATTCTTTTCCTTTGTCAAGCAAAGAAGGTGGAGAGATGTTTTGTGTAAGAAACTAATCAGTGTGCCACACTTGTTTTACAGTGTGATAACAGGTTTCTACAAGAAATAGCTTTTTTTGAACAAAACAAAGAAGAGACAAGCTTGAATAAATGCTCAAGCACTTGCACATTGGGGCTCAAAGAGCAGACTGGTTCTGTGAAGTTTCCTTCACCAGAACATGCATACACAGACCTTTGCTACTGAAATGGTTTCCACTGGGTTATTTCAGGACTAGCAAAAGCCAAAAGCTGTATCACCGAGGCTCGAGAAAAAAAAATCTAAAAGCAGCTTTTTAAAGGAACAGGTACATAGGAGACTAAAAAAATGGCAACAACAGAGTTAAAGGGACTTAATGCTTTCAACACAGTATACTCTTAGCTAAGTGACTTTGCTTGTGGCTATAGCATAAATAATTGCCATATGTTACACCTTTTGAGAATCTCTCTAAGCCCATAGATAAAATAGCATAAATAATGGAATTGAATTCTCTGGGGAAAAAAAAAAAAAACTGAAAAAGAAAGAAATCCCAAAGACCTTTTCCTCACTGTGAAATCCTGGTTCTCTGCTTACTCATCTGGAAGAAATGCAGCACTAGGAATTTATGTTAAGAACAAAGGGAATATCTGACAAAGACTTTGCTCAATGAAATCGTGAGGGGGAGAAAAAAACCCCACATTTATTTCTCTTGGAAATGGATTTTCCTTCATGGATGCCATGTTCTATCTTCGGGATGAAATCAGCCAGCTTAAACAGGGCATGGGGCAACAGAGAAACTGTTCCTCCAGCCCAGACTTCCCTGTCTTTTTTTCTAAGTCTACTTTCTTCCTTGTGCAGAAGGTCAACTCCATCAGCCCTCAGCACACATCTGCACTGGCCAAGAGAGAAGCCAGTCTCCAGCCAGCTTAGCTGGATAGCAGCTCTGCACTATGCACTTATGTCAAGCCCTCGTTTATAACAAACAGAGGTCATTTTGGGAAATGGGAAGTTAAATGTTTTTTTAAGATGGAAGTCGTGCCTGCATTGTTCATCTTTCGAAAACGAAACAAGCATGCAACCAAACTTGCCCTCCAAACACCCGAAAGAGCTTGTTTGAATCAGCTTCTCCTCCTCTGAGGAAATTAATTAAGAGTTGACATGAAAACACTCAAGTCCACTGATTTCAGTGGAATTTCGTTTCATCAAAAAGGTAAATATGTCGTGACAAACTCAGATACTTCTATTCTGCCTCTGTGATAGAATGGTGAAAGTTTAACTCTGCATGTGGAGATCTAAAGGGACATATTCTCAGCCTGAGGGACAATCCAAAAGATGCACTCTGCCTCTCATAGAAAAGCCCCCACTTAGAGAAACAGCAAAGCCACTCAGTCAGTTGTTAACTGGACTGAAGGCTTCCCCCTCTCCTTACTGCAGCTCTTGGCAAAATCAACATCTACACTTCATTAACAGTCACCCATCCCTCTACCAGAAGAACTTAAAGAGTTGTAAATATATTGGCCAGCTGGAAACTCCCAACATACAGCTGAAACAGGGAAAGATTCACTAATTAAGAGAGGAGGACTGGGAAATGGGTAAGCTAAATAACTTGACACAGATGCATACTGGAAGCCTGTGGCAAAAGCCCAAAAGATGCCCCTGCCTGAAGATTTTACTCACAAACTCTTGTCACTAAAACAAATTAGGGTCAAAAGTTCCACACATGGAACTTCCCTCATCACTGCATGTGGGGGAACTTCCCTCACCACTGCAAAATCACTGAAAAAAACCACACAAACCCCAGTTCAAATCTCAGCAGGTAAAATCCTTGTTACTTCAGGTTTTTTTAAGCCCATTAAACATCTAATGTTACAGGTCAGGTTTTGCCCTTAGAGACATATGGCAGAGCACCAGTCAACAGGACAGGAATCCCAACTGTACATCCTGGGGCAAAATTTATCTCCAGGCTGCATTTTCAACGGAAAATATTTAGTAGGAAGATGTCTTGAAGATTAAAAATAAATCAAGAAATAAAGATCAGCTAATAAGATATCATTGTATTTAAGTATTTAAAACAGAAAAAAAAAAAAAAACCCAGGAGGGTTACCGCATCCAGTAGCAACATAAGGTATTCCATCATACATCTCAGCAGAAGACAGATAAATGTGTCCTGCCTAGTGTGTTGTCTCTTGTTAGCCCCTAAAGGAATCTGCAATACATGGCTTGAAACATTAGGCTTCGGGATGAGAGAAGGCACAGAAGCAGCTTGAGGAGCACTTGTACAGACTCACTTTTGACTGGCTGTTGTATTTGCTTGAAATATTTTGTAATAATGTCTTGTGGGAAAGGAGAGAATTGAAGGGGAGAAAGTCTTAAAAAAACACACAAAAAAAACCCCTGACACACATATTATTATTAGACATGTGTTAATATATCAGGAGGCATTATACAAGCCAGAGCTAGTGCTGAGGACTCAATTAATATCACCGCTGACTCCACTCACCTGTGAGCAGCCTGGGGCACTGCAGACAAAAGGCCTCTCCTGCTCCAAGTTCATCTTTGATTCCTCATAAATCTACATGTTAAAAGGGGGAGGGGGAAAGAAAGGGAACCTATGAATATATACGTTCTAAACTTCACATATGCATGCAACATACAGAAAACGTAGTTCGTGCTTTTATTTCAAACTCCACAAACAGATCAGAACAAAGTTCTCATACTCAGAGTACTAATTTTGCTAATATTCAGCAGGGTCCCTACAGTCTAAGTTCTTATTGCTCCTTCCTGAGCACCAATTTACTTTTAAAAAGGAAAAGAAGTTCAGCTTTCACAGCATAAATCTGCCTTAGAAAATAGCATATGTTCAGTGTTGTTATTAGATAAGACCGTGTCTTCTCAGAAATATCTTGAATTAAAGGTTTTTACCTTTCCTCCGTCAGTTCCTGCTGAACAACATTAAAACCAGACATCTAGGTTACTTCTGAGAAAGTGCCCACTTTTTGAAGTTTTGCATCCACACTGTCTGATATTAATAACTTAAATATATTACATACATGCTCTCTATACACACAAGGTAACCGTGCATCCCCAGCCTTTAAAAGGAGCCTCAGGAGCTTGAGAAGTGAAGTTTTGTCTAAAACTGCACTTCCCCATAGCAGTTCCAGTCCTGTAACCTTGAACTAAACCCTGGGGGAAAGCTCACAAGTCTTGAATAAAAGCAAAGGATGAAACATTCACCCTCAGAATGCAGTCATGCAGCTGAATTTGAGTCAGTATTAGGGCAGTGTCCCTGAACAGAAATAAAAAAAAAAATTAGTAAAATTCTAGGGAGTAAAATAAGTAAGTCATTTATTTTGGAAATGTTTTCAGCCTGTTGGTACAACTGTTTTTACCAGCTAGAATGTAGAGGCTGACCCATCTTAAAGCATATGACTCATGTTTACAGATTCCCTGAAATCCCTTAAAACTCAGCCTCACCACAGCCCCTCTTAGAAAAATATCTGGGTTGTATTTGTGTAATCTTTTCATGAACCAAAGAGAAATATCTTGGTGGAGGAGCAGAATTTGATTGTAAAACTACAAAAATCTGCAGAAGGACAGGTGGTAAAGTTGTTCAGACCCACTGATTTTTTTTCAAACTACAGTTCATTGCTTCCTATCATCAGGAATATCTTTACCATGCTTACAGTTGATAGTGTAATACACCATTAACCTGTACATCACCCAGACCAATACTTGTAGCAATTATTTTCACTGGATGACAGCATTTTCTTTTTAATTAAAATTCATTCTGGTGGACAACATCAGCCTGACAGTAGATTTTCTTAATCATGACATAAAAATCTCCACTCTATCTGACCCCACTGACTGCTAGAAGCAGAATCCAGAAGTGAAGAGTTTCTACTTTTATTTGCCCTGCAACCTCCACAAGGACATGACTCCCAAATGGTGATAATGAGCATCAACTGATCTTCCTGATGTGGGCATCTCTACCAACACCTGGCCCGAGACAAGTGATTTATGGCAGAAAATACAATCAGGTGTCAAGAAAAACCCTAACTCAGGCAAAACCTATGTATCCACACGAGGCTAGAACCGAAATAACTAAAATTGTACCTAATTTACTCCTTTAAGATTATTCACATCCTGTTTTGATTTAACTTACAGCTATGTTAAACTGAAATAAGATACTCATAATCAGAAATGAAAGACTATGTTCGCATACTAAAATAACTAAAGGTGTTAAATTACTTCTAATTTCAGTTATTTCAGTTCCAGACTGTGCATAGACAAGCTCTTCAGAGATGAAACCATAAAAATACTCTGAATTACACTAGCCTGTCTGAAAGAAACAAGCAGCAGAGAGATAACTGACTGGAAAAACAAACTCCTGCAAAAAACTAAATCAAAACTTCCAGCTAAGTTTGATTTTCAAATCCACCTCTATTTATGGGATGTGACCTCAGGGATGTTGTCTTTCCTAAAGACAACTTTTTCCTTTTCACAGAAAGGGAAAAAAAAGAAGCTACACATGGATAATGAAAGGCTTTATTTAATATCTCAATTGCTCCTGCAACTGAAGCACTGCCAAAGGTTTCTGTTACCCCTTTTACCCCTTCTCAGGGGACAGTGACAACAGCATTTTCAATAGCAAAACAACAGATGACACTCAGTTAAAGAAAACAAGATAGTTACAATTCTGGTCCCAAGCGTCCAAGTGAATTTCAAAACATTACCAGGAATTACTTGGAGTTTGATTTCTTATTGAGTATTGCAAGTCTAAGTCTTTCCTCTCCACCCTGAGCTTGACCTTTAGTCCCTGGATCCATCAGTGCATGCTCCAATAACAATCAAATGATTTCCAGGGTTATCTAGGTAGATAAGCATGGACTAAGCACCAAAATAACATACTAGATGAGGACTAGAATCCTGAGCATGGGGATCAGCTCCACGAAATCGACTCTAAGAAAACATGGATTTGGTGTTTACTCTCAGTACCTGGAAAACGTGTCAGAGTCAATATCAAATTGTTTTCCATGAATGTACAAGCAATTGCTTGTTTCCATGAGAATCATTCTTTGCAGACACTAAACATAAAACAAGTAACAATCCAAAATGGCTATATCACCCACACTCCAAGGTGCTGTCTAGCAGAACCTGACCCATATAACGTGTTAGCAGGTAGTAAGGTGCCCTCAAGACAAATTGCACCATGCAGAGTTGGTGTTTACATGTGACACAATCACTGCAGTTGAGCCTATGGCACTACCGACTCTCTTACAACAGTAAACGAGTGAAAGAAGCTGCCTGCTGCCTACGCTTTTGGAGAGTGTCTGGTGCTTGGTTATCATATGGCAGTAATTCCAGCTTTATGCTTGAATGTTGACCAGAAAGAAGCAGCTGAAAGTCTGGGCTGTGAGTCTGAACCTCCTGCGTGCCTCAATCCCACAGAACTCTGCAAGAGCTTCAGGCGCACCAGCAACACAGGGTCTCGCCCCAGGTTTGCAGCAGGCTGGGGGCTCTCAGGACAGAGGTGTTCTGGTTGTGCATAGCACAGCTTGCATGGCATCCTTCTCAGGATGCGGGCACGCGTCTCCCATCCTGCAGCTCAGACAGCTGCACACGGCCTCTGGCACACACTTCCCTTCACGTGTCTCACAATCCACACAATCCACGTCTTCTTTTTCCACACTGTGTGCAGGTGAAGGAAGGAAATAACACAACCAATGGCAACATTTCTACTTCACCTAATAAAAATAAATCACAGCAGCCTTTCCATCTAAATTAGGGCGCTTATTAGCCTTTGGGATCTTGAAAATTCAAGTTACACTCGTGCAACTCTTGTAGTACTACCTATAACTGCTGCAATTAAGGCACATGAAGAATATCAGACAAATCTATGATGACTGTAAAGTTAAAAAATTACTCCGGTCTGAATTTTTTGCTTCTGTTATCAAAAGCTTAATTTATTGCAATTTTGTGACCTTTTTGAAGAAACAATCAAGGATTATAAATAAAAGCAAACACTATTATTGATATGTCAGCATTAGTTCTGATATTATCAACAATAGCCATGAGCGTATAATCCAGCAGAAAAGGGGGCTGAATTTTAATAGACATGTTAACAACATCTGTCAGCATTTATTGCCCTATTGTGACCACGTAAAGAGCCTTATTGGCAGAATGTGTAAGTGAGGAAATCTGCTATGCTGTTGTAGCCTGCCATTCTCCTGAAATATCACTCTGCTCAGGAGAAGTTAAGGTATTCTAATTATAAAGAGAAATAAATAAAAATACAAGAGAAAGACTTCTCCAAGCCACATCACGTAGAAGAGAAACAAGTAAGTGCTGCAGCAAGCCATGATTTTCTCCTCCTCCTTGATATTTGCATAAGATGCTTCTAAAAAGTTTTTATTATAATTAATAAAATTGAAGCTCACGGTGAGGAATGCAAGAACATAACAAAGAAAAAAAAGCAAACAGAAAAAACAAAACCACCCTCAGAACACAGCAACAAACTGCATTTCTTCTCAGCAGCATCCAGAGGGAAGTTCCCCATGTCCTCAGGCTCCTCAAGGAGATTTTGCAGAGCCCCAGGATCACCTTTTCTGAACCAGAAAAACAGTTCTTACATCTAATACCAAGAAAGCATGCTCCTTTCTGTCCCTCTCTCCCCCTTTTTAAACTCAGCAGTAATCTTACTGCCATACTGGTAAAAACATCAAGCAGACTTGTTTCCTGTTTCAATGTTATTCTTGAAGTGGGCTGCAGTAAGAATCTGATTTTCATTGGGCTATTATTATTTGCAGCTGTGTGACCTTTTTAACCCTCTTTTAAAAGTGACATTTCAGCCTTCAACCTCAAGCTGTCTAAATGTTGCAGGGTTTTCAGGCCTCTGATTAACAGAGGAAAAGAACCGATGGGGAGGTGTATACTACAATGTGTCTAATACAGGTCAGTGCACCCATCCTGCCATTTGCACAAGTGAGTAATTACACTCTTATAAGCAACCTGTTTGTTGAAATTAATCACCTGGGTGCATGCTTGCAAGACAGGTTTCTTCAGCCTGGTGTGACCAAGGTCACTGAGATTTCCAAATACAGGTACAAAATACATGGTCGCTAGCATTAGCAGCAGTATGCAGAGACATGAGCAATAAATGAAGCATCACCTATTTTTTAGGGTCACGGGCACAATGTTTAAAAAGGGAGAGTAGACATGGTTACACTGCATTTGTGAATAGCAAAGAACCCCACTGGTGTATGCAGCATTTTAAACTGCTAGTCATGGCTATTCAGTACAGTGCTATTTACAGATAATTAGAGCGTTATTAGAAATGCTATTAAGACTTGTTGGTTTTGGAAGCGTAATACATGCAGGGTTAATGCCTACGGTTGTTCCCAATACATACTTGCTTGAGCAAAGCCAATTTTAAGCAGCATTGTGCTGGAACGGTGCACAGTGGTTTTTGTCAGCACGGGCTTTTCAGTGGAAGCACTTGTTTTCTGAACTAGCATCATGCTTTCCACATGCAGGCATACAGGGCTCATTATCACAGCCCTGCCTGCTTCAGCTACTACAACGAAGGGTCTGTCAGCATTTCCATTAGAAACCCCCTGGTTTCAGGATTAAAGCATTTCCAAATGGTTCTGGATGCTGGAAAGCAATTTGTGTCTGGAGTCCCCAAGAAGGACTTTAACACAATGCACATTTGAGCTGGGGCTTGAGCCCTCACTGCTACTCTAGTGAAGTTTTTGGGATTGCATTTATGACATTTATGTGTGGAAAAACACTCAGCTTGGTCCTTTACTCATTTATTTTAAAAGAAGAGAGGCCCATAAATCTTCAGGCAGAGCCGAGTGCTCTCAAAAAGCAGTTGATGTGTGAATTGCCTCAGCAGCAAGCAGCCTCACTTTGGTCCTTTCCCCATGGCTGGCATCTGTGAAGTCGCTAGCCACTGGCATGCTTCAGGGTCATTTCCAAACAGAGTATCAAAAAGATTCTTTTTCATGCTTCCAAACACCCCAGTTCTTTTCACATGGCCGCTTGGTTTACTCATTCCCTGCCTGAACAAAATCCAGTGCTTGGAAGGCTCCCCAGCTGTCCTAAGGTTTTGTCCCTTCTCTCTGTTACAGGTATATCCATTCACCTTCAAATCACCCAAGGGAGAAAACTTTTTGATCCCCCAACTCAGCTTTTGTCCACTAAACCCCACTGTTTCTGTTATCAAAGAAAGCCAAATAGCTGCTTCCTGACTTTCTTCTGTTTATGCAGAGCTGCTTTCCACTCAAGAAAGTGCAGAATTAAGGATAACTAAAAGAATATGGGGCAAAGATGGGATATTTCAAAATGGAACAAAAAATGAATTTTGTAAAACTCTGGAATTAGAGAGTGGGGGAAGTACAGGGAGGAAGAACCACAAGGGGACTGGGGGCAAGAAGACATCAGTAGAAATGGAAAAGAGAAAGACAGTGGAAGGACTGCAAACCACTGAGGACTAGGCTGAGGAAGAGGAGTAAAAGGATACCTCTGAAAAAGAAACTCAAAATAGAAAGCAGATGACCTACTGCCTTCCCACATAGCAGCAGCATGAGAGGCCAGCACTGTGTATCACCCATGCAAGTATTTGGTAGAGGGCACAATTTGCCCTCTACACTGGATGATCAGGATCTCAAGCCTAGTGGAAATGCACAAGTCTAAACAATCACATTTCTTGGCCTCTCCATTTCAGTACAGGAAACCCATCACAGATTTACTTGCTATAGTGCAAACGGATTTGCTGTTTTTACAGAATTGGCTGTGGAGTTATTAAGCACAGGCCATAGAAGACAAAAATGGAAATAGGAAAACAGAGGTGAAAAGTGACTTTAAAATGAAAGCACACCAAAAAAATACTAGCACTTTTGAAAACAGTTCATGAAAGTTATCTCAGCACAGAAACATTCTATAGGAGAAATAAGATCTTTATAGGGCAAGATGGCTATTACTTCAACTCTGGAAAAACACTTCGAGGAATAATGTGATTATTTTGCACTCTGTGACTGGCCAAACAGGGCCAGCCTAACCTGGAAATGGTCCAAGCTTGTAGTTCTGCAACTGTCCCCCACTGATGGCATTTGCAGAATAACCCTAATACCTGCTGTGCCTGGTTACAAGTCTGAAACGACAGGAGAGACCAGACTGGAACTTCGCTGACAGCACCGAGGTTTGCTTAACAGAACAAGCAGCAGCACAAGCTGTACCAAGGTAAGGAAAAGGCACTATTCCATGCCAACATTTCACACACCATCAGACAGAAAAAATACCTGAAGCACTTCTCCATTTTCCCTACATGCAATTTTTCTGCTTTCCAGGTCTGTCAATTCAACAGCCAACCCAGACCTACAGAAGTAAAACCAGTATCTGGGTCTGTGGACTTAACATGACAAATGTTAAGGAGAATGTCATGTGTCTATGGGTAGTCAAACAGCCTCTGAATGTCAAGTTTATATGAACATGAACAAATACTGTCATTGTCCCATATCATCAGACATTTAACACAAGTGCTCCTGTCAGAAGACTAAGTTAGACTTGAGGCTATTGAAGGGGAAGGAAGGAAGGATGGAGAAAAAGACGGGAACGGAAAGAGGAGGAAAAGCAGGGGGGAAATGGGGAGAAGAAGCAGAAGAAGGAAAGGAAGGAAGGGGAAGAAGTGAGGGAAGGGAGAAAAAGGAAGGGAGGAAATGGGAAGAAAGGGAGGAAAGGGGAAAAAGAGGAAATGGAGGAAAAGGAGGAAAGGGAGGAAAAGGAGGAAAGGGAATAAAAGGAGGAAAGGGAATAGAGGGAGGAGAGGGAGGAGAGGATGGGCTATTTTAAAGCAAGATTCCACGTGTCAAAGTCTTTAAATGCTGTGCTACAAAAGGACCCTCCACTATTTTAAAAGCTTTGAGACTGAGGCGTCTTTTATCAGATGCAAGTACTTGGTGATAATATAGTCCTTATTTAGGTCACTGTCCATCTCACAAATCATTCTGCTCAAAAGAAGGTGGCAGAACTGCAAAACAAATGCAATAACACAAGTGACAGGAATCTTGCTTCAAGAGACAACCACTAACATCTAGCATTTTAAAGGAAAAACATATTTGCTCTGTTCTTTACGAGCAAGTCTTGGCTTCTCCCTGTATGTGACAGAGTCCCTTGGGGCAAAGCATGTGCACAAAGAAGTTAAAACCACCATTAGCTGAAATCAATATTTACTACCAAACTCTTGAAAGATTTAAAGGAGAAGATACACACAGAGAACACCATTCCATGCTCACACAGTCATTACTAACATGGATCTGATAGCACCCACTCTCCCTCACTACTAATTTTCAGTAGGTTACACACTTAACAACACTTCAGTGTGATATTTGATTACCTACAAAGTTGCTAATAATATAAGAATGGTCGGCTTAGAATTGCCTTTACAGTTATATTCCAGGCAAAGGGATAAAAAAGAACGGAAAATGCTTAGCCTGTCAGAAAGTCTGCCCCAATTTTCATTCATCTTCGAAAGGTTACCAATATTAAGTGCGGTGAGTAGTCTGTCTTCTAAAAATCGCTTCACAAACACAGCCCAATTCCCGGAGCTGTAGCAGTCACTGTGTTTCATGTCCGTGGTTCCTATGCCAAGAGGATTGTGGTGGGTGTTTGAAAGAAAAACAATGAGTCTTCAGATCAACTTCACAAGTTAAGATGGTTCACTATGCCTATTGCTATGAAACAAAAAAAAAAAAAAAAAAAAAAAAAAAAAAAAAAAAACACACTACTTCAAGGAAAAAAATCAAGCATTATGCAGTGGAGAAGATCTCCAGGAAGCCTGCAAAGGGCAGAAAAGGCAACAGCAACTGAGGGAAGAGATGAAGCCCATGAAGCAGAGGGTGTCAGTGATGAACTCCCAGTAACATCTGGCAAATAACCTAATCTTTTGGGACTTTCCAATGCTGGCAGATAAGTGTGTTGTCCGTCCCTTCAAAGGCTGACCTCATTTCTATCCTTGGGTTAATGGCATGCAAAGCTCTCTGCTACACTTACTTTTTCACTCTTCCCCCTGCCCCAAACAGTTATTATTAAACACCAAACAACTTTGCCTATTGTTGTAGTTTACAATTTAATTAAGAGTTTTCCCTCCAGGAATAATATTGACTGAAAGTTTTGTAGGGTTGTTTTGGTTTTTAAGTGTACTGTAACTGCAGTATGCTAATTGCTTTGGTTTACGATACACAAATAGATAAAAGAATTCACCTAACTTGTATGCAAATAAACACTTGGATTTCCAAAGGGAAGGGAAAAAAAAAAGAAAGCATAAAAGATATCCTGGGGGAAACAACAACACAAGGCTGCTTAGCTGACTTTCATACCAGAAGCAGTTAGGGGCTTTAAGACAAGCTTTGAAAATTCTGCCAGCCCAAATTTTCCTTCCATTTTTATTGTATAAAATAATCCCTAAACCAGAAGTCTGCAAACAAATTTTAACATTTTACGGATAAAACTCTGCAGTTCTGTGTGTTTAAAATCATTTTCAACTAAGACCAATCTCACTTTTTACTTTTTTTTTGCTTTATAGTTAACATACAAGACAGTTTAAGATTTTCATTACATAGAAAAATGAGGCTATTAATAAAGCAGCTACAAACCATTAATTATTAACTTTCCCCAATTTTTAATTGCCATTTTTAAAGATTTTTTTTTTTAGTTGGGAAACTTCTCTCCCTGCAAAATGACCAAAAAAAAAAAAGTCCTGAGTCAAACCTTCGATGTTCACCATTCTTACTTATAAGATAAAATCCTCTGGAGTAACAAATCTCTGCTGAGAACACTAGCAGCCCACAGGTCCCCTCAGGCAGTACTCAGCACTAGAGAGTTTTAGACACTAAAAACTGAAAACTTCTTTTCAGCCCTGACAAATCAAGAGCAGGCTGATTTGCAACACTTTAAACTTTGTACACATGATGCTGCTGGCATCCTCGAATACACACACTTTATCTTCAGACACATTTCTCACCCGTCATATAACTAGCTCTACTAACAGCAGTGTAACAACCTATTTCAGGTAAGTTTCCTTGGATTTAGGCTTATACATATGTCTTTAGAAAAACAAAGATGGAATCATCTTGCTGTTAAAATACCTTCATAAAAATAAGAGGGTCTGAGTCTGAGACTGGGTTAAAAAGCTGCTTCCAAATCATCCATTGCATTGAATACAGCACAGTGTATTTAGACTTTGAAATGGCAGTACACAAGTAAAGCAGTAAGCAAGGATTTGCTTGAACTAATAACCCAGAAAAAAATATACCCTCGAAGAAGCTGCAGACATTAAAGCAAGAGTTTGTATTTTCATAGAATCATAGGATATTTTGAGTCAAAAGGTACCTCTAAAGGTCACCTAGTCCAACCCCCTGCAATAAAGTAGGGACATCGTCTACTAGATCAGGTTGCTCAGAGCCCCATCCAACCTGACCTTGAATGTTTCCAGAGATGGGAAACTTTCTCTGGGCAACCCATTCCAATATTTAATCACCCTCATTGTAAAAAAATTCTTCCTTATGTCTACTCTAGATCAATCCTTCTTCAGTTTAAAACCATTAACTCTTGTCCTATTTCAACAGCCCCTGCTAAAAATGTTGTCACCAGAAGTTGTGGCCTGCTTACACACTACAACCAGCTCCTTATGAAGGTTGGTTGTGAGACTAGAGTTTTCCATCTTATCAAGAGTTAGAACTATGAACTAAAAGAACAATTCACAATAGTTAATGAAAGCCTTTTGGGGGAGGCAGGGCAGGTATTTTAGACTCAGTCTTCTGGAGTACCTGAAGCGTCATCAGCAGTCACAAGACATTGTCCCATGCAGGTATCGCCAACAAACAGTGCCGTGCTGCAGGCACAGCCGCTCCCAGGGCTCTGAAATCAGCCACTGCCAAGGCCCAGCACCACAAACACCAGCAGCAGCAAGCAATGCCCTGGGCTGGCACGCTCAGCAGAGAAGCCTCTCTTCCCCTGTCATGACACAGGCCAGTGGCAGAGTCCCCCACAACACCTCCTTCCAGCCAGCACCAGAGAAAAGGCTGAAGGCCATCTGCCCCAGCAATTCAGGTACCTGACTTGGAAACAGAACAGAATGGCCCACAAACAACTTGGCAGGCATCCAAAACAAAACAAAAAGCCCAAACCATTTCGTGCTGCTCCGCCTGCCCTCCTGCAGACCCCCCAGCTAGGCTCTGGCTTCCTGCTCTGCCCTGGATGTGTCCACAACCCTTGGGTCAAGCTTCTCAACCATTAAAGGTCTGGACCCAGGAGAGGGGCTAACTTTGATGGGAAGCCAACACAGGTCTTCAAACGCTTTTTTGCAAATATATGCTTTCTTTGAGCACAAAAATGGTGATCCCTCTCCTCTCCTCAGGCAAGAATGCTCCAGAAGTACTCCTGAGGGTTGGACGTGCTTTTCCAGTCCCCAGCACTAACAGTGTTCTGCAAATACATTTGCTGCATGTGAGATAAACAAGTCTGCCTCCCTCTCCACACCCAGAAGAGCAGCTCGAACATCAGCATCTCAGAGGAGCTCCAGGATAGGCAGAGACATGCCAACGCCCATGGCTGGGGCTGCCCTGGCTGCCCTGTTGCCTGGCTGGGGAGGTGGGATGGATCCTATCCTACACCCTCATGAGCCCCCCGAAGTTCTCACCCCCAGGGAGGCCCCCAGCCCCCGTGGTGCCTGATACACAGGTTTTCTGGTGGTCTCCATTGGAGAGCAGAAGCATAGCCCAAGGCACCTGTGGGGATGCTGCTCAGCTGCTGGTCCCTTGGGAGCACTCCACAGCTCCACAACAAACCCAGACAGGTTATATACAGCCTGTGTACTTCTGCCTAGTCAGACCTCAAGCCCTACCTCAAGGATTGAGAGATTTGGGATGCAGAGGGGACAGAAATGCGGCTATTGCTCCACTGCCACTTGACAAGAAGGGGACATCTGACATGGGCTGCCACTCTGCTCTTGACTAATACAGCAACTGCGAGGCGAACTGTCACCAGTGATTGGGCAGGGGGGTGAGTCTGCCTTCCAGAATCAGCTGAAACAGCACCCATCACTGGGAAAATGTCCCTGCAAACTATGGGAGACCCTTCCAGGAGCAGAGAGAGAGTTCTGCACTCGAGGAGTGACGGCGCTTGTCTGTGTGCACAGACAAGCAAGTCTGTGGGGCAGGTGAGAGTGTGCAAAGGGACCTTTCCTTTCCTCCTATGGGGATGCAAGTAACCCTCAGCAATTTAAGTCTCCAGAACTCTTCTCAGAAGACTGTTGTATCACATTCAAAAAACCAGCCTTTCTGGCCCGTGGATTATTGCCTCCGTGAAGGAGGCAGTACATCAAAATGAAGCAATTCCTAATCAGTGAGTAGCCACAAATTTCTGGCAGTGACCAATCCATAACTACAAACAAGAACCTTATAAACTGGCACATATGAAAATAATACTACTTTTCCTAAAAAGAAGGAGGCAAAGCAAGGGGTAATTC
The DNA here is from genome assembly GCA_013397175.1 of Platysteira castanea. Taxonomy (NCBI): domain Eukaryota; kingdom Metazoa; phylum Chordata; class Aves; order Passeriformes; genus Platysteira; species Platysteira castanea. The sequence continues at coordinate 1,673,633 of VYXC01011827.1, read as the reverse complement.
TCTGTAGGCTATACATTCACAACCTGTGAACTACTCACAGCAACTTATAACATACTGCAAGTGTAAAGCAGTGAAATTCAAACATCTCTAAAAACCACAGATTTGTAACTTGCGCTTATGTAAATACACAGCTTTCAAGCCTCAGCCGTCCTGGCAATAGCTCTTCTGGGAAAAACAAAAAAATCTTGGCTACGATTTTCAAGAGCAAGCGGTGATACTGAGCGCCTCCAGTTTCTATGTGTCCAATCAGAAACACTTTAAAAGGCTTCATTTTCAACTCCTGCTGTACACACCCTCTTCCAATCACATCCCTTTAGGGAATATTTATCTTTGAAAGTAAGCAAATAAGGAAAAGTCAGACACATACACATTATTTTGTTCATTCTTCTCTCAGTAGTCTCTCTAACACAAAGATATAATACTACGCCAAAATTACGGACAAGAGGCTAAAGAACACACTTCTTAAGACTGATTTTAATTCTTTTTAACAGAGCTGAATAATGCTCACAATCACAATTAACTGCAAGGAGCTTTAAGTATATTTTATCTTTAGTTTCATCTAGAAAACTCTAGGTTACATGATCTATCCCAAGTCATGCAAAGTTGGTGGCAAAGTCAGGAAATAAATACATATATATTTATAGTTACAATGTCCTGATTAACTACAAGATCATTATTTTGGGAATGGACTGCATAGACTGATCTGGCTTTTTGCATTTTTAATTAACATAATTTATCTCATTTTGAACTAGGGTGCATAGAGTTATGACTAACGAATACTTTGTATGAGAACTTAAAATAGAATTAAAAAAAACTTTAAAAGCTATTTCAACATATAACTTCCTCAGTTTCTAAAAAGAGAATTTAATATATAAGCTGTTTTGAAGGTCTAGCAAGTATATGAATACATAATTCCTTTTCCCTTCCTTGCAAGAACAGAAAATCACTGAGATTTGTACGAGGACAATGAAAAACACAGCCTTATTTTGAAAGTAATCCAAATGTAAGCATTCACATTCCCTAATGATATAGATATCATAATCCATTACACAAAAAAACCAGAGCATATAGAATCACTAAGCCTACTGCCATCTATGTGTCTGTAAAGCAAACATGCTATGGATGTCTTCTACCAACTGGCCAGATCTATGTTTACTTCACAGCATCTGTGCTATAGAGGCAACATAATCAGAAAATAAAGGCATAACTGAGGTGGCAAAATCCCAGCGAAGGCAGATTTCACAAGGTAGTAATATCAGTGGCTGCCTCCAATAAAGGGTTACAAATGCAGGCTTCAGTCTCTGGAAAGGCAGTGCACTTTTTGAAAGACACTTTGATTGTAAGCACTTGACAGATCCTCTCAGTGTATCATCTGCCTCCAATCAGTCACCTGAGGAGAGTCAGGAGCTTTCTCAGAAAGCCATATTACTGCAGGATGCTCCTTTCCAAGTATATGCTAATGCTATGAAGGCCATTAAGTCTATGTACTCTAGTTGTCATAATCTTGTGTGACACGGTATCCAATATTTTTATAGGTAAGACTAAGTTTTCTTCACAGAGAGAGGTATTTTTATGGACAGCTACAGATACTGACTAATGCTTTTGCATTCATCAACGCCACAAATAGCTTTTTGAATATTAATGATGCCAGATTTTCTTTCAAGACAGTAAGCGGCAATTATAAATAGGTGCTATTATCTTCTCATGTGTCAAAACAGGCAAAAAAATGTTTAACACACTTTTTGGTTGCATCACCCAAATAATATGATTCTTTGCATAATTCTGCAGAATAAAAAATATTCGAGGAGCCTCAAGAATGAACCAGATTGTCATGAATCTCCTTCCAAGCACTACCATCCATCTCCTCCAGCAGACTCATACGTTAAACTTCCCTCCTTCTTCCTCACGTTCTCCTTCCTCAAGCACTGCCTTGGTCTAGAAGGAAGAAGCCTCTGATCTTGGACCATTCATTTTGCATTTACGTACATAACAGTTTATTTTATGCGGTTTTGTGTTATATCATAGCATGCATTTGCCTGTAGTACACAGTGTGTTACAGACTTTTTGTTGCTACAGTGTTTTAAAAAAATAAGGTCCTTCTCCAAGGCACTTTGATACTGCACTAATACCTCTTGTGTTTTCTTGGCTGGGCTGTAGACCTGGAAAATTATCTCCTTTATGTAGGCAGTGGTAAGAAAAGAATTAGCAAAATATCTCTACTCAAGTAAAGACATCTGGGCTAACTAACCAATCTAAAATACAAGAGTCTCTTCTGGTATCACTTCACAAATAACAAAAAACATATGTGGAGATACAGGCTGCATCTTCTACTTGAAGTTAACCTGAAAAAGTTCCACTGACCGTTACCTAAGCTCTAACAAACATAAAACAGCAAAGATCAATACATTGAAAGCATATTTCAATCAATTGTTTGTGAGAAGTGTTCACAGGTTGTCCTGCCTCCAGCACTAATACTAAGCTCTAAGTAGACTATACATTTTTCTTTATAGATTTCAATCTTAGGTACAAGGACTGAAATGAATCACTTTGGCAAGTATCAGAGCAAAGGAAAAAAAATCGGTCATTTTGGTCCCTAACACTAACAAGAAACTAAAAGAAAATTGTTCATTTTTTAAGAAAGTACTTGCTGTCTTCCTAATGTCTTTCTCTGGCAATCTCTTTCCCATTCTCATATTTTCCTACTGAAAAAGAAAAGTGAAAAGAAACTGAAACTGCAGTGAAAAAAATATCTGGGTGAAGATGTTTGTGTCACAGAGTTCAGGGCAGAATTCTGGAATTTTTGGGGGTTTCGTGCTCAGTGCTGTTTTTAGCGAATTTTATAGTTCCAGGTCAGCTCTTCTGTTCATGCACAAGATGAGACTGACAATGAAATCCATTTTGCAGGAGTTGAGAGAATATTAGTGAGGTCAGCACAACTTCCAAACAGAGAACCTGGGACTCAAACAGTACAACTTCATTTCAAGAGAGGTCAAGCTCATTTCACTACTGAATATGATTCCACAGTTGGGAAGCAGGGAGGAGAAAGCAAAGAAAATAAGACTACAAATATGCTGGGAAAGATCCTTTCTTGCCTTCATCCCTTCTCACAAAGCCTGTATAGCTTGTGCTTTTTGATGGAAGGCTTTAATTGTGTGATAAATTATATTTGGTAAAACAATTATTTCTAATTTAAATCAAATCCCTTTTGAAGGCTTTACCAGAACAGTTCTGCCTGCAGATCTACCATAAGAGAGTCTGGGTAGCAAGACTAGTTCAGGCACTCGGTAATAGAGCACGAACATGCAATTGCATATCCACCATGGATTGATTTTACAGTAACTTTTAAAGCAGCATGGCTACAATACTGCAAGACTACTCATTTTGGTGTGTGAAAATCCCTTTGGTGTTTTCCAGTTAATAAGGATGAAAGAAGGGAAAAAAAAAATAAAGAGAACAGAACATGGGAAAAAATTATAGGGCTGCATAGGCAGCCTCGGAGGAACAAGGATTGAACAACCTTTGAAGTACCCAATTCTAAAATGAGATCATATGAGAATTTTTTCAAGCAATAAAAGTGAAGCCTCAGAAACAAGTGTAAGTTACAGCCTGAAGTGCTTTATCACAGCTCCATGAACCCTCTTCCATAAACCCTAGTTCTTTTAAAAGTTCATTTACTTCAAGGAAAAATTGAACTGACTGTGGGGGAATGAAAGGGCAGGAGGGATCTATAGTTTCCCAGAGGTGTGTTGATAAATAAGGCCTGCATCTCATGACATCAAAGTCATTACTGGAGAAGAGCTGTCTCCTGCCAGTCTGCAAGGAGGCATTTTCCACTTGGGGAGAAGAATAAATACCAGTGCCTTCTGTGCTTCTTCAACAAAACTCCTGCCCTCTGGAGAGCAAAACCTTCAACTTAATAACATGCCTACAGGTATGTAAAATCTACTATGGCCTCCAAAAATTATGCCTGGGCTAATGCTGTGCCAAGCAAAATACCCGAAGCTGGTTCTGAGGGAATGTGGCTGTTTACACAGTGCAGTGCAGAGCTGGGCAGAGATAAGCAGCTCACATCATGCAAGTAGTATCAGCACAAAATTGCTCTCAAGCTAATCAGCCACATCTTTCAGTGGAGCTAACTAATCCACACACAAAATTCGGCTGATGGGGCAGGCATCCAACCAGACAGAATTCTGCCCACCACGCCCATCTGAGAGGTTTCTGGTTGGTATGATACACACATAATCAACTTGGCTTTAAGCACCCTCAGTATCTCCATCTCAGTCAGTCATTCCAGACCTCCTCCACAGTTAGTGGAGAGAAACAGGCACATGAACACTATCCACTTGATATAGACATCTCCACTGAGAAGAAAGGAATCATAAGCTAGAATCGCCAATTTCTCACTACTAGCTTTGAAAGAAGTCTGGAGGATTAACTCAGGCACCACACGGATGCCTGTATGCAGTCAGAGAAACCAATTCTTCCACACCCAAAGTTGCCACAGATGTCTGAGCTAGAATAATGCTGGCTGCCTGTCTGAAGAGTGCTATTCATATTCATAAAGCACTGATAAAGGAGAAAGTCAGAGGTTCAGAAACTGTTCAAGATAGGTCACTTTTTTTGCAACTGGATTGAGTTTTGCTGTCACCAGAGCAGAAAGCTGGCTCCAATCTCCTCACTTCATTCAAGTGGCACCACCTGGCCACAGGCCTGGCTGGAATCAGCAAGAGGAAACACCCCACACCAGCCCCAGTTGAAAGAAATGCTCCACCCTACCATGGTGACCTTCCTGATGACACCAGAACCCTCCAGCTGAGTACATGCAGACCCTCCTCAGGCGGAAAACCACTGTGATGCAGGACCCCGAGCAAGGTGTGGCATCTCATGCTATGGGGTCAATTCAGCACAAAGAGTATCTAAGACACTGAAAACAAGTCATGTTTTCTCATCCTTCTCTCCCCGAACTACATCTGTGTTCAGGTAACAGGTGTGCAAGGTGTAACCTTGAGGTATCAACTGAGCTTGTATGCTATTGCATACAGAAGTTACTTTTAAATAAATGATAATCATATCAATATAACTCGTGCTGGGAACTGTAACAAATTCAAAACTGAATTTCTGCTTCCAGCCTCATGGTCTGGCTGCTACCGAGTTCTTCTTTAAGACCCAAATTTTGTATCCTATACAGGCAGCTATGTGTTATGTAGTTTTAAAGTAACACACAGAAGCCTTGGGAAGAAATATAGCTGGGCAGCTGGAGGAGAGAAATCATTCAGCTCAGAGACTTGCTCGGAGCCATTTAGAGATCTCTTCTGATTTTACAAATGAGAGAAGAAGTACAGATTTAAAAATTATACAAATGCTGAACCATTTGTTTTGGGAGATTAAGCAAAATGAAGCCTTTAAATTCAATTCTTCGAGTTATAAAAGATTCCGTCCGGGGCAGTTGTTACAGCAGGTTGACCTCATCCTCTCAGGCAACTTTCTGCTCTCTATTCCTAAGCCCTGTAACACCCTGCAAGCCCCAAGGGCACCCCTGGGGCAATCTTTGGAGAAAGAAAGACAGAGAGAGAAAGTTGTCCTTGGATTTATTTAGCGAGAAAGAGGCCAAATCTGGGACAGGGAAAAAGGTTTGCATAGAGACAGAGCTCTTGTGGATTTGTACAATCATGCATGCACATGGAATATATTGAACCTTGAACCTAAACTAAGGTCAAGCAAGTTTAAGGCTTGATACAGATGTTTCACAGAACTCTGGTAAATGAAGGTGAATGTTGCTGTTAAAGCAAGAGAAAAAACAAGCCATAAAAACGGTTGGTCGATTGTTTATTTTTCTTTTCAGTCCATTGTCGAGTTTACTTTGTCCCCCTTAAGCCCAGCACTGGTATTTCCTGCATCTGGGTGATGACAGCAATCTCTTATACACCACATAAAACAGATTTAGAAGTTTGAAAACCACTCCCGGCCTGGTTTCTCCCCGGAAATATATGACTCCAGCACAAGGGAATATTTGCATTTTCCTCATTTGTCTTTAATTTTAAAAAATACTGATTGTCTTCTGGTGCATAGAAAGACTAAACCAAACCAACCAACCAAAACAAAACAAAAAAAAAAACCCAAAAAAATAAAAGCAAACCAAAAAACTAAATGCACTTTAAGTGCAATGAAAACCCCTCCATAACCAGCGAGGGAGCTTTTGAACCAACATTACCTTCTTTTTTTTACTTCTACCCTTCCAGTTCTCCTCCCGTGGATGGGCTGCAAGGGGCTGCATGGGGCCAGCTGCCACCTTTTAACATTACCACAAACTTTTAACCTTAGAAGGTGCAGAGGTGGTATTTTCTCTACTCTACTGACTGGGTGCATGAGCAAAGGGACTTCAGGGGAGAGAAAACATCAGTATCAGAACAAATTAACACAAGAGTAGGTGAGCCATGAAGTATTGTGTTTACAACAGATTGAGACACGCTTAAAAGTTAAAAATTTAAGGAAGCACAAGTTTGCAGGAAAGAAGAGTTTGGTGTTCCCAAGCTAACCACTAGAGCGAGGTGGTTGCAGGATTAGCACACCTGCTTCTGTTATTCAGACTTAAAGCTGGTTAATTTCTTTGTTTTCTCCATGTTCCCACTGAAGTCCCAGGAATCCTGGTTCCAGCTCCCCCCTGTTTTGCATCTTGGGTAATCATCAGTGCCCTGATTCATCAAAGCTCTCAATTGCGTTCTTAAGTTTCAGCACACACCAGCGCTCTCAACACTCGATTATCTATGGGTGGTTTTCCAGATTCAGTGGATTAACTGTGCTCCCGACAGAGAAAAGCAGTACCTGGTGTTACATGGAGCCTGTGAGGCTCTGGGGTCAGGCTGGTGGTTCGAGCACTGCTCTCCTGCTTGAGCTATTATCATGAGACCAATGCAGACCAGTTTGCGCTGTATCAAATTTACGAACACAGGACTCAGAGTGCCAGGAAATAGAGTCCAGTGACACCTGAGTAGCTCTGTCGCATGCAGGTCTGCATCAGCATGGTTCACCGTGGGTCCCGTAGACCTGGACTGCCCTGCCCTAAATCCCTGCAGCATCCCTGTACTGGGCCATCCAGGTGTATTCAGTGTGCCGGGTACTCCATGCAGCTGTAGGCCAGGAGATGAAGAACAGCTGGTGCCCACTGACTCCACTAACACTGCCCACAAGTTCAGGAAGTTAAAGATGCATTCTGTAGCATTTTGCACTGACAGAAGTAGCAGGCTAGCTTTTAGTTTTTAAAAGTTTCACTTTCAAAACAGAATCCTCCGGCATCAATAGCCAGTACTCAACATGTCAAAAACATGACAGCAACCAGCCTAGTGGGATAGCTGGAAGGGAGAGAGTTAAAAACAAAGACCCATGTAGCTTTTAGGAACAGAAGGTACTGGCAACATGAAGGGATTCAGACTACCAAAAAAGTTAAGATTTTTATATAAAACATATTCCACAATCTTAGGAGAAGGACGTGAATTTGTACCAATTTTTAAAAGCTCTACTACATTGTCCCACCACTCCCCCAGTCTAACAGTGAATAGTATAGGGAAGAAATAGACAAAAAGTGAATAAGAAGATTAGGTTTAAAATGCTGGAAATATTGTGAAAAAAAAGATCACAGTGAGTTCTGTGACCTCAAGTAAAAAGATACTGTAGAAAAAGAATTCAGCCTGATGCCACGAGATACGAAGAAGGAATAGATGCTTGCATTACAGAATGAAGAATGCAGCCATTCACTTCAAGTTTAGACAGATAAAAACCATTACTTAGGGCAAGAGCATTTGTAGAACTATCAATAGAAGAAAACAAATTTAACCCCGGGTAAGTATCCGCAAACAACACAGGCAGCTGAATTACACAGGGAGAGGATCAAAACAATGAGAGGTTCTCGTGAAGATTAAGTACATAGAGACACATCTGAAGAATTTAGAAGGCAGAACAAAGACTAAGTGAGATTGCTGGCACTCTGCTCCTGTGCACAGGATCTGGAAAGCATCAGGAAAGGCTGAAAGAAAAAAATATACAGACTTTGGACAACTGTGGGAAACAGAACTGCTTTATATACTAATGCCACAGTAATCCTGGGGAAGGGGGTAAGTAAGTAGCTAACGTAGTTGTATGGGCAGTGATTGAGGACAGAAAAATTCCCTCTAGGAGAATATATGACACGTAACTTAAGAAAAGACTTCTGTGTACAAATACTACACAAAACTATCAGCTGTATCTGTAAGTGTGCCCCTGGATTAAACAACTAGCTGAATTGCAGCTGGGTCGTGGAGCCAGATGCAACATGATCACAACTGTGATGAGCAGCAGTATTAGACAGGAAAAATGTGACCGAGTGCTGGTGATGCACAACTGCTGCCAACAAGAACATCATGAAGCAAAAGATGCTATCATTTGGCATTTATAGCAGATGACTCATAGGAGCACCACCCACCGCTGGGCAACGGGGCAGAGCAAGACACTGATTTGAATGCAACACAACACCACGGCTCCTTCATCTAATACCCTGGGAATGAATAGTCACTGTGGGTCATGCAGTGCTCCAGCTGAACACATAGGTTAAGTTTCAAAGACAAGAACACCTAGAAAACAAGGTACAGTCAAGCAAAAAAAAAAAAAAAGACATGCTAAAATGCAGCAGGGGTTTATGCTTTGGGAGAGCTACTGAATCCAGCAACCCTGAAAAAAAACACTATACCTCTAGAAATTAGCAAAGACTAGATCAGCCATCCTAGCAAAAAAAAAAAGAAAATAAGTAAACCAGAGGCTGTACTCACTGTACCCCAATTCAAAACTGCTGAGAAAAAAGGCAGAGCAAAGAGGTCAAAACCCATTAGCACCAGCTGAAGTAATACTATCAAGATATATTCAGGGCATCTTAGTTTAAGGTGATAAAAGTAGGTCTGGCACACTGCCACTTCTATTGGCTAACAAATACAAGCACCAAGGGCTTGCCTACTCTAAGCTGGACCAGACATGAGAAGAGATTTGTGTATTAGTGTTGCTGTCACTGTAGAAGATGCTAAGGAAGAGGCATTTCAGGTGCTGTCACTGTAGAAGATGCTAAGGAAGAGGCATTTCAGGACTGTAAGAACTGGGTTCAGTTATTCCTAAACACCGCAGAGTAAGAGGTTGAAAACTGGTAAGCTGAAATAAAAAAGCAATGCGACTTCCTGCTTTGGACATGGGGACTCACTGCTTAATCCTAAGAAATCCAAGACCCCCAAGAAACACCCAGACACAACTCGGCAGAGTATTTGACGGTCATTCCAGATTTGACATGCATCAGCAATGTGACGTGTGTACTCAGTTAAAATTCAGCCTTGCACCGGGAGTGGAGGTGGTGGAGAGTCTGGAAGTCAAAGTCCAGATAGTGAAAACAGGCAAAGGTAGACAAATAAAAATAAAAATTTAAAAATTTTTTTAAAGGGGAAAAAAAATGATCAAAGTATGTCAAATTGAGAAAGATCTAGTCACTAAGATGGACTATACAAATCTCAGCAGCGTACTCCCAAGCCCACTTGCCACTCATGAGTGAGCAACCACCCAGCCTCCCCCAGATAAACCAAATAAGTCAAACTCACTAATGAGATTACCCAGGTGACTGCAGCTCATACATATGCATTATGTGCACTGGGATTTAGAGACAGACAAAACTGCAGTACCCCTGTAAACAGCTGTCTCACTAAAGGCAGCTTCTCCTTGCAACACGGTGTCCACTCTTGCTAATACCCAGAATGTCCACTCTTGCTAATACCCAGAATATTGTACATGAAATGCCCACGTGCTCTGTTGTAGCCACTGCCCTTTTTCGGCAGGGGTCCCTCTCTGGTTTCCCAGTAGTATCCTTTGTATAGAAGGAAAGAGCTATAAAACAAAACATTTTGTCTCACAATTTTCCTTGTTGTAGCCAAATGCATTACCATCATAGATCCATTAGCAAGTGGGAAATCAATCACCAACACTGCAACTGTTACTCCCCTGTATGTACTGCACATACTGTACTTGTTGGTATACATTTGCTTACATATATTTTTATGTAAACAAATCTATTTCCTGTAATAAAGGGACTGATATATTTTCCTGTGCATTACTAGAATACAATTTAGGAGTCCTGCACTAAACCATATCACTATGCAGTGCCTGTGTTACTGGTGGGTATGGTACATGTTGTGAAAAGATTCTGCACAAAGCAACTAAATATTCACCAATAAAAGACTTCACTGCAATTGTATAAAGCCTTTCATAGACCAAAATCTGGCCTGCAGCAGCAGTACGTAGATCTTAAGCAAATTTCTTCTCACTGACTGAGCACTTACAGCTCCAGCTGACAACAGTAAGAGCAGTGTACACCCAACACAGTATCTTCAATTTTCATTCATGCGCCCAGCTTCACTTTGAAGTTCCACATTCACAGTTAACCATTTTGCATGTATCCTAAGTAAACAACATTACCAAAAGTACATTAATGCATACATATATATATAGTCTGCTATAATGTCAGATATATATTTCATGTGCAAACTGGGCATAGAAAGAAGATATGCACAATTACTTCACAAAAAATATTAAACTCCCCTTGTTTCACTAGGAAAAATCTTCTATCATTTTCAACATGGGCCAGCTGTTAGGACTGCAACTGGACTAAAATGAAGATGCTACATGCTTCAGAAGAGCAGTTATGCAAACACCAGCACTGCAGTCTGGCAGCCCTCCTTGCAGGAAGCAGGACTGCACCTCACCAGAGCTCCTTCAGAGAAAGGCTCCCAACACCAAGTAAGCAAGTGGCAGATTTACAAACTGCAATCTCTTGACATGAATGAATAATGTGACTTTACGCCAGTGAAGAATATGACCTCCTCTCTATCCCACGTATTTCTCCCTCCCTCTGCCCCAGAGCTGAGCCCTGCACGCAGACTGGAGTAACCACAGCAGGTAATTACATGTTATTAGCGTTGCATTAGACTGAGCAGCTATTCAGTAAATTAGTATGTGATATTAACTAAACCTATTCAGTTGATGAACACAAGAATCAGCCTCGAAGTAGCAATTAACAAATTATTCCTAAAGAGGTGTCACTTACAGAGTAAGTCAGGCTATCATTTTTCTATAATTCACCAGGAAAATCCTGACTTCTTCCATACAGTACACACAATTTAAGCAGATGGTATGTTTTCAAAAGGCAAGAGACCTATATTTAAATCAGTGCTCTCAGATGTGAAGGCTTACACTGAAAGTCAGTAGAATTTGTGGCACATCTCCTTAAGATTTAGGAATGATTTACTACTGTGCTGAGAGAACCAGCCTAAGATCTAAATCTTGCTGATTAAACTCCCTGCACTCCTGGGGGAAAAAAACCAGACCTCTTGTTTGTCTATACAAAATAGTCACTGGCATGCTCAGGTTTTTTTAAAGAATAGCATATTATCACAAAAATATTGGGATCCCAGCTAATGTAAACAGTGTTTTTAATGCCCCATAGCAAAACCACACTAATTCGTTGCCTTTTAATCTTGATCTTGCAAAAAGTCAGTTCTCCATATAGTTTCCCTGCTCTTCAGAGAGATTTATGTACATCTGATGTTGAGTCCCTTGGGTTACCAACTGCTTGAACACATGAAACAAACCGACAGATGAGAGCCTGCTTTAAGCATCCCTGCAGAAAGCAAAGTCGGAATGGATTGAAAATGTACACAGGAGAAAAATGCCCCGAGTTCTTAACGTGAAGCCAACAACTCCCTCTCTAAGCCCCATTTCATTGGGCTTTGTTAACAGAGCGTTGTCACAGCAGGAAACATTCGCCTCTGAAACGGCGTGGTTCAGTTTTTGTGCTTTTGTACCCGTGGCTCACCGCGTGGGTGAGCCTGCCCATCCTGCCCATCCGTCCGCCCGTCCATCCATCCATCCATCCATCCATCCATCCATCCGGAGCTCCGGACGGATGGCGGGCACGGCGCGGCCAGAGGCGCTGCCCGGGCGGGGCCGCTGAGTCCCGCCCCTTCCCGGCGCCAGGCGCGGGCTGGCAGCAGCCTCTGCTGGCGACCGGGCGCAGGGAGAGGGCCCGGGAACCCGGCACCGGCACCCGGCACGGACAATCCGGCCGGCCTTTAATGCCAAGCCGCCTACCCCAACCGCGGCTGAGCATCTCTGCGTGTGCGAGGGGCGCTAACACAGGATTAAACACTGGGAAAAGCCCGCTGGTATTTTCCTTGGAAGTGCTGTGATTTTCTTCCTTTCGAGTCTTTAAAGAAGTACTCCAGAAGTTCCTCCAGGTTTTCAAACTTTTATCTAAAGAAACCTGTGAAAGGTAACCAAAAACTATTTTCAATGAAGTGAAGGTGCAGGCAGGTGAGCTTAGCCTGCAGTCACTCTTCGAAAGCCCGGACAGCACAGACCACAAACTCGGACTTCTGCTGGATAGACTGCAACAGAGTGCAGCATATACATACTAGTGGTTTGTTACACAAACCATATAAGTCAGAAGAAAAGCCCTCAGAGAGGAAGAGAAGATGCACTCATTGTTTTGAGGCAGAATACAGGGCAAGAGCCCACTAGAAGTTGCTGGAAAGTAAAGCTGATCCCAAACACCAACATACTCATTTGCTGTCTTAATTCGCTGGTAGAAGAGTTGCTGAGTGAAGATCATTTTCCAATTGATGTGATTAGTATAAACAATTTTAGCCTTCATTACCCACTATGTTTAGTTTTTCATGAGAGTATTTTTCCAAGCCTTTGGAAATGCAGAAATTACAAGCATCTTAGAGCAGAATCCCAGCTCAACAGCAGAAACAGCAACAATCTGATTTAATACCATACCAATTTACTGCAAGGTCTTTCATCCAGCTGGCACAGCAGAATCACCTAACCTCAATAATTTATTCCCAAAGAAATCACAATCACTACACAACCAGGTAAAGAGAATGTTTTAAAATTAAAAGCTTTTAATCATCTTGAAAGTAAATTTGTTCTAATGAGCAAAAAGTTAGAAGTATAAACAACACTATTATATTGTAAATAGTGTAACAATGTTTACAGCCAAAAAAAGAACTTGTCTTTCAACACAAAACACCTTCACTGACTTTCTGATTGATCTGAACTCACATTTTCCCTTCGCTTTGAAATGAAAGCCAAAGTTTTTCTGAAGTAGTCTTTCATGATAAGAAAACCTACCTTATCTTATGGCAAATGAACTTTATCCTGGAGACGTGGGAGGAGCTGAGAACATCATGATTGGGAAATATCACATTTCCACACTTTCACCCTTCTTCCAATTCACCTGGGGCTGTTTCCTCCAAGAGTTTTTCAGCAGCCTTAAACAGAGCACAGGAGGCCACCAGAAGACACTGCTCAAGGAGCACAGAGCTGGTCTGCTCTTGAGCATGGTCTGCCAGAAAGCAATGACCCATCTTCCAAACTGGGTCCATCTTACAGGGAAAGAATATTCACCCACCTACCACAACTCCTGCCACCTCTGAATACCTCCAGAAATTTACAAACACACTTTCTGCTCAGATGAGCTGGTGTTTTCTGTTAGGAACACTGCAGGACACCATGTTTAGACATAATTTTGATGACCCTAGAGTTGGGGGAATTCCCTGGTATATGTGCGACAGCTTGTGCTCGTGCAGGGAGCCCAGGCAGACCACCTACCCAAAAAAGTTACAGGGCAAGGGATGTGCCTTCCCCCTATTCGGCAGGTACCAGTGAGGGGATGACAGATGCATCCCCCTAATCAGGAGACAACTGAGTGGCAAGAGCTAACACAGCCCAAACTCTTGATGGAGAGTCTTGGGTCCCTGCAGGTCCCAGATTTCTGCTCCAGATAAATCAAACCAAGCACGTTGTCAACCATCTTTTGGAAAAGCCATACCCACGGAGACAAGCAAGCCCCCAGCTAGACCAAACAGACCTCCCACTTCCAAGCTTGCAAGACTTAAAATGAAAGCAAATATTTTGTAAAGAAATTTTTTGGCCTCATTATAGGTACATGTAAAGAAGAGGTAGAGAGCTGTGAGCTCCTCCACAGTTAACAGATCTGTAGCTGTAATTTGATCTGCCTAAAGCTGACCATCACACAGGTACCTTAAACAAAACCAAAAATGCACTTAGATTAGTCAAAATTTTCCCAACCAAGTTCTCCACAAATAAAAGCTAATTGTTAAGAGAATCAGTCTTCTCAGTCACCACACATACAAGGATTCACTGAGTCTTTTCATGCTTTTCTTTGAACTCAAAATTTCTTTGGCCTTTATCTTCCACTGCAGCTACTTACTTTCTCTGTATTTACAGCTTCACAGTCTTTTACAGTTAATAAAGGGTTTGGTAGTTCAGCAGAGACTGCCCAGCCATCAGATTTTGGGGCTGTAGCAAAGCTGGGTGCCACCTACCACTTGGTTCAGGGTACTGACCGGCAGGAGTTTGATTTCAAGTGATAGTTTGTCCATCGTGCAGAGGCTTTTTTCTTGTCTGAAGCAAACTGTACAATCCATGTAAATCCATCTTACAAAATTAATGCAACAAAAATGGGACATACAGAGTTTCTAACACTGATAATATTTGAAAATCTTGAGTAAAAGGAAGCATGGAAGCAGATGAGAAGAGACAGAAATCCTTTTTTCACCCTTTTTTCTCCCTCACTATGGGCTCTGCTTTTTTTTGGTTTGGTTTGGGTTGGGTTTTTTTGCAATTGTACATGGAATTCCCCCTTCAGTCAGTACAAGGTTTTACACTGATGAACAGTAGGGTTTTTTTGGCTGGTCTGGGGGGAGAAATAAAATAAACAAACTAAGAAGCACATATACAAGCTTTTCACAGAGAATATGTCAGATGTAATTCATCAACTGTGAGTTACCATATCATAGTGAAAATACAGCAGTAATTACTTTCTATTCTTGATTCCTTCTCCAGCTACCTAGAAACAGAGACTAGACAGGAGTAAGGGAATAAAGGCAGGTATTTATTTGAAAAGCCTTCAAAGGTACCATCCTGAGGAGCCAGAGGCTACTTCCAAAATGGACCCCAAGATGGACAACAAGTCACAAGTTCTTCACACTTTTATAGTTTGGTCCATTTGCATATCAGCATAAATTCACCAATTGAAACTTTAGCTTTCTTCAATTTCTCCACCTCTCTCAGGGCCCTCGTTTACAGCTTTAGGCCTAGGACAGTCAGAGTGTCCTTGAACAGCAAGCTCAGAGAAGCTTTGTTGTGTCTATCTGGCCTAGGAGAGCAGCTAACAGGCTACAAGAGACTTCAGAGTTACACACTAGGCAATACAGGATTTGAAAAAAATATAAAAGTTAAAACCTCAGGCATCATTCTGACAGTACCTTACTTTGGTGGCTGGAACTTAAAATGCACAAAGTACTAAATTTGTGTTGAGACTCAATTTACTAAAAAAGGACAACAGTTTCTAGCAGGGAAGGGTTCCACCTGTAGAGGACAACTTCATGGGTTTTTTCAGAGCCTCTACAAAACCCAAACACCTTGAGAAAGAAGCAGATTTCACCCACTACTGGCTAGTCCAACCCTGGTTCTACACCACCTCCTGCCTCCAACATACCCACCAGAGACTCTTTACATTTCTCTCTCCAAAAACAGCCCAGAAAACTGTCTGCAAGCTCTTCCGCCTCTCTGTTAGTAAGGATTTGTGTATGCTTCTCCTGCTCTGCCATGTTGATGCATCCAGTTGCCTTACAACCTCTCAGTCTCGTTCTCTGGGGTTCAGTCTCAAAGAAACCTTCTGCTAACGCTTGCTCATCTCTGCAAGCACAGAGCCCTGGGCTGTAACCACAGGATACAGCTTTTAGTTGTAACACTCGAGTGCAAGGCCAAGTCGCTTGGTTAATTACTAAATCTCCAGCTACTGAGGGAGATGCAATTAAAAATAAAACTAAAATTACACACACATACACCCATAAGTATTTCTCTGCATGCTTAAAAATAAAAAGTGGGCTTGGCAGAAGGGAATATGCCAATCACTCCTACAGGTAAATTCTTCGTGGATAAATTTTTGGGAGGTTACTGGCACAGAAAACAAGCAGAACATCAGGAACCACAAGATTTCAAGGAAACCTCTTTTTCATCTTGCAGAAAGTTGTTTTGCGTTGGCAGTTTATATTTTAACCTCTATATGATCACACTGAAATAAAGCATTACTTCTCTTCATTTTTCATTTTCTTGTTTGAAGCAAAAGAAGTAATACACATTTCACATTTATCCTCTGCTCTTCCAATATACTTTTAAAATGCTCAGACAGTTATCATGCCTAATTTTTGCAAAGAGCTCAGGCCCAGCTGCCCAGGCCATACACATACAGTAGTCATGTGGCAATGAGCTCCCATTAGGTAAATCAAATTTAAACTCTACTCCAAGACAGAGCATTTCAGTCACTGTCTGCATGTTGTTAATTGGTAGACTATGGACAGAAAGTGAAAGCCATGTTAGCAAAAAAGGTAGCCTGGATTTCAGTGTTTGAGGATGAGAGGAAAAACCCTTATGATTTATAGTTAAACCTCAGATAGAGGGCATTTTTTCCTGTATTATAACTATTTGCATATGAAAGGTATACCAGCAACTTTTGTAGAATTTCATGTACAGAAACCATGAAAAAACAAGTTGTGATAAGTAACTGATAGAACCAGGCTAAAAACATCATCATCCTTCATTGACAAAACCCCAGACTGAGATATTTCAAAGCTCCTAGGAAGATTTTTTCATTCATTTCTAGAGGATGTGTGCAGATAAACTGACTACACATTTATTTTAAATTGTATTTTCAAAACCTCTGGGATCTGTCTAAAGTCTCCTGAGCAATTTCTCATCTTTTCAATTAATCAGGAAGAATGTATGTTTTGTTTAATTTCTGAGATTTTGTATTGTCAGCCAAAATGATCTTGTAGTTACTCTTTTGGCAAAATGCAATTTTGCGATCTGTGTTTTTCAAATCAGAAAGAGGTAGATTTTGCATCTTAATTTGGTTAAAGAAACAGACAACACGAACCCTTGTTTAGAAGATCCTGAACTCTGACAGGAGGGGTAACCAAATTACCAATTCAACCCTTGCAGCAGCAAACGTCATTAGCATTGGCCATGAAGTTCAATCAAATGGATCCTACAAAAACTAACAGGCTGAAAGCCTGTTATCCTTGAAGCTGACAGCAAAAATCTCACAGATTCCAGTGGGTGCATCAGTGTGCTACAGCCTTGACAAAGAAACCACCTGGAGCTTTGTAATGCACAAAGTAACCACTTTCCCCAGGACGTGCATTACCTACATATGACTGTATCCAGTCATAAATGTAATTTTGCTTGTGCTGTAGAGGAGGTGGCTGAACTGATTTGCAGTGTTGCCAGAAGAGATGGACAAGCCACCAAGAGACTCTACAGCAGTCTTACAATAATGCCTGCCTTTTACAGAGACTGACCTCTTTTCACCTTGCTAAAAGCAGTAAGTAGTAAGTAATAGATCTTGTCAAAGGTTACTCTGTAGAATAACCTCTGGAGATATTAGATAGAGGTGTCCAGAGAAATACCACAAAGGTGCTGACAAGGAAACCAAGGGGATTATGATTAGGAAGTGTGAATAAGCTAAGGTTTCAAACAGACTCAGATTTTGGTTAGAAATGCTGAAGTACAGGAAGGAAATGTTCTACATACCATCAAACCACCAAAACACACACTTGAAAAGACAAGTTAAAGAGCCATCACGTGGAGATTAAATACTACACATGATCTAAGAAAAGCAATTCCACACAACTAGAATAAGCCAGAATTTCTTCCTCATCAAAAACTAGTATGTCTCCTGATCAAAAATGATAAACTAATCTGCTCAAAGGAAAAAAAAAAAAGAAAGAAAGGCATACCTAGGAAACATTAATTGTTCCTTCAGCTCCCTTTTAATCCATCCTTGAATATTCAAATTAATTAGAACTTCCACCAGATAATTCCCAGTAAGAGAAATCAATTTAAGACATTCACATATCCTGTAAAGAAATATATTTTAAAAGACCCTAAAAACCAAAGACAGTACCATAACTATAAAAAGACTCTTTCTCCCTTTACTCTGATTTCTGAATTTTAACAATTATGCAATGATTTAATTCAAAAATGTCCAGGATATTTCTGACAGTATTTTCAGTAGAGGACAGACTCTCCTAAATTTACTCTCAGCAAAGGTGCTGTACAAAGACTTGGTTTCTTTCAGCCAATCTTTTTCTGATCCCATCAGTTGATTACATTGATTTTGCAATGCCCTCTAGGGAAGGCAATCATCTTCCCTCTTCCAGTCAGATCAAACCAGACCAGACTAAATCTTAGGAAATATTTGGGAGATGTGGCCAACAAAAGACCTCTACCCAGCTATTTGAAGTTCTCAACAAACACGGCTTTCCAGAAGCTTGTCCCTGTCTTATATGCACAGAATTATATTTTTCAGACCAGAAGGATAAAGAGACCCCAGCCTCTCAAGCCAAGAGCAGACAAATAAAGGCAGATAAACATGAAAGTGTTTGCCTCAACCTGAAAGACTTTATTCAGCACAAAAAAAAAAAAATTAACCTCTGAAAAATGTAGTGCCTTATGTCTTCCCTAATATACATCAATTTTGAAAGAAGATGTACCTCATTTTCAAAAAAAATGTTGAAATAGAGTATTTTGACTTTTTCACATACTTTTCTCCCCTTTTATTTTGGCTGAACCTACTCAGAAAATTTGATCTTTAACTGTGAACACTTTCAGGTCTCCATGCTTTTCAGTAATGTTCTTTGTGTGAAAGTCTTTGATGAGTACTTTTTTCCCTCAAAAAATGTCACTAGCCTGGCTGCGAAGGCCAAATTTACTCCCCTCCAAAGAGGCTGCTCAGAGGGCACCAACTTTACCCCTGGCAAATGCTACTTGATTTAACTCAGGACTGGATGGGGTGCAGAGAAGAAACCCTGTGGCCCAGCTGTCTTCCCTACACAACAGCAAGGAAATCCCTTCTGTGCCAAATATGGGGCTTAGCAAGAGACAAGAGGCTCTGTCAGGACCTTGCCACTTCTCAGACCATCTCACATACACCATACTTGAGAGCACAGACAGCTCCAAGTAGAGTCGGTCATTAGGTGGAGAAATAACTGGCATTTTAATGCGGGCACCAAAAGGGGGATGTTCTTTAGCATATATTTTGAAGATGGTTAGTAGGAAGGCACGAGGTGTGTGTGGAAAGTGATATCCGCAGAATTATAAAAGGCTGAAAAAAGTACTCCTATTTGGATTTTCATTTAACTCTTTCACAACTAACCTTTATAAAAAATGTTATTTCCTTGGCACAGAATACTCTTTCTCTTACCTCTCTCTGCTCTTATCTCTTTCTCGCCTAACAATAAGCTACACAATTTACTGCTGTGTATCATTTACTACGCACACAAGAGTCTCTCTGTACAAACCAGTTGCCAAACTGTAGACTTGCTTTTTCTCTTAAAATTCTTCAATGTCAGGCTACAACAAACTGATATTTTACAAAATCTGTTCTCCATGCAATGCCTGCCCGGTCCAGGTGCTACTGAGCACTAACCTCTCCATAAATGTAGACAAGGGCATTTCCCTGTCCAGTATTTTCTAAGCACTGGAGCCAAGTAAGAAATTCTTTTGAAACCTTGCTTGGGCTTTCTGAAAGCACCTGAACTCTGGTGGCTGCAATTTTAATAGTTGGGAGAGGCATAAGGTAGATCTCACTGCCACAGTCACACGGCCACATGGCTCAGCCACACTCCCAATGCCACATTTTTCCCTGTTCAAGGAAGGCTGTTTCCTCAAAAGAAGAGATACAACAAGGAGCTCTGCATACCCAGTATGTCAAACCAACGCTTCACTTGAAAGGCATCCTCAATACATTTAAGCTGTCTGACACCAACATAGCAAATTGAAATTTAAAAAGAAAATCAAACCTATTTCCATGACTAGCTTGATAAAACAGTCATCATCATGCCTCTTATTGTCCTCATCATAAATTAATTTAGAATTAATTACAATGCTGAAAATATTTCTTCTAAGCTCCTTCTGTGCCTAAAAGCTTTCAGTCTGCTGAAAAGCTTTTGGCTGACAGTGCACTGACTCAAAACTCTGAAATGAAAACTGGAAGACTGACAGACTAGAAATAGGCTGTCTCAGTATTTTGGAATAGCAACTTTTTGGCAAGAAAATTTGTATAGAATCAGACAGCATGAGAGAGAAAATACAACATGTAGCATCCTGACTGCTACAGAGGGAGCAATGTTTTTCAGAGTGTTTCCTTGTGTATCCTGCAAGCTCCACTCAATTTAGATAATCCAGTAAGAGGTTCAAGTGTAAGGCCACCACATAGCAGTAAAATAAACTATCTGGAACTCCTAAATTTTAGGGTGTTATTAAGCTGGTTGACTCATCTGGTATCCATTGACTTTAACTGCTTCTGTTAAAAACAGGCCCCTATAATTTTTCGCTGAGGAACAAAGGAAAAAATGTTGGGGGGCATTCACATAATTTTTCTTCTAGCTTACTTTTCACAGCACCTATTTGACTACACATAGCTGCATTCATTAGTCCCAACGCTTTCTAACTTAATGCTAGGGAATACAAAAGCATTCTTGATAACATTAAAGGTCACTTTCAAAATAATAAAATTTCCTATTTTGTGTATTGTAACAGAGGCTAGAAATGTTTTTCTCCAAAGCAGGATTTTTGTACCATTAAGGTACATGCAGAACTCTTCATGTTGCAGGACTCCTTGAAGGCTACAGAAATAGAGCACATACTTTTTTATCTCTCTATTGAAGAGCTGAAGCATATCTTGATCTTTAACAAAGAGAGCTTTAGTCCCAAGAACTTGCTAGCAGCTTGAATTAATGAAGAATTAAATTTCATCTCAGCAGTTTTACTAAACTTGCGAGAACCGGGACCCAATGCCACTAGTCCCTGAGTGTCCTCAACAACCACTGACCTCAGTGGGAATTGAGATCGATCCTACCTTTGGTTGACACAGCACCTTGCACAATTAGATCCAATCCCCTTCCCTTCCTCCTAAGAATGTATTTTTTCCCATTAGCCATCTGATTTTTATTTTGCTTTGACCAGAGATGAAATGAATGTAGATGTTTTGGTGCTGACAACCTCCCTGTCAAATTATATAGTGACTTCTCATGCTAAAACTTGTTTGTTTTCACACCATCATCACTGATGATCTCAGCACAGCAGCGCTCTGAGAATAATGGTTTAGTCAAACGCAAAGCCAGCAGAAGGAACATAAAACAATGTGTGCTTATATAGGGCCTACATAAATAGTGCTTTTTAAAAAGGTTTGGCAATGAAATAATAATTGTGGGTTTGTTTCATTTTTTTATTTATAAATTAACCTCTGGATTGTCAAGGATCCAGAGTCTTAGCACACCAGAGTGTCTATAGGGCCTAAAAGTATTTGTTATGTCCTCTCACAAAAGAATATACACAGAAGTTGCCCATTGTGTGCCATTAATAATCAGCCATGGGCCATACCCTCACTCCACACAGTTTCAGAGAAGTCAATCAATTTATACCAATTTCAAAAGTAACAGAGCCCACATATGCTGGGCAAAATGAAAAAAATTGGAAGCAAGTAAGTGTACATGATTAGGGCTGGGCAAAGTGCAGGTTGTACACTGGACACTGTCTATTTATCACTCTTTACAATGTTTTTCTTTGTTCAAAATTCCCTGTTGATTAGTGTTTAAAAAACATAATTAGAGTAGCTCAGGCAGTGATGATATTTTTCCCCCATTTCTCAAAGAGTTTGTTCCCACTCTCAGGCCAGCCTGGGGGCTATGCAAGATGCCAGAGTGTCCTGGGTGTTGCTTTCCAGTGCTGTGAACAAATACTCTAATTTATTAAAACTGCCGAGCCACACTGCCTCCTCACTTCTTTCCTCCTCTATCTCTTTTGGGTTTTTTCAAATACTAAAAGAAAACCCAAAACCTCCACATATAAAATGTAACTGAAGTCTAAGGTGTTACTTCCAAGTCACAGCTGTGTTGTAAAGAGTGAAAATGCACATCATATTTAGGAGCAGAATTATACCCTGGCGTGTTTAACTGAAAACCTTGGTGGGCTTTTCATCTATGTTGTGCAAGCCTGAGGCCAGAGTGGTGACTGTCACAGCCAAAGAGACACAGACAGATAGATGATGGAGAGTGCAGACTGCGCACCCACACATAAAGCGCGTGAGAGGAAGGAGAGTGCACGGAAGGAATATTAATTGAGCAGAAAATAAGTATTCTCAATATCCCCCTGCCCCCTTAAAAAGTAGCCACAAGATGAGGAGAGCTACAAACATGTTCATCTTGGGGAAACAGCCGTCCTTAATGTGACATGTAAGGCTGTTGCTTTAATAATGGGATTTGCACAGCACACAACTGATAGGCTATGTTCAGAATAGACCCCGTGAATCTAATTTTCTTCTCAATGAGTATTATTGCAGTTGGTAACTCTACAGATTTCAATAGAGTTGCTCCAGATTTGTATCAGGGTGAGTGGAGAATTAGACTCTACTATGATATTTTTTAAATCCACAAGCATGTAATTCTACTTACCCAATCATAAAACCCATGGCTCTTTTGATCCTTTCTACTTTCATAGCAAATTATTTACAGAAGCTTGTCTTTTAAAGATTCTCATCAAAATAGTTAAATTACTGCTTTCTCTCGCTTTTTTTGTTATAAATCATTAATTACTCGAATGTAACCCATTTTCATGCCTGAGTCCATGTACTGCTTTACTAGTGTTGAAGAATGAAAGAGCAGTACAGGAATTGCTGAAAGTGGTTTAAGTTTTACATCATTCATTATTTTTTCCCCACTGCCTTTTTAAAATACTTTTCCATCGCACATCCAGTAAAAGGAATTTACACTGGCCTTATTTAATAACAGACATAGAACAACTTTTAAGTGCTACACAGATACACTTAAGGATACGGAAGTAAGAAAAGAAGGAAAATTCCTTAATTGTTTTTAACTACAGAATCACTCATTTTGTGCACTCCAGAAAATTATGGAAGTCTCTACAGATGTTGATCCTGATCTCTTCAACCTTTAAGAAAAATATGCAAATGCTGTTCCCCCTGCTCCAATCATCACCAGCAAAAGGAGCTTTTTTTTTAAGTCACAAAAAATTAAGTTGATGTGGTGATTGAAATTATCACAAACCCTTAACCAAAATTTCTTCTTCCTAAAGTATTCATTCAGTAATGAAGTTAAACAATGGGTAGGAAAATATATATTCCTGAACAAAGCAATTGATTATCTGTGTCTACTCCATTGCTCCTTTTTTAGTTTTTTCAGCTTGTATTTTACAACCAACCCAAGAAAAGAAGTTTCCTATAAGTGAGATACTGGCAAGCCCAGAAAAAACATAATTACAGTGCTCTTTCTGGACAAGCAAGTCCAGAAGAGCCAAGAGTTCCAGGCTCTTTGCCATCACACACTCAGGTCACCTTTGGAGTTCCTGCTGTGCACCTAAAAAATAGCTATGACAAACTCATTCACTGACTTGACCAGAAACAAAAGCAGACTTAGCCAAAACAACTGCCTGAAGTTAATTCAGAGTAGTACCTATGGAGGTAGGACTTACTATTACAGAATCATGGAACCGTTTAAGTAAGAAAAGTCCCTTAAGAACACCAAGTTGAGCCATTAACCCAACCCTGCCAAATCCACCACAAAACCGTGTCCCCAACTGCCACATCTTGTAATTACCTCCAGGGATGGTGACTCAGCCATTTCCCTGGGCAACCTATTCCCGTGCTTGACAACCCTTTCAGTGAAGAAAGTTTTCTAATATGCAAGCTAAACCTCTTCTGGTGCAACTTAAAGTCATTCATAATTTAAAGCTCTGCACCTAGTAACAGAGCATTGTTGTTGAATAAAAGTTTTTGGAAAAGTTAAGTGAGAGGTATATTTGGAGTGGGAATGATTGCAAACTAGTTCACCCGTGGCTGAATTACTGGCAGCTGATTTGCAGCATCAGTGCATGACCAAGCCCCCTACTAATATCATCATCCATATCTTGGAGAGTTTAGTTAGGCAGAACACTACTCTACAGGTAGTATTTTCAGCACTCCAGAACTGAAAGATTTAAAGGATAGAAAAGGAAAACAAGAGAGAGTTCAATACAGTAACATCTCAATTTATTGCTTACTGTTGTAGCTGCTCCATGCAACACATCCTAAATCCAATCTCAGATTCTGTTTATTGTGCTACAGAGCCCCCAGTGTTGAGCATATTAACTAGCATTCCTTACATTAGACCAGGAGGGGGAAAAAAAAATCAGATGTTAAATCTAGGAGCCCCTGGTCCAAGTTCATTTCCCAGAGAAGACAAATTAGTTTCTGGGTAGTTGCAAACAGCTCAGAAAAAGGTGAACAACACTGCCTTACATGAAACGAGAGAGTAACTAAAGGCACAAGCCCACAAGGTAAACAGGAAAAAAGGCAGCTTCCTGTAAATGAGAAAAGATTGGCCAAATTAATTACATATCTATGTATTAACTTCAGTCAATGTATTTAAGGATTAATAATTTAAACTCGGTACATCCCTGGACAGAAGACTTTAAAACACACAAACATACTGAGATTGGGACCAGACATTTCAACTGATTGAAATGTTCACTGAGTGGTGGCACCCAGAAACAAGGCCCTTAGGAAGGAAAGAAGTTGAGATGAGAGAAAAGCAAGCTGCTTGAGAAAACACCGCAAAGCTTTAAAAGGCAGTAGAAAGTATTTGTAGAGTTTATGTGGGTTAGAAGGCTGCAGGTGAGATCAAACTATGTCCAATTCCTGAGCTAGCAGAGGTCTCAGTACCCTAGTAAGAGCAATGAAAACATTCAGAGCTAAAGAAAAGCAGAATCAGCTGACAAAGGTAAGAGAGGATTTGCAGTATTTTTCCCCAATTAAATTCAAATCTCATTCCTTGTGACTTCTTCTAAAGACTTTGCCATTTTTATCACCCACAAAGAGGAGCCTTCTGGCCAAGGAGGGCTGCACTCCACACCTTCAAATCACCTTACGTGGCAGGGTGGCGGGACAGTGACATGAGCTGTCTCAAAGGAAGAGATTATTAAAACCACACACCTACACAAACACTGCTGGTGACAGTGTTTCAAGGCATTTATTTTGAAGTTGTGTGTGGGACCGACTTCTTGAACAAATTCTCAAAAAAGTATAAGACGGAAACAAGAACCAAAAGCAAAACATCTTTTAAGCTAAGGAAATTGTTGTAAGCTTTCAATGTTTTACTTTGAAAATCCTACAGCCTTCAGCAAAATCCTTGGAAAATCTCTTTGTGTTTATAAAATAGCATTTGATATCACAACCTAAAAACCTGCAAACCAGTGCAACCAACCCTTTCTTAACTCTCTAAGGGCAAATAACACCTGCATTTCCCATGCGATGGCTGGTAAAGAAATGCTGACTCTTGATAATTTTAATTACAGACTAAATTAACATCTTAGTGAAAAATAGTAGATTAAGTATTATTTTAGAGTTTCAGGGTTGCCCCATCAACCTGAGCCATAATAGGAGCAAAACAATCAGTGCACAAACCAACACAAAGCTCCGCAGATGTAAAAAGACACAAGAGCTTATCTGCTTCAACATGTCCTTTCATCATATCCCAAAAAAATATTTTATGTATGTTATGTTGTGCTTGTTGTGTATACCTAAGAGTATTTAAATAATTAGTGTGATTGTATGTGTAACCAAAAGAATTTGTATTTCCAAAACAGGATTTTGTTTTTACACGTCAAGTCTACAAAAGCGAATTCCTGTACTTACTGCTATAACATGGCTAAAGTTAAAATACGGCATGATAACATATTGTCCGAGGTGACTGTTTTGTCTGTGTCAGAGAATACTACACCTTCAGAACTGTAAATTAGCATAGTAGTATGACTTTCGGTAAGAGGAAAAAATATGTTTTCATAGTTCTTATTCCAAGCTGTTGCTTTAAATTTGTGATCAACTTCGATCATTTCTCAAGGCAGAGAAATGCAAAAGCCCTAAAAGTTCTTTTTTAAGGCTAGAGCCCTAAAAGCTCTGGAGCATTATAAAATGCTGAGATAATTAACCTAGAAATAAGTGGGAACAGGAGAGGGCGGGGGGGGCATGGGGGTGGGATCAGGGGTTGAACAGCTTGCAGCACAGAGAGAGGGAAAATCAACAGAAATTGTTTTGAGATACTGCAGAGTGATCCACCAAGCTGTCTGATCGGCCCTGGAGTTAGTACTTGTAACTGACAGAATCTCAAAGCATTTTAAATATCTCCGCTAGGACTCCTATGTATTTGTATCAACGAGAGTTTACACATGAAAGATTAAGCCAAATAGGC
Source organism: Platysteira castanea (assembly GCA_013397175.1). NCBI lineage: Eukaryota > Metazoa > Chordata > Aves > Passeriformes > Platysteira > Platysteira castanea. Next base: position 1,647,243 of record VYXC01011827.1, on the reverse strand, counting down.
TGGCTTAGTTATATATGTCTGCCTAATTATTTGATTAGTATGAGATAACCAAAACAGAATCAAAGCAAAAGAATCACCTAGACCTGTGAAACAGAACTGAAAGACTTGTTGCTTTACACATCTCTTTTTCCAGCAACTGTGTCTACTGAATAGAATACTCCTGTAATGAGTTATGAGAAATATCAGTGTTCACGGGCCTTGAGAAGAAAATCCTGTTTGTTCCAATAATAAATCACATGGTTCTTAATAATAATTTTTAAACTGTTTTAAGTGAAAACAGTTTTGTTCTTCTTTTATTGCAAAATCTTGTCCCGAAATAGTTTCCTCATAATAAAGAGTTTATACAAAGGACGGTCACTGGAATTAGAATAAGGTTGAAAGACAGCTAATAATACTTAAACATAGGTGTAAACCCTCAAAGCAACAGGTTTATAGGAAATCCAGAAAGTTAACTAATGGTAGAAACAAGAGACAGGATGACAAAGAGTAGAGGAAAAGTCTTTGATTAAAGAAATTGTTTTAAAAGCAACAACAACCTTGTAAGAACTCTTCTAATATTTAAGATCCTCATACCCTGATTAGGGGCACTGAGAGAGGTTTTTAGAAGGGACCACAAGGAGACAAGTTAATAACCCAGTTTCAAATCATCCTGCAAGACTTACTGAGCTCAGAGAGAGTCTGCCCACACAGAGTTGAAAGGTTTAGTATGTAAAAGCTGACTTCTGAAGGCACTGGGAGATTACCTCTCTCTTATCAACTCAAGAATGAACTCTAACTCTCACAGCAACAATCTTTTACAGAAGATTCCTCAGCAGTGAACAGGATAAATGTGATTGCAGCACATTTTAGATTCTCAGAACAAGGAAGTGAATATCAAATTTAAAAAGCACCTATTACTATTTATCTATGTAAGTTGTTCTGTTAAGTGGTGATATAAATGAAATCACATGTACAATCCCACTTCTATCTTTTCTTTAAATGTATATACATGGTTTCTTTCCCTTTACATTCCCTGGGTTAAATTAGCAGAAGTGGAGTGTGATAAATTGAAGCTGAACTATAAATGGGTGTTTTGGAAGGGGGAAAAGATTTCCGCTTGTTCTAAATGTGTAAACTTTTAAAAATATTGCAATTTTAAATCCTGGAAAAGTGCCATCCAATATTCAAGACTGGCAGACAGCGCTTATTGCCTTTTTTATATGTTATTACAAAACTTTTTGATTTTGAGCATTAGCCTGACTATTCCTAAGAGTCTCCAATTAAAGATGTAACAATAGGAGACTACAGCCGTTTCTTTTTCATGCCATAAGTTCATTATTTCTATTTCCTGTTTCACTCAAGCGTTTCTTTTAAAGTTTTGAAACTTTGATGATCTCCACAGTTGAATCCAAACATAAATCCCATGCAAGCTAACAGGACAAAGGAAACCCCCAAGTCTATTGATAGCAGTAGATGTCAGTTCTTCCCAATTCATGTATAATAAAGAGTAATGAAAAATCCCTGGTTAGTTATCATAAAAACAGGCCCCTTACCATAATCTGTAGAGCACAGTCAGGTCCAAGTTGTTTTGTTCAACCACCACACCAACTCTTCCTTCTTTTTAGTGACTTATTTTAAAAAAAACTACTCACTTTGCCAGTGATAGCTGGGGGAAAATCTCCCAAGAGCTTTCAGGCATCATTAATTAAGGCCATCAGAACTGTACTTCATTTAAGCAGTACAAAACAGTGCAATCAAGAATTATGTCCCAGGCTGTAGCTATTTGCCCCTCTCTAATTCTCTTCTTCTTTCTCTCACCACCTCTTTCAGTAAATGAGACTAATTTTTCCAGTAGCCTTTAACTCCCTAGATTAACTGAAGTGGAAAATGTGACTACAAACTCATAGCACTGTCTAGCCTCTAACCCAGCACAGAATCAACTTTGTTTTAAGTGCTGAAGGACACCTAGCAAGCTGCTACTTGCTAAGTTCATAACCCAGGAGTGTATATTCGCAGGACTGCGCCATCTAGTTAGCTGCCAGCAGGCTTAGGGACCAGATGCCTTGAGATGCAGGGCTTTAGCCCTTGGGAATGTTCAGTTTCTTACAGATTCAATTGTGGTGTGGGGTTTTTTTTAATAAAATATCACTACCGAGATAATCCACATCTAGTGGATATGGGAAAATTTAGGCTATAATAGCACAGCAAACTTCTACATCTATCTTTGATTTACAAGATAAAAGCAACTTTTAAATTAAAGAGCCTTTCTGCTAATAGAGCTTATTATGCCAGAGACAGGAATGATTTTCCTAGAAAGTTGTCCCTGTGTGCATGCCTATTATCTTTGCTTTCCCCCTTCCACTAATGAGCATTTATCTAAAGAGCCTGTTAATCCTCTGATGTGTGCTTCTGGTCAGAGGTAACAGTTTGAATAAAACCACTAATCACTTATCACTAATCACTGATCATTAATCACACTTTTCCCTAGTGCTTTGCGACCTGTACAGCTCCCTTTAAGATTAAGGAGTCACAAATAAGGAGTTTAGCCATTTTTTATTAAGAATTTCCAGCTTTTGATACCGACAACCTCGTTCACTACATAAAAGTTACAAAACAGTGAGCGGGACTCTCACCATGTACACTTTTATACTGAAAATAAACCATACCCTTATGGAAGCACACCTCCTTCAGCAAAATTCCCACAAATTACCCTACATTTTTGCATTCGGCTCTCACTTTCCACCTCTCAATTTTCTTTCAGTCCAGTTTCTGGATTATCTCTGCATGACAGTATCTTACAAGAAAGTTTTCCTACACCACTGTTCCTTGATGCACTGCTGCTTGTCCAAATGGCCAGACAAGGAAAGTCTGGTGCACACCAGCGGGTGAATCTTTCTCTAAAAACTCCAGTCCCAAGAAAAGCCCAAGTAAGATGCTTCACAGTAATTATTATGCTTCTGTTCAAGCTTCAATTTCATCTAGCTAAGCACTATTTCTTACTGATAATATATGGAAATCTTCTAATCTTGCTGCTTAAGTCATTTCTCATATCGGACTGGATTTTTAAAAAAAAAAAGAAAGAAAGAAAGAAAGAAAGAAAAACCAAACAACACATGGACATTTCATTTTCCTTTATTCCTACCCCCATCTCTGAAACAACCTCTCTCTTTCCAATTGTAAAGCTTATATTGAGCCCTGGAGATGAAGGATCACTCACCATGCTCGGACATAAATAATAGAGGAGGCAGAGTTTAGCAAGTATTCCCCTTACACTCCTGCAGCTCTTATCGTCCTGAAAACTTCGCTGGGGAGAGAGAGACCCCTGTAAGAGAGGACAGTGGCGGGGGGACGCGGAGCCGGGGAGGGGAATGATGAGCGGAGTAGAGGGGCTGTAAAGGGAGAGGAGGGCTGCAGAGGAGATCTTGTCAACACTCGCCCCCGCCCCGCACCCGAGGGCATCAGAAGCGGAGCATCAGCCCCGCACCGGCCCGCAGCATGACGTAAGGGCCGGCAGCAGCCCGGCACCCGGGGTGTCTCACGGGGAAGGCGGCCGCGCACCACCCCGCGCTCCGCTCCGCGGCCACCGCCGGCTGGTCCCGGCTCGCTGGGAAGCACGGCAGCCGCCGCGAAACTTATGCAGAAGTTTTAGGGGCGGCGGGGAGAGGGGACGGCGGGGCAGCGCGCCGCCGAGCTGTCACCAAGGCATGCGGAGGCTGGAGCCGTCCAGCCCGCCGTGGGCGCGGGGACTCCGCGGTGCCTCCGCCGAGAGCTGCCCACCCGCCCGCTCCGCTCAGGGCAGCACCAGTGGGGTGCTGCTTGCGCTCCGCGGCAGCCGCCCCATCTCATCTCATCCCATCCCATCCCATCCCGGGAAGCAGCGCGCAGACTTCCCAAACTCGCTGAACTACAGGCAGGGAGTCCGGCTTCCCCGCGTCTCGGCGACCGTGCGCTCCCGCCCCCCGCCGCTCTGTCCTGCCCGACCCTTCGCGGGACGCGGGGTCGCTCACGCCCCTTCTCCCCGAGCACGGCGGGGACACGGGAGCGGCGGGATCCCCGCGCCCGGCAGCGGCGCGGCGAGGACCGGCGCTGCCGCCTCCGGAGCAGATGCGGTGGCGGAGGGAAGAGCCCCTGCAGCCGCAGGCTGCCCCTTCCCCAGCCGCGCACCCGGCGCTGCTGCCCTGCTGCGCTCGGCTCGGTGCGGGGTGCGCTGCGGGGTGCGCCGCGCGCCGCGCCGGGCGCCTTCCCGGGGCAGCCCCGTATTTTTAGGAACTTACNGCGGAGCGGGGGTGAGTCAGCCTGGAAGCGGCGTCCCGCCCCCAGCGCCCCGGGCAGCAGCAGTCCCGGGCTCCGGCACCGGTGCCCGGGCGCGAAGGGGCCCAGCCGGGCCGAGCGCGGAGACGGGGAGAGCCAGGGGAAATCAGTCCCCCGGCCGTGCCGAGCTCCGGCAGGCGCGGAGCTTCTGCTGAGCGACAGTCGCAGGGGAGGCCCGCGCCCAGCTGGGACTCGGGTCCTGCAGCCCCGAACCCTTTCCGCTTTTTTTTGTTAGCTTGAGTTTTTTTTATCTAGAAAGTGTCTAAGAAGTAACGCGGTGTCCGGGAAGGGAGGGAAAGCTCCGTCCCGAGCTGCAGCCTTGGGAGGATGCGCCGCTGTCCACCTGCCCAGGTGTGCTTGGTCCACGCGTGTCCGCCTGGCAGGGTGTGATGCCGCGGCGGGACCAGTGGCGCTGGAGCAGCGCAGTCACAAAGAATTTTAACTGATACAGTCCAGTGTTTCACTGCTTTTTCAGCATTTAAACATTCTGCATCTAGTTGGCAGTGTCTCTGTGTCGTCGTCTGGGACGATTACCGGTGACACAGTTATTGTTCCACCCTGTAACTACTTCAGTGCCTAATGCTCCTCAGCAGTGCCTCTAGCACCTGGGTCTGGAGGTTCCTTGGCACCTAACTCCACACTGCAGTTATCCAGGAGGTATTCATATCGAAGACACACATGATTGAACTGGATTTAGCAGCTGATTCATGCCAGGAGGTATGACTTAATTCTGATGCAGTGTTTTTAGCACCTAAGCCTAGAATGTCTCATGAGGAAACCTCAGTGTTTTGAGGCTCTCCGAATCTGCAATGGCTTGCTCAGTTTGGTTTTTCTCTGATACTCCGTTAATAGAGGAGAGAGTAATATAACGTGTACTGCCAAATTCGGGAACTACTTTACAAATGGCAATAAGACAGCACTTTACTCCTAATAATACTATTCTTTCACAGGTTTATATTAGGCTGTCTAATTATCATCTTCAGCTTTTAACAATTCACTGGCACTTTACGCAGGATTTAAGCAGATAGAAGCGGATCCTATCAGTGACTGATGGTAGGTTCTGAACTCATTTAACTCCTTAGGATAAAGCCCAATGATGCTGTCACTGTAAGCCTTCTTTTTGTCAGGTATTATCTTTGGGAATTGCATATCGAGTGCAAAGTGCCTTACCTCTAAATGTCCTGGAATTATAAACTACATAGATGACTAAATTAATAATTGCAGTCATTTCTGTCTCACAGGAAGGGTTTTAGCGTACACAAACACAGCAGTTTTTAAGGCCATGACAAAAAGATTTAAGTGCAGGAAACTGCTCTGCATCTCTCACTGAGATTTTGTCGTACAATTTATGTACTCACACTTCTCACAGATGCAGCTGGAACTGTGGCTGATCAATGGGCTTTCCTGGGCTTGCAGTGAGGTTTTTCTCCAGTTTTCTCAATGAGACCAAACAGTAAATGGCAATGGAGATTTCGGATGCCAGTCAAGGATAAAAGGGCCCAAATCTGCCAGCTACCTCTGTAGCATACTCAGTCACGGCAAATCAGACAGAGCTAGAAGGAAACAAAATGCTAGCTGAAATATTTGCCATTGTTTATGAATCTAGAGGTGATGCTTTCTTATGAATGATATTGTAGACCCCATGTGACTTGTACACAGATTATGATGAGGAAATAAGTTGGCCCACTTCGGGTATTCACTGTACGTTAATTTAATACTTTTTGTTTACAGCTCTTGACTTGAACATTCTGCACATCCTTCTGCCTTGCCCAGGGTGTCATGCAAAAAAAATCTTTTAAAAGAACCTACAAGCAAGATGAACAGAACCATCACTTTGTTTGGATCAATAGCTTTACCTGCCACATACATACTTGGACAGATGTCTACCACTTAAAGAGACAGGCAGCTTGTGGCAGCAGTTTGTGTGTATCTGCCCCTTGGAGGGTGGTGACAAATGCTTTGATAGGTGGTTACCTTGGTTTTCGCTGACAGCAGAGCAGAAAGGTTTTGGGTTCCTGATATGAGTCTCAGAGCCTGAGGAAAGACTCTCGAAATGAGCTGTAGTCCTGAGGGGGAGAATGAGTACAGAATAATGTCAACGGTTCCTCTGAGGTTGAAATCTGCTGCAATATGTGTCACATGTTATTGCTTTCCCCCATGCCCAACTTCTGCTTCACTTGCCACCCTCAGATTCTGTTGCTGTTCTCCCTCTTCCAGCTTTTCTCTATTTCCATTTTTCTTTTGCCTATTACCAACCTTCTCTCTGTCCTAAGGCAACCACTCTGACCGCTGAACGGGATGTGAAGAGGAGTACTGAGATGCAGCTTTGTTTTGTTCTATGCTCACTTCACTCCCTGGCAGATGAGCAGTTCACAGAGAAGAAAGTGTGTCGATGCCTTCAGCCTGAGGACACTGAGCAGATAAAGGACATTGAGAAAACGTAATTACCGAGTTCTTTCTTGATTTAAACTGTGAGATGTTGAGAGTACAAGAGATGCTCCTCTGCCTGCAAAGTTGCTGCTTTCAAGTTGAACTGATGTCTGCTTGTGTGCTGTCACTGTGAAGAACAACTCTTTAATATGAACTCCTCTAAAGGTGGTTTGAATTAGCATATTCCACTCAGCAAATGAGGAACGTACGCAGAGTCAGTTACCACAGCTCAGCTGACAAGCCGTAACTTGAGAACATGCTCTATACGGGGGACAAATTTGAACAAATCTTAGAGGCTAATCAAAGGCACCTCCTGGAACAGCAAATTGATCGTTCTGCAGAACTTTAGGTTGCTGTTCCAAAAGCACTATATGTTCCAAAAAAAAAAACCCAAACAAAAAAAAAAAACCAAACGAACAAAAACCACCAACTTGTGAGATACGGGTTTATGTCAGGCAAGGAAACTTCCTTTTTATGGAATATTGCTTCAGGAGTGATTGCATTTTGGAACCAGCTTTCCAAAATACTCCTGCCTAGGGCAGGAAAACTCCATCCTAAATGATTCAAAACTTGGCAATGTTTTTAAGAGATTGAAGAAACTTGCAATGAAAAGTACTGAGCAATCAACTCCATGAAGCACTACCTGTTTTTTCATAAACTAATTTCAAGGTACAAAGTCATATGCTGCTTTTTTATTTTTATACACAGGCTTTTATAGAGCTGCTTTCTTCTGATGGCAAAATACCTACTTAAATACTTTTCTGTATTATATATTCTAACAAATGTTTAGATATAGGTCTTTGCCAGTTTTAGTCTGTAAGTATAAAACCTCAAAAGAACACACTCTTTACAACAGTAGCTTAATTGGTATGAAAACTACTCAGACATTTGAAGTGATCTTTGTTAGAATGACATTTTGTTTGACTGAGAGTAAATGACAGTAGTGCTGCTTCAGCAAACACCTAAAATCTTTGTCATATCATTAAAATCATTGGGAAGTAAAGGTATTAAAATAATTATAGGAGTTTTGTATGTCAAATATCAGTCTCAGCAAGTGACTATTGCTGTCACATAAAATGAATATTTACTGCTGATAGAGTTGAATATTTTACATACCCATTCTTCCTATAACATCATTAACCACATGTTTAACTAAGCTGCTGCCAGTGTTGAGTGTTACTCTCAGCTTTGGCACTTGCAATTATCTTGTTACAAGTACTTTTCAGGAATATCTTTTAGTCTAATTGAACAGTAATTTATTCACCTCCTTACGTGCTACTAAAACTTCAGATCTCCCCATTTATCATATGAAACTATCCACAAAAATAGTAATTCAGCACTAGTCACACAGAAGTGAAGCCTAAGAAATAAAATGGTAAGGGGGAAAATTGATTTCTAGATTTTAACATATGCTTTAATCTATGGTGATAGTAAAATGCATTTTTAAAGGGGGGACAAATTATGCTATTTAATGTATAATAATCCTAGTTATATCCTGAACAAATGTAATTCTGGTGTTTTTATGAAATGCTCAATTTCTTAATTACTACATCTTTGTTCAGACCTCACCTCTCCTTATTTTAGTAAGAGACTGAACGGGATATCAGCAAAGGGAACCAAGTATTCTCTGTGGTTTCATGAGCTCACTAGGAAGTACCAGATTTGTCTTAAAGCAGAGACAGAAACTGGTGAATCAGTAGAGTTAACCAGAAGTTAAGTAGTATCAAATATTTTTTTTAAAAGTTCTATAAGCTAAAATGTAGATGGTAAGCAGTGTTCCTGTTCAATTGCATCATTTCTCGAGTGGACTGGAGAGGAAAGGAAGTGTGATCCATCGCAGGGATGTGAAACAGTCCTGTGGGATGCCAAGCAAGTCACATCTGCATTTCTGTGCTCTACGTACATCTGCTCACCCATTCATCTGATGGTCTCACTTTTTTCTTAATGACATTCGTGTCTTAGGCAGATGACATAAATTAGAGAGCCAGGTCTCAGTAGGAGTACAGGCAAAGCAAGAAAATGTTTTGCAAGATGCCTAGCAATACCTCCTGGTTTTTACAAGACTCTGTGAGCACTGAAAATGCATCTAATAGGAGGTTCATTTTCTCTTTGATAGAGTTTATCTGCAAAGGCAAAGTGACTTGAAGTTGGATGAGCGAAGCAGGAGGTGTCTGTGTGTCTTAGGTTACAATGTAAGATGTAACCAAAAGTATGTATTCTATCACCATCTGTTGAAACCAAGTGGGGCAGGGCTCTTTATGTCTTCCATGACACATCTCTGATAACTCCCTCCAGAGGGATATCTTCTGTTAATGGGCCATCCAGCCTCACTGCATGGCTCATAAAATTACATCAGTCCATTGTGAGATGCTGCGCCCAGGGGAAGGAACCAAGCATTCCTACCTGGATATAATCTGAGGTTTGGAACACCCCAAGCAGCCCTGACCTACTGGATTGCCAGAGGACAAGAACTACACGATCACCACTGGTCTTCCCGAGGAGGACCAGACCTTTTGTACAAGATCACCGCTTCAACAGAACCACTTCAAAGAGAACTGCAGCTATCATCTAACCGGACTGCTACCACCACCCTGCCCGGCAGGGTGTCAGGCCGTACCCTGACTCTGTCAGATTAAGCCAGTGTTTCTCTATTATTGCCCTGTTATATATACTAGTAAAGAAGTGTTATTCCTATTTCTCATATACTTGCCTGAAAGCCCCTTAATTTCAAAATTATAATAATTCAGAGGGAAGGGGGTTGCATCTTCCATTCCAAGGGAGGCTCCTGCCTTCCTTAGCAGACATCTGTCTTTCAGACCAAGACACCGTGTTTCGCCTTATCTACGCTGGAGAAGCCACAGCCCAGAAAACTGCCATTTCTTTTCCACTTCCTGGAAGGCTGCTTGTGAGGTATCAAATCACTTAACACCAAACTCCCCTGTCTGAACTAAACTGCTGAGTGTCTGTAGGACAAAATCAGTGTGTGTTACTGAGAAGGAGGTTTGCTCTAGACCCACAGGCTTTTAACCATTGTTTAACACGTGTTGATTGGGTGCATCTAACTGAGCTTTAAGCAACACTCAAAATGATGGCTTTTCACTCTTTTTAAGTTATCCAAAATAAGTTTTATTCCATGTTTCGCCTTTCTCTTGGTAAACTTAAGGGTACCCATAGGTCATGCCTGTGCCACATAAAAAGAATGAGCAGAATAATGGAGAAGCACAGCCCTTCCCACAGAAAAGACCGAGATGGAAACTAATTCATGCAGAAAGGTGTGTGCTGGCCTCCTCAACCTGGTGACAATAGTAAGGACACACAAAAGGCCCAGACCTTCAAGAAAGAGGATTGTCTCCTCTTTTTTCATCGTTTCTCTTGCTCCATTCATAAGTGATGCCAGCATGTTAGGAAGCACAGTTTGACCAACCTCCTCTCCTCCAGATCTCAGTGTACATGTGTTCTTGATGCCTGGGCAAGGCATACATGTTCTCTCAGCTCTGATACACAATGCCATTTAACTCCTCACCTCTGGTGGACAAGCAGGTACACAGTGGTTCTCCAAGAAGGTCAGACCCCAGATACCTGAATGATCTCTTCATTGTAGCTGTGTGCCGTGCGTTCTGTTCCAGGAGACCAAAAAGAGAAACTTCATATTTCCTTCTACATTCACAACAATTCAAAGAACAGCTTGTTTCCTTTGTACTCAGACACCATTATTTCATGGTATTTTGGGATGAGGTGACAAAATTATTCACATTATTTTTCTTCCACAGAGGTCTTGCATGACTTCTTCTGTAGTTATTTTACCATTTTTAATGCTGTCCTTGTCGGAATACTCCTCCTAATAATTTGATTGTTTAGTGCATGATATGGAAGACTGATTTGATAAACAATTTTTAGGTACTATAGCTCCAGTTAGACACATACAGAGGTTTAGATAGACTTTTGACCTCTGACTGGCTATTAGTTGGTTTTAGTTTATTGGGTTGTTGTTTTTTAAGTTGGTGGTTTGTTTTAGTTGGTGGGTTGTTGTATTTTTAGTCTTAGAACAGAATGAGGTAAAAAAAAAAGAGTTGAAAGATATGACACCTTTTTTTCTGAGAGCCTAATTTAGAAACCATACTTAAACAAGAAGGAAAAAATACAAATTCTAATCTGTCTCATTTGGTGATATCTCTGATTATTAATGGACTCAAATAACATTACAGCTATATTTACAGATAAAAATCATGGAGTCATGTGGCAAAAAGATCTTACAGACATTTTAAGTGTAATTTTTTTTTTTTTTTAACAGACTGTCTTCTACGGGTTCTCTTCTTGGGGATGTTATGAATGTCAGAGATACAAAGGTGTTCCTCCTCTTTAAATGTGCTATAAGGCTGTCTCATTTACACCTTCACATTACTCAGTGGGTTTTGCTGCTTGAAACAGAATGAGAGAAGATATTTTGCAGGAGAATATGCAGGTACCCTATGGAAGTAGTGTGGACTGCCAGGGGCTCATTTTCTAGCCCACAGGTGAGGGCTGAAGAGAGGTTATAATGGAGATTCCCACAGTTTGTGGATTCACAATCCCTCTTACAGTTCTTTGCATAGTCTGCTTAGATAGGCTTTGCGCAGGGAAAGTCAAACTTCTGCTTTATTTTCTAGTTGAAAAGCTGAGAAGGAGATGACAAGGGATAATCCCAGCAGTTCCCATGTAATTGCAAAATTTGTAATTGTGATATTGGAGCAGGAGAAATAAAGTGTTTGCTGCCATGCAGCACTGCCAGCATTTCACACAAACATGAGTCAGGAAAGTCAATAACATTTTTTTAGCATGATTTGGTTTAGACACACGTCAGTAACAGCCCTATCAGGAAGAAATAAAAAGTCATGGTGATCCAAGGACTACAAAACCTTATTTTCAAGAGGAAAATTACTAAAAGTCACATTAAGTAAAACAAAAATCAGTCTGCACTACTAAACCTCATCTCCTACTAAGAACTTACATAATAAACTGCTGACATCATGACTATATAAATTACATGGTACTTTCACATGTGACTTAGAGATTATATTACTAGCGTATGAATAAAAAAATCAAACTTGCAAATTTTTAATTTAGGATGAACTACTCTGGTATGTATTACAAAATTAGCTACACATTCCAAAACAACAACAGCAGGTTTACTTTTTATTGCTTTTACCCCAACAGGTGCAAAGACATTCATTTAGTCAAAATCGTAGAGAGGCACAAAACCTTTTTTAGAAAGGGTACAGCTTTGCTTTCATTCTTGTTACACAGAATATGTCCTGGATTTTATTTTAGCTGAAGTACAGAATCAGGCTTGTTGTGTTTTGCCGATGAAACTCCATGGGTAAAATTCTGGCCTCACTGAAGTTAATAGGAAAACTCCCATGGATTCAGTGGGGCCAAACATTTAATCCTGTGTCTGTAATCAATTATTAAAATGTAACAGGGTCCAATGTATGACTACACTGGAAAAAAATTATAGCAAAATACTTTGAGTAGTTTGTGAATATTTTGGAGACTTGAGACTCAGGCAATAATGCCTCTCCTAGTTACTCCTAGAGAAAACATTTACATAACTTCTATTTGTATGTAGGTGAGTTCCAGATTGAATTTTTGAAGCATGTTTGATACTTGGTATTAAAAAATACATCTATTTTAACTTAATCTCTTTCTGAATGATTCACTTTTTAATTATGCAAGTTTCTTTTGTACGTTTTCTTCTTTGGTTAAAAGGGAGAAGCATTCAAATATCCTCACTTTTGAAATGGAGACAGTCGTTAATCTTAGATGACAATGCAAGAAAAAAAGAGATAAATATTTGCAGGTCATTTATTTTATTTTAAAATGCATTAAGTGTGTCTCTATCTTCAGCATAGTAGTGTGAAAAAGAAGAAACGACATATGAAAGCAAGAGAAATTTGAGAAGTAGGACAAAAGACACAGTACACATTTTGGACCTGATTTCCCCTTCTCCTTTCCCTCCCCTCACACACCAAGCAACACACTGTATGTGACAGTTAAATTTGCAATGCAATACTCAGGACAAACAAGTTTTAAAAGTTTTCTAAAATACACGGTAAATGAAATGCAGTGGAATTTTCAAGGAGGGGTTTTTCTTACACATTACACAAAGGCATAGATAAGACACTTATTTAGACACAGCTGAACTTTTTTAGTCAAAATCGTAGGCCACCAAATTAACATGTTATGTAAATAAACAAGAAATTGAAATTCAGACTTACCTGATGCTGAATGAGACAGTATATTAACTCCTTCTGTTGAAAGTTATGTATTTCAATTGTAAGAATATGAATAAAAGTAAATCCACAGAATATTTGTCAGCATAAAGGTCTCACAAGGCCCTGTCAATAAATTACGAGGAAGCATGGATGGGTGGGGGGTCTATATGAGCAAATAACAGAGAAGCATAGAAATTAAATATCATCATTCTAGCTCAAAAAAATCCCACTTAACTTCCATTTTACCTTAATAACCACCATACAAACTGGGCAGAGTACCCACTGTCACCACTTGTATAGCTGGAATGGACACAGCTGAGCTTAAAAGAAATCAGAATGGGAAATAAAACAGCATTTCATAATCTCTGCTGCTAGAAAAGATGAATGCACTTACATATCTAGGGTGGATTACCGAGCTCCTTTAAGCAAACAGCACCCCTAAAAATCATTCAGCTATAGCAAGGTTTGCTAGAAACGCCTTTAGGAAATAAAGGTGCATCGTGGAAGAAGAGAGAACTCGTTTTTCTGAAGCTGTACTCCTAAAGGGTTTCAAGTATTGTTTCAGTAGCAAAGATAAATAGCTAATGTCAGGAAAGAAAAACGACCCAACCCTTGCCAGAAGATCCGATGACGCTCAGCACAAGGTAGCATGAAATAAACAGTGCTGTAAAGATCACAGGGCTAGAATGGAAATCAAATGGCCAGACAGCGATAGAGCTGGTTCTCTTTAACAAAAATACCTAGGAAAAAACAGAAATGTAACATCTTACTTGTGTGCAGGAGAGTAAAAGAACGCAATTACAACTGTTTGAGACATCGGTTTGTTTGTGGAAAGCCCTAAGAGGTGGCAAAAAGCTTGCTGGGAGTGCAAGAGAGAAAAAAAACTTTTGCTGAAATCCTAGACATGGTGATTCTCATACAAGTTGTACTATGAGTTGCTGACTCGGTGTTTACTTCCCAGTTTTTCCCCAGGGGGGAAGACACATAGGGAACAGCAGGTATGATGATCAGAGACGGTGAAGAAATGTTGTGAGTTACTAAAATACATGCACAGAAAAATGCTGAGGCTGTCCATGCCTCAGCAATGAAATAAGAGAAAGTTTGCCTAGAACTCTGCTGGTGCTGAGTGTTTCTAGAAAAGAAAGAGTAACTTTGAAACAGGGAGCTAAGCACTTCCTAAGGAGTTTAATTTCTTTTGGAAGCATTGGTCTTTCAAGTGGAGCAGAAAATAGCCAGGCAATGTATGAGATGTAGTATGTGGGGAGGTCTTCAGGGAATTAGAGAAGAAATAAACTGATCAGAGCTTACAGGGATATTATTAGATACTTGGCCGTACCAAAGTCAACCTTCTTTAAAGGCAGCAAATTCTAGCATCTAATTATATTCTTGTTTACCGTATAAAGAAACACATGATGATTTTCACTCTGTAACTGGGAACTTCTTTCAGTGTATATAAGCACCGGCTTATACTCTGACAGAGCATATTTTAAAAGTTATATAGAAATGAGACAAAATACACTAAGTTGTTCAATTTCAAGTGATAAATTTTAAAGACTTGTAATATGAAGAAAAACACATTGAATTTTTTTGTTCTAAAATATCCCTTAAAAACTACTATCTCATCCTTCAGATTTTTTTGTTTTTAAACATGCACTAGTTTTTAAAGGTATCTATAGACCGTACCTGCACAGACACAGCCTGTATGGGGTAATGCAAACTCTGAGCCAAGCCTACAATCAGAGATATTAACACAACTGATTACACTGGTGGAGTGAAGCCACTATTTTTATCTTACCTGAGATAAGGCACACAGGATATAAATTGCTGTTCAAAAGGCAAAGAAAAAAATAAAAAAAAAAAAAAAAAAAAAAAACTACAGGGAAAGAAGAATGAAAGAAATACTTTACTTTAAAGGTACAGCAGAACTAAAGACTAAAGATGTTGGAAAATTATATTAGGCGCATTTTCTGTCCCTCTGTAAGAGCTGGGAGCTGCAGAGCCAGCTGATGCTGCACAGCTATACATGGAGCTGCCTGTGGCCTAGGGAACCATGGCCAAACCAGCTTCCATCAAACCAATCAATAAAACCTTTTAATCCCCTTATCCTACAGAGCACTAAAGACATACTTTTCCAAAGATACCCAAAACCAGCCCCTCGGCACCATTTCTGCCCTCGTGGCTGGTGCTTCAATACCTCCACGTCTCTCATCCTGCAGGGAGACACCACCAAAGACTGGCAGCCATACAGAATTAAAATGTGGGAGTTGGAAGATTTTTGACCAAAAATTGCTTTCATTTATCTTTGGTGCCTTCCCATGCAGTGAGCACTAGCTAGTGTGTGTGTCCAGAGACCAAAAGCCAGATCTGGTTGCTGCATTGAGTTTTTGTCACAAAGGCTGTGTTTAACCATGACGGATCCTGTGATTTCAAGACATATTTCTCTTCCTGTTGTTTCAGACTTGTGAGGCTCTGGATCATAAGCAGAGCTCAAGCTTCTCTACCTCTGCCATGTCTGAGATTGAAGATGAAAACACTCAAAAGTTTGCATGGGCATCCCAGCACAAAGCCAACAGTAATCCCTGTGATACACAGTTTGCTAGGATCCCTTGCTGCTGCCAAATTTCATGTTTTAAAGCAAAGTTCTGGCTCTTTTGAAAAGAGCAGTAAAAATTCTGGTGATTTGGATGGGGGTAAGACGTAACAGCCAAGTCTGACTATAGGAACTGACCCACCCCACCGGCTGACTTCAAGCACACAAACCTGCAGCAACAGTCTCTGATAGAGTGACAAAAGGCAGATTTCTCAGCCGTGAAACATTAGCTTTCTTGCAGACTTCTGAGCAAAACGTAACTCCCTGCTTTTGTATTCTTTCCTAACTTAAACTCTTCGAAGACAAGAAACAAAACTTAAAAATTAGAAATTTTGTATCTTAGTCTATATATAAATGTTAAACAAAACTACCCTAAAAATTGTATCTGATTGTTCTTTGGTGTTGGCTTTTAATCTAAATTAGCTACCCTTTTCATTGTTAGTGTGCTTGCAACACCCTATTGCTGATATTTTCAGAAATTTCACTAACCAGATTAGCTAAAAAACCTCCTTTTTTAAAGTAAAAATGTTAATATATCAGCATCTCAACTATCGAAGTCATAGTAGGTTCATTGATTTCAGCGCAATTACAACTACTACCCCTGATTAATGTACTGAAATCACAAAATAGTTTTCATTAGATAGCTTCCTAAAGTTCCTTCACTTGAGACAGAGAACAGCAGTAAAAAGCTTAAGAATATAAAATGCTTCTTTTTCATTTTATGAGTAAAATCTGATGTGCTTTCAATACACGCTCCATCCCAGCGTTATTCCACAAACACAAGGTATTCAAGAAGGTGATCCCTCCCCAGCTTCTCCAACAAAGCTCTGCAAGGTACATGATTTATCACCAGGTTATTTGGGAATGTCTCTAATAGGTGCATCTTACCATTTGCAAGATACAGGTTAAGACTCAGGCTCGGTTTCATCTCCAGTGGTAACAAGTTCTGTAGCTCCAGGCCTTCTGTCAAGAATGCTTGTGCTGTTCCCCACCAGTTACATCACCCTGTTCATCCCAATTACACATACTGCAGCTGATGTAGTGCTTTAATAATTTGTTTTATTTGTGCCCTGATTAAAAATTTCTAGATCAAACATTTAATGAAAAGTTCTCCAACCTGACAGGTTTGCTGCTGAATGCAGTCATTTACAACTCAAAGCTTATAATAACCAGAGCAAGTGTTGGAAAAGCTGTTCATGCCAAATGCTCAGCAACTGACATATATAATCTTATATCTTTTCATTCAGACCTTTTTAAAAAAAAAAACCTGAGACCTAATTATATTGGTTGTAACTGTTCTGAAATGAATGGTGGCAGGAACTAATACTTGTTTATTTTCTTTCCTGACAAGTGCTCTGAGTAAAAACAGTTTCTAGACATGATGGAATGACTTTTCCTATGACTCAGACACATTCAATGAAACAAGGTTTGAAGAAACTGGAGCTGGTTTTCTGTCTAACAATAGTAATTGAAAATACCCAGAACTTGTAAGTATTTATACCATTTAGAAATGTCGGACCAAAACTACACAGGGAGGACAAAAAGTCTCCAGCAAACAAGCTCTTGCCCTATGCTTTTTCATTTGAGTGAGATATTGCACTTATTCACTTGGGCTTGTTTCAATTTAATGAATTTCTCTTTTCAGTTTGATTTTCTATTTAATTTTTAATTTACAGGTGACACTTAAAGTAAACAGTCATATTTCCAATTGGCAACATATTTAATGTTTTTCACAATTCCAGGGCAAACTAGAGTTTTAAAATATACTACTTGGTAATATAAGAAAGGCACGTAAAACTTCATGTTTATGTCCATGTTACAAAGCTCTAACTAGCACACTTTTTGCAAGCTGCTTAGCTCCCAGTATTTCAGTTATTTCAGCTTTTCTAAGAGTAAGCTACCTAATTTGGTTCTGTTTTGAAAAGAAGTTATCCTAAATTTTTGTTACTGCTCTGCAGCAAGTAGTTTAAAAGAAACTAAATATAAATTAAATATTATTTGAAAACTTAGAAAAAGTGTCTGCTGAAATGAGAGGTATCTTTGGTAATTTAAGTACAGCAATTACAAAGGCGTGAAAACCCACTCGGAACACACTCGGCGTTTTTAACTAATTTATTTAATATCTTTTTCTATGTTCTCCTTTCATCCCCGACAACACGAGCGTATTTTCTGACCCCGGGAAAGCACTCAGGCTTCCGACTGAGTTCCTGCGGCGGCGACCACTGCCCCTCGGCCCTTCACCTCGCGTGTCCCGCTCAGAACGTGCGAGCCGCACCGGCTGCCGTGCGCGCCCCGCCGGCTTCCCTTGCCCGCGCTGCCCGTGGCCCGTCTGCTCTCGCACTCATGTCCCACAGCCAGTGTTCCTGCACAAATGCCATCTCTGCGCAGCCTTTCTCGAACTCCGAGAAAGAACTAAAGTCACGTCGCTATCCCAGCTAGGGGATGGCTAGGATCGCTGGCAGTATTGCCCCTCGGTAAATAAAGGATCCCAGTGCTGCCCATGAGTGCTCGGCGGGGGTGGGAGGGCTCTCCGCAGGGCTCGGCTCGCTCGGTTTCTCCAGGGCCGGGAGAAAAGCCGAGCTGCGGCGCGCTGGCTCCGCCGGGCCTGCGCGGCCATTCCCCGTCGCAGAGCTCCCTCTGCTGCCGCTGCCGCTCGGCCGCACCCGGCCTCGGCTCCCCGAGCGGCGCCGGGGACCGCAGCCCGAGCGGCTGCCACGGGGAGGCAGGCGGCAGAAGCTGGAGGAAAGCAGGTTTCTACCGCTGTCCACAGCGGTGTCAGCCACACAACTCTGCTGTTACTGAACTTGTGACTGATGGCCGATGCAACTTGTGAAAACGTCCACACCGCTGGATGATCGCTGTTCGCGCTGTTTACAAAAGAACAGTTACAATAAGTTTTCACAGATTGTGAAAATACAGCCTGGCCTATTGGATGGGATTTGGAATAAAGGGCACAGGGAAATCACCCTCCATAAACTGGGCCCTGAGGTAGACTGCAAAAGTCCCACAAACAGAGCCCGCAGCCACCTTTCTTCAGACCCCTAAGATCCATTGCATCCAAGGAGCTCACTGCCTGCTTCTTCACCTCCATGACCACAGAGATCTGCAGATGGATTTCCAAAACACAGTGAAATGAGAGGTGGATCTGAGGGAGGAAGGTGTTTCAGAGTGACTTGGAGTTAGCCCTTCTGCAGAAATGGTAAGAAGTGGTTTGAACTCAGGCTTTCATGGATGAACGGGAACAGCATACCTGTTCCCTCAGTCTGGGTTCAGGTGATGAAACGTTGGCCTCCCAGGCACAGTCCAGCCTGCTCTAGAGGGGCTTGTGCTGTGCTCAGCACTGTAGTGCCTCAGCACCTGTCAAAATAGCCACATACACCACCCACCCTGACCTCTGCTGCATACATTTCTCTCATCCCAAACATACTTCACATGTACAGAACACGTATTTCTAATTACAAACCAGAACATCTCTACATTTTAGTTTGTTCTACATTAATACTCAGTATGACAATACTTAAAATACTCTTTGCACTAAAGTGTCTGAAATACATTAAGGCCAGGTGTCATAAATGGTGCGTAAAGCATTGACAAAGCATGTCGTACCTACAAAACTTCAAACATTTTCAAGCAGCTAAAAAACTGTTCTGCAATAGCAACATAACACAGCATAGGTATCTACTACTCCTGTGGTAACATCCTCTGGAGTAGCACTACTCCCTCCACCAACTACAGAGAACTCTGGATAAATAGCGTAGATAAGCTCCGTGTAGGTTTCAGACATACAGAATAATGGGGATGAATTTCACCTGCAGCTGATATAATACTTGCCATTAGTTAATCTGTTCCTAACAGTCTGATCTCTCTCTATCAACAGACACCTATACGCGGCCACTCTCAGTTCAGCCAAGAAAGTGGCATCTCTCAGCACACATCTCCTCTGCTCAATGGAAAAGCACAAGGCAGGAAAATCCAGGTAGCACTAACGAAGCTGGTATGCCTGCCTGGATGGGTACAGGACTTATGCAAGGATCCTAGCTCTGTCTGGAAACCAAATGTAGGCTGAGTTCAGCCTCTAACTAGGATGTATTGGCTCAGGCAGAACATAATGCTGATAGGACTCTCCTGTCTCTGCTACTGGTAATCATTAGACCAAGCACCTGCACTGTCCCTCTAGCCGGTCTTAAGCAGACACAGAGGTTTGGACCAAAATAGCAAGTTTATGAAACTGACTGGATTGGATCAGTGCATAGCTCAGCCTGTATATAAGTGATGCCGCCAAAAGACCCAGGTGGAGGTGTTCCAAAGACCTTTTCAATAGCCCTGTTAAAAGAAAAAACAAAGCCTCAAAATTAATCTTAAGCTCCCCTAACTTATTTTCTTATCGGTGTTCAATTAAAATGCAGTTATTTTCTGCTTATTTATAGATGACATTTTTGTTATGCCAGAGTTTTGTTGTATGTTGTCCAGCTTCCAGAGTACAAAGGGGTATGTTTATGGAGCTCTTACCTGTAATTAGTGTCAGCCAGTTAAACAAAGCACCTCTGTTTTCTAACTACCCAAGCTGTCATGATTTTTTTTCAGACTAAATTTTAGTGATGGACTACCTGAACCACAGTTTCTTTAAAAAGTAGCATAAAAATGTATTACTACTCCAGACCTGCTATTCTAACCAACCATATCAGGTGGCAGGCTCTGTCCACAGTGCCAGAGCTCAGAAAAACGCTTCCTCCATTATATTTCCACTTAATTATTCTTGTACTTTTCAATAACTTTGTGTCATAAAATCATGGCATATAGTCGATTTTGATTAGCTTTATCCTACCAGGTTATGACAGACTTTCAGTCTAGTCATTAATCTGTCGTCATAAGTTTTGGAATCACACAGACATGAGAGCTAGCCATATTTAAATTGGGAAGGTATTCTTTTTCATGAGTCTATGTTTAATTAGAATTCCAATAAATGTGACACATCCATTTAAGGCAGGCTTAATATTCTGAGCTTAACTTTTCTTTGAAACACCTTTTCCTAAAAGAGAAATGTCAGCAAAGAAAAGCAATATTTTGTCCAGACAGAACAATCGTCTAGGCTTTTCCCAGGGAAACATGGCCCCCAGGGCGAAGACCCAACTGATACTGCAGCTCAGAGGAGACACGGGAGGTTGTTGAACTGCACAGCTTGAGTTGCTTCCTTTTGGTTAGTTACTTACCTGCTGTTGCATGAGCAGTGTAAAAGGTGATTAAAGCTTCATGAGGACAAGTGTGACTGAGCTGTGTTAGGTGTTACCAATGCTGGTTTTGCTGTGGAAGGGACGTATCAGCTGCTGGTAGATTTTTCCATGACCCACACATCCTCTTTGCTTTTCATGCCTCTTCTCCCTGCTTCAGAAAGACCTGGGCAAGCCCCTGGCTGCCGCTGCTGCATCACCCACTGCACAGGATGCTCCTGGCAGCTGAAGGAGAAGGTGATGAGGATGAGTTTGGGTGGCAGAGGGAACAGGCAGAAGAGATGAGCCAACAGTCACAGAAATGGCACGCGGGTAGGCTCTGCACCCACCTGCTTCCACAAGCCACCAGGACTCTCACGAGGGCATCTCTTCATTCTTCAAATGAAGACATGGCTTGGTTTCCATCCTGGTCAACCACTCCCTGCTGAGAAGGTAGGCTGTGGATCTCCCTGGAGTCAAGGGAATTCTTTCCATGGCTAGTCTCTCAGCCTCCATCTTGCCTTCTTATTTTCCTGGCCAAGGCAATAAATAATCTCTCTGTCTTAGGTCTTCAGCTTGATCAGAATCCAAGCTTGAAATACTGACTACAAACTCACTGTCTAACTACCAGACCTTTAGTCCCCTGGACAGAAAGGCATAGGCCATTGGCATCACCTGCCTCAGCCAGCCTGATAAATTTTAATTTACATGAGCCAAAATAACCTGTAAAACTGATGCATTTTTAAACAATTCTAGCAGGGCGGATAACATTTGCTGCTTTATAACAGCTAATTTTTTTTCCTATTCAAACATATTTTTATTATAAAAAAATAGGCCTGCTTAAAGTTACATTTGATTTTGTAACACCCTACATTCAGGCCAAGATTTAGTACCTGAAAACTGTTTATGTACAGTTTAAAAATATTCTGAATCAATGAGCTCTCCTTAAACTCCAATGAGATAAAAGGTGCTACTCTTATATGTAGTTAAGAAAACTTTTGAGGTCAGCTCACCTTATAAATACATTGCAAAGTCATGCACTACATTAAATATTTACATTATTTTCAGTCTTTTCAATTAAGCAACTCCTGATATTTACATTTCTCCTGACTGAAAGCATATTCACTCTGTACTGTGTTGTACATTAAAAAAAGTTTGCCTGAATTTCCCCTGGGCATTTAAGTTAGCTCACAGGAGTGGGAAGACTCTTTTCTTCATTTCTACAGCTAAGAAATGTGTTAAGCAGTTGGGGGAAAAAAGTGAGAAAATTCATACCCTTATTTAAATCATTAAACAGAGTACATCCTTCACGCATATCGGAGAATCAGGATCTTGGAGGAAAGGTACCTTCCCAAAGGCATGAGAACACACAAAGATTTCAGAGGATGCAATTCACACTGACTTTGTCCCTCAATGATTACTATACAAGCAGCTGAGCAATGAGCTGGCTGGACATTTTCAGAAACCCTTCTGAGGACAAATTTACTTTACATTTACTTTACTCTTAGATACCATGCCTGTGGTGCACAGACCCAGTCTGTGGTACCATTACGGTTTCTTTCATAGACCCATTTGCTTTATTAATTTTCCATCCAAAACAATAATTGCATAAGCTTTCTTCTTTACTGCATACTTTCTGAGAAGTAAATTACTAAAATTAATAATGTTAGCTTTTGACTGTTAACAGTTTCCATCTAAATGCAGCTTGATAAAACCAAAGTTAAAACTACAATTCAGTAAATAAGAAATGTTTTATTTGCCGTTTCTTAATATGAGGAAATATAAATAAATATTGTGGATCTGGATAAAGATTAAACTATTTAATTGCTACATAAATATTTCTAGTTGTATTATGTCCTTTTTAGGGGGAAAATAAAACAAACCCACAACCAAATATCAAATTGAACTTGAAGTCTTTATTTGTTCTAACTGCTTTTCTAACAATGAAAATGAGCCTTTTATAGGAAAAGCAAGAAAAAAAAAAGGGGCAGAACAAGTTTAAGCATCACTATTTTAAAAATAGAAGCTTACTGTTTATATCATTGTTAAAACGGGTGATTCAAATTACCAAGTATGGGATTCCTCTGATCAACTCTGATATGTATCTACATTTGCATTTAAAGGGTGCTGACTTTCACTGGGAATAAGGAGGCACTTCTAGGCCACAATTCCTCTCCTCTTAAATTAGATGAAATGGGAAGATTAGCTACAGAATAGAGTAGTTCAGTTAGAAGGGACCTACAGTGATCATCCAGTCCAACTGCCTGACCACTTCAGGGCTGACCAAAAGATAAAGGAGGTTATTAAGGGCTTTGACCAGATGCCTGTTAATCACTGACAGGCGTAGGGCATAGACCAATTCTCTAGGAAGCCTGTTCCAGTGTTTGACCACTCTCTTGGTAAAGAAATGTTTACTTATATCCAGTCTGAGCCTCCTCTGCTGCAGCTTTGGTCCATTCCCACATGTCCCATCACTGGACCCCAGGAAGAAGGGATCAGCACGTCCCTCCCCTTGGAGCTGTGAAGAGCAATGTTCCTCACAGGACACACTTTCCAGCCCTGTCCCCAGCTTTGTTGCTCTCTTCAAGGTGCTCCTCTCAGACATCTTAGGGCTGCCCCCAGCTTGATCGTTTTCAGACCTGGAACATTTGGATCCGAAACCCAAGCACAGCCAGGCAATGATAACACTTCCAAACTGTCAAAATAGCACATTGCTGCTACTGCTGCCACATTGGCTGATCTGACTGAAATTGAACTGCACCACTTTTGTAGGACCCCACACTGATGGGCCAGGTTTATACAGACACAAAACGTGCTTCAGGGGTAAAACCTCACAGCTCTTTGGTGACTTTAATCTTTCCGAGAGATATTCGCCTAACTCATTTTATGGGAAGGTGTTCAGATCTTATCTAAAACCTGGACAAATCTCTTTTTACTTTAGGATTTTTCATTTTTAGTATTGAAAGAGTAAGGAAGGTACTATTCTTGTTATTTTGTATGGTTTGACCATGCATTCATGGGAAAAAATGTTCCATATCCTTTGACATAGCTGGAATAAAGAAATAATTTTTTTAAATCTTCTGGTTTTAAACACGTACGCACACACACAAATTCCATAGGTAGTTTTTTATTTGCCTTGCACTGAACTGAAACCTATACCACCTCTACCATTAACTTCTTAAAAATATCCTAGCAGACATTTTAGGCCAGTCTCCCTCATTTTCCCACCTGAAGCCAGGCAAGACCCACTGGTTAATCAGCAGCATGCTGGGAGGAAGATTTCTCAGTCTTCTTCACTAAAGAGCTGCGTAGAAATGCCAAAGATTGCAGCTCCATGTCCCAGTGGATACACATGTAATTAAGGAAACAGAACAAGGTCAGGAAACCACATCTGTGGAGGAACTGTGAGGAGGTAATGACATGCATATGGCACTAAGGAGAGTGGCTTTTATCTGCATTATCACACAAAAGAAGTTATAGCCTGAAGTGCAACCTGGATTCTGACTTTTACTCTCAAACAAGAGTACGACCTCAAACCAAACCCATGGGGTTTGAGACTACCACACACTGCAAAGAAAACACCTAAGAGCACTTTAATATTTCATGAACAAACCCAGAAAATCTTCCTATTTTGCCCCATACATAGGCATTTTTCCCCTCTAGTATTATATTAACCTTTATGTAGCTGTTTGTTTCAGCATTCTGACCCAGTGACCTTAAATGCCCATTTCCCTTCGGAACTGAGTGTTCTTCTCATCAGTTATTTGGGGTTTATTTGCTTTCCAAACGAAAGCCTCCTCTGCATTGACTCGTCAGGATGTTTTCCCTTCTATGTAAAGCTGCAGGTGAGTGGTGCCCAGACCTCACGGGCCATGGCGATGAGATTCTGTCTCTCCAAAACCTTTACTGAGCATCACACTTTAGATGCTCTTAGCCCAGGACTGTTTGCTGAAGGAAATGACAGGTCCAACCTATAGAAACCTCAGCTGAGGAAGAGCTGCACAGAGGAGCTTTGAGAAGAGGAGGAAAGGGACAGGGTCTCTCCACAGCTGGCCCACGGTATCCCTCTGGCTCTCCCACTGCGCCGTGCCTTAGCTCGTCACACAGGAGTTCCATCCCAAGTGACTGGGCAGCAGTGACACCTAATGCACAAGATGGTAATTCCCTTTAATACACAAATACTGCAGGCCACTCTGCCTGTCCATTTCTAGATTCAGGATGTACCCTTGTGGACAGGAGTATCCAGAATCAGGGTGTATCCTCCTTTGGAAGTTTTAGTGAGAGTGGTGCCCATTGGCACAATTTCTGAACACCTGTTTATTGTCAAAGTCAACAAAAGTTTTTGAACAAATAGCAAACATGCTTCTGCTGTGTAAGGCTGGTTTTTTATTTTGTGTTCTCCTTTTAAAATTGTAGCTACTTAATTTGAAATTATTATCACCTACTTAGCCATTTTAAATTCAGATTTTTAAAATTATTTTAAAATAATCACAATAAAGAAATCCCTATTTGCTGAAAGGTACCAGATACCAAGTACCGAGTTGGAGGAGTCTTTTTCTAACCCCATGGAAACACAACATGTTAAGGGATAAACTCATGACTAATATAGGCTCTTTTACAGCTCCAGAGATAATATCCTCCTCATTTCATTTATTCAGCTTTGCCAAGTCAATAATCAGTTCATTCAAACTGAGAAATTTGTTTGGACTTGAATAGTAGGGAAATCTGGTTTTTGTTTCCAAGCTATGAACAAAAAGTCTGAGGGGCTTCAACATGGCAGTTCTGAAGTTCTGAAGGACTGAATGACCAGAAATATTAATTCAATCACTCATTTGTAAAATTTCTTTAAAAGAAATCAACTTTAAATGAATCACGTTTTTCCTATGCATATTCCATACACTTTCTCTTTCTTTGACAGACCAGATTTTTTTTTCAGAAAGCTGATCTTCTGCACTGTTATTTGATTTTCTCTTTCTGTCTAAAGGCATTTCTACTCAATGGTGAACAAGAACAAGTATTCCAATAAATAAGACATATCATTTATTATTTCATAACATAATAACATTTGAGATATTTCCACATGGTTTAAAAGGCAAGTCCTCTTTTCACTGATACATGAAAACAAAGCATTCTACTGGTTAATGAAAGAAATAATAGATGAAGCATAAAAGTAATCTTTAATTGTAAATCAATATATAATAATATTTACCTATCTAAAACCTAACTTTAATAGAAAACTAACTAAATTATATGAAGGCAAAACAAGATGAATGTTGTTTATTAAAATCCTGGTCTTGTGAATGTTTAAATCTGCTTATTACAGCTGAACTATATAGGAATAAAGATATTTCTCTGGGCATTGCTATATCCATTTCTGTGGTTCTTTATATTTTAGTTTGGAATTTTGAAGGTAGGTTGTGATTTTGAAAGTTGAGCACGATGCAAGGTTTTCCTCTATTATGAACTATTATGTAAACCTAGCTTGAATAAGCTACATAATTTTGCCAAATGATTCCTGAACCTTAGCCAATAATCTGATTAAAGAGAGCAAGAACTCACTTTTTATATTTAAAAAGTGTGTTTGGAGAAACTCCACTGGTCATTCAGATTTCATTAAGCTCCAAGGTAATAATTCACATTCTGTCCATTATTTTACTTTCTGTCTTCAGGCCAAATTCACCCCTGGTATGTTCAAACTTGGGAAAAAGTCCCTCAAAATGTCTCTATTTGCTCAGAAACAAGTAAAACTATAAAAAAAAAAATAAAACATCACATTGCAGTCCTTTCCTTAAACTGCTATAAATGTGCTCTGCTGCTCTGAGTTTCTTCTAGAAGGTGAACACAGCAGCAGCTCTCAGATGAGAAGAATCAGGTAAAAGTGAATTTAAAAAATAAGACTCATAAGACAGCAGCACAGAGCAGGAACGGTAGAAAATAGCTTTCTTACCTAAGATGTGCTCAAAGCATTACCAGCTATGCTGAACTGAATTCTGCACACTGTTAGAGGAGCAATGATGATTCATAGAAAGATAATACACTGAGCTATCTCCAGCAGAGTCCATAGCAGATCTTAACAGATGGGACAGATCGCCCAGTGTGCTCCCCTGCCAGCATCCATTACCTCTATTGTAAACACCGAGCCAAAACATTACTCAGTGCGTGACCTGTCCATTCACAGAAGTCATATGCTCCTTTGAGAAGACCCAGGGAGTAGAAGCAGGAGGGAAGGCAGATTTTACGTAAGTCATTTTTTTTAAACACTGTCTACAGTTTCCTCTGTCCTGAATCCCAGGATGTGTTGCTTCTGTGTCCCACTTCTTCACAGTGCAAAAAGTATTTGGCCTTAAAGACATGCTGAGCTTTTCGCGGAAGAACAGCTTCACTTATGCTCATCTATGTGTACGAATAAGACACAAGCCCAAAGGGCCCAAAGATTATCCTGGGAAAAAAAATCTAAACATTTACATGTACCTCCAAAGTCTCTGACTGGAATATCACACCTTATCCCCAAGGCTTCCTTGTTCTCATCCATCCTCGAGCTGAAAGTCCACAAATGAGGGAACAGATTCAGTTTATCTGCTCTAACTCCTTTGTGTCTAGGCCAGGCCAGTTGCCTCCTTCCTTCCATCCCTCTCTCCCACCCTTTTTCCCTGTTTTTGAGCTTCAGTGGTAGACAGATTACAGAAGAAAGCAAAATACTGTCTTGAACCTTCCACAGTAGTATGACTTACAGCTACATGATAGATAGATCCTACACACTTATTTGAACAACTCTTAGAAATGTTGTAGTCCCTACCACCCACCTTGGGGGGAATAAAAAAGCACTTCTTTGCTTATATTTGTTGATTAGATCACAAAAACCCAAGGCAGTATTTCCGCAGAGAAAAGAAACCAAATAATCTTTGGCGATCATTTCTGAGAGCAGCCTAGATTTGGAATGGATAACATGCAGTTTGAGGCGTGCAATTTTTTCACTTGTCCACTCTGTTCTCAAACATTCAAAGTCAAATGCATCCACAGAATCTACTTATAAACGCTTCCAGACTTCCAGACAATGCAAAATGATACTTATACCTAGCTTTGACAGCTTTTTTTTACAGACTTTGCAGAACATGGTCCAAAGTGTGCTGATTTGCAGCCTCTTTTCTTATTCAAATCAAAGCAATTTCACATCAAATATTTCTTGCAGGACTAATTTTAGAAAAAATTCCTGAACACTATTACAAGGTAACAACATCTAAAGCGAATTAATATGGCCCAGAAAAGTGAAGTACAAAAGGCCTGTATTGATATTCAAAAGCCTTGATATTCAGTTCTTAGAGATCTTGCTGCCCCATGAGCTTCTGCAATGCTTTAAAAATTACTGAGAAAAATAGCCAAAAATTAGAAGCTGGTAGCTTAGGGTTTTTTTCAATAACGTAATGTGTAAAAAAAGTAAATAGATGCCTAATATATGTGGATGAAGTACTCATACACATGGCTGCCTTATGTTTCTGTGAAGGTGCTGCTCTCACGAGAGTCTGCCTTACAGCATTTTGGTCTCTGACTATTGACAAGTCTTAGTACTAGGGCAAGTCTGATTTATATTTTTAGTGCCAAAGGCCCTAAGAAACCACAGATAAAAACAAAGTAGCATGTTTGATATCTACTAACCAAAAGAAATTTGTGTTATACTGCTTTTTTTTCCCCATGAAGGATGCAATTTAGTGTAGCACTCACAAAAGTAAACCACCAGGAGTATTGTTTCATTGGGAATTTGTACTAGATGCTCCCTGATTCAGAAATAAAAACACAATTATAAATACAAAAGGACGATGAATTGACAGTGTCAGAAGACCACTGACAGAAAAAGGCAAGTCAATCAGAAGCAGATTTCAAAGATATTCCCCATACTTTCTTTTAAAATTTCTAATCATGGTACAAATATTACAAAAAAATAACGCAAGTTCAATATCGCTTCTATATTGCTCTCAAGGTAAGCAGACAGTGTTTTATGGGGAAAGGTTTTATTATGATAAGGCATATATATTTTGCAATAACTGAAAGAACTGAGTAGTGGTCCTTTCTTCATAAAACTGAAGAAAAAACTGACAGACCTTTTACTCTGGGAAGTCAGGGAAATATTCCTGAAGGGGGAAGAGGATTTCACAAAACATCTTTTCAATAAAGTGCTTTTTCAAGCAGAAGGAAGCAGATAAAGATGTCTCACATCTCTTCAGACTCAAGTAGTTGACTCAGAAAATCTTTTCTCAGTATATAAAGATGCAAAAAGCGGCTAAAAATAATGGAATAGTTTTCCCAATAATGGAATAGTAAACTAGAAATTTTTTTAAAAATTCCTTTCAACATGTCCAGGTATTATCAAAAATGTCTACTAATGTGTTACCTCTTTGATTGCATGCAAGCTGCAACAAAACATGTAAGAATAATAAACTTAGAGGTAGTGAGGGGACCCACTAAGTGGTAAGGCCTTCATAAGACCTGACAGAAGCTCTGAAAAAGCTGCTGTTAAACCTGGGGAAACATTTTCCCATGAAAACGTCATTTGAAGATAGTACCAGATACCCTAAGCAGAGATAAAGGACCAGGAATTCCCCAGAGAACCAACCCTGCCCAATTCTTTTTTCTACAGGAAGATAAAGGGAAGAAGAAAGAGGGTAGAACTGAGGAATAAAGGAAATCTATCAGCTTCTTTATTAAGAATATTCTAAAGATTCCTTATTACTCACCTGTTGCCTGCAGAGAGCTGTATCAGAAAGTGTCACTATCAGAAGAAAATAGGAGACAAAGCCATGGGTGGCTGAGAGACCATTTGTTCAGTAAGAAATGCAATGATACCTAAGAACAGCAGGAAAAAACTCTTTTTGGAAAACACTTTCTGCTTATACCACCCATATGTTTTAGTCCTAAGACAGTACTCTAATAAAATAAAAAATAAAGTAAATAAAAAAGGCTAGAGAAAAAAGAAGAATGTGGAACAAAATCTAGCAACTACTGAAAAAATGTTTGCTAGACTGAAGGGACCGTATATGAGCTAAGAGGAATTCCCTAGCCTTTACAATGAAAAATAAGATTTAGTTAGATCTAATTCTGGCTACTTTTCCTGAAAATATCTCTAGATGGATAAATAACATTTTGTTGAGAACCGATGAGATCATAGGCTTCTAAGCAAAGAGGATTTCTAGTGTCATACCCATGTGTGAAGGGTGTAATGACTGGGAAGCAGGAAGATTGCTGCTCAGTGACCTCTTCACTATCTACCTCTAACCTGGGATAGAGAAGAGGGAGGAACTTAGGTTCCTCTTGCACACTGAGAGCCTGGGAACTGAACACCCAATGGAATAAAGGGTTAGTCCATAACAGTGGCATGCCTTTTGGGTCAGGCAAGTGTCCCTGATACGACCTGTGCTTTGGTAAGATAACACATTACAGTCATTCCATAGCATCTTCTATAGGCTGGGCTTCCAGAATAATCCAGTGTTTTCTTAGCTTTTCGAAACCTTTGCTTTTTGGGCTAATGCCCCATTCTGGGGAGTAGTATTGTTAAAATAATAATTTAAAAATGCATAATGGCTGTGAAAAGCTTCATTATGGGACTGTATAGAAACTATTTTTAAATTTGGTATTTGGAGTGATGTGGGCACAAGTGCATTGTTGCTTTGAAGAAAGATTAGATTTTTTTAATATAATCTGATTATTGACTTATTACATACCAAGCATGCTCAATAAAAAGAATAAAATAAAAGAGTCCATAGGCACACCTAAAAAGAGAGAGACATTGGATAGAAGCACATAGCCAGGAAAGCATGCACTGCTCTGTATTGAGATTAGGGGACCAGAGGATGGAATGATTCCAGCTGAACCAAGGATTTCAAAAATTGAAGTGAACGTGTGTAGGTGTCAAGGGGGATCTCGTTTAACACACATGCTGCTACTTCTTCTGTTTCACATTTCAGGCTGGAATGGGAATTTACCTGGTGTAGTAGAAAACAGATTAACAGATAGACTAAATGGGCATATATACAATTATTTTTACTACATCCATCTGAAGCAATCTTTCTCATGCATATGATGCTTCATAGACATGTTCCTTGCTTATGACCCACAGAACCCTGAAGTTTCAAAATCTTCTGAGCAGAATCAGTACTGGAGTTTTGCATGGGTCTCCATGTTCATTGACAGCTTTTGCATGTCTAAAGATTTGAAATCCCTCCACCTAGAGACTAAGGAACAAGAAACAAGTTGTCTTACTCTGTAAACAGTAACAGGTTGAATTCACCATGGCATAACTGTTTTGGTTTTATCTTTGCCCCTTTGTTGTTCTTTCCAGAGAATNTACTTCTTCTGTTTCACATTTCAGGCTGGAATGGGAATTTACCTGGTGTAGTAGAAAACAGATTAACTCATAGACTAAATGGGCATATATACATATAGAATTATTTTTAGTACATCCATCTGAAGCAATCTAACTTTCTCATGCATATGATGCTTCATAGACATGTTCCTTGCTTATGACCCACAGAACCCTGAAGTTTCAAAATCTTCTGAGCAGAATCAGTACTGGAGTTTTACAGGGGTCTCCATGTTCATTAACAGCTTTTGCACGTCTAAAGAGTTGAAATCCCTCCACTTAGAGACTAAGGAACAAGAAATAAGTAGTCTTACTCTGTAAACAGTACCAGGTTGAATTCACCATGGCATAACTGTTTTGGTTTTATCTTTGCCCCTTTGTTGTTCTTTCCAGAGAAGAAATCAAAATATTTAAATAAAATTATTTGAAAGAAAAGAAAAGAAAAGAAAAGAAAAGAAAAGAAAAGAAAAGAAAAGAAAAGAAAAGAAAAGAAAAGAAAAGAAAAGAAAAGAAAAGAAAAGAAAAGAAAAGAAAAGAAAAGAAATAGTCGTAGTCCGGTTTAGTCAGTGCTCCAACTCCAATCCATTATTAAGAATACTTTAGGTTCAAAAACCTCAATGTCATTGATAGGATTTGGGTTGATGGGGAGAAAGGGAACTGCAGTTTGAATACAGGACACACCAAAGACTGGGGTCTGCACAGAATTAGAGAGGATGTTTGCATAATATTTTTACTCAAAAAAAAAAAAGTAACATCCTTCTCCCAGTATAGAAATTGGTTAATCATGACAAGATAAATTGATCAAAGGTCTGCAGATCTGAGTCACTGGGAACAGCTGATGTTTAGCAGGCTATGTGTTAGATACCAAGGAAACCTTAAAAACAGGAAATATCAAACACAACTCAAGAGAGTAGAACTGTTGTGAATTTGTACTTTTCTGATTCATTCAATGATTTGCAGATGTCTTCCAAAACCTATGGCCAAGTTGTAAGAACCCAGTCAATCCTAGTCTTGAAGTGAATCTGACCCACCAGTCACAAATAGCAGATCCAAGATAAAATGCCACTGTTTGTTTTTTTTTCTGCCAGAAAAAAGGAATTAGCTTCTAAGAAGTTTCAAATTAATTTGTTCTTAAAGAAACCTGTGTCTCAAAATCTATTGGTTACCAAAGTGGTAAAGCATCTGTTACTGTTTTTGGGATCTCAGTAACTAATTACACTACAACACATCAGCTAAATTCAGACCTTCAGACAAAACCTGCTCTGCTATGCTGGTGTAAACCCGAAAGAACCAACCTGCTTTCAGGGAAAATTTAAACCAACTTCGCTGAGAGGAGAATTTGGCCCCTAAACTAAGCAAGCACTATTCTTCATCAGCCCAGTTTGATCCTACACTGCTGGGAAAGTTGGGCAATTTACTCCTCCTCTGCCTTCAAGAAATGTACAGCTTCGAACAACTTGAAGGACATAGCCAAATGCCAATGGAATCAGGAAAAGTCTTCCTATTAGCACTGAGGAGGGTTGTTAATCCTTAGAGGACCTGAGTAATCAGATACATACATGACAAAGAAGCTTTTTCTGTAAAAAAAAAGTGTAAACGACATAATTCCTGCCTTAAGAGAAGGAATTGGTGTGTACTCCTATATTAAGCATTTGGAATAGAAATTCCCTCCAGGAATGCGATTTCAGCTGGATGGAATTTGTTTCCCAAATATTCTTGGTAAAGGAAAATTAAATTTTTGGTTTGTTTTGTTTTAATTAGATATCCTTACCCATATGAAGACCTGCACATCCAGGTGCCTTTTCTTCTTCCTTTCCCCCACTGCACGCAAACTTTTTAAAAATGAGCTATTGCTGACTTAAAACAATGTTTATTTTAACATCTGAGAGAAGAGTACACGGAACTAGAGCTGAGTACAGCACTACCACCCTCATACATAACACCATTAGAAAACTTCTTAACCTACAGAGAACAAAATATTCTTCCTCTCTCTGGAGTAAGTTTCTTCCCACCAGCTCAGGAGGTTTATTGACCAGTTCTTATGACAAACTTTAAACCTATTATACAGCCTCTCAAGCAGTAAATAAAAGAACAATCAAGGAATTTTGGAAGACGGCCCACTATCTGTGGGTAGACAGATTTAAAAATAATTCCCTAAAGACTATGGGTTCTAAATTGACAGTTTTATTTAAACAGAGGGACATAGACATTCCCCTGGACAGGCAAGTAACCGTAATGCCCAGATAAGGTCAAAAAAGGAAATAAAAGATAAGAGGGCGTTAAAAAAGGGTGAGAGAAATACTGCCATATGAATGATGCCATTATTTATATCAGAAGTTCACACTCTTCTGCAAATAAGTCATTAGTATGAATGTTATCTCAATAAAGGTATTGCAAAGTTAGATGGAATTTAGAACTGAAAGCAAAAAAGGACATGGAAAGATCTCATAAAAAGAGACTTTGAAAATGTTTGAGTTGTCAGCTGCAAAGAGAAAACTAACTACAAGCCATGATTAGAAAATACCAGATATCTAGGAAAAAAGAAAATAATATAGACACTAGTTTACATTATACATCTCTAGGTAGGCAGTCAGTGAAAAAACAAAAGGTAGTAAATGTAAAATTGTTGAAGTGGACTTTCTTCATATGCAATTCACCTGCAGAACCTTCTGAAGCCAAAAATTCAGAAAGAAAATAGGACAAATGCAAGAAAAGAAAATTTACAGAAATATTTTAGAGCACAAATGCTTCCTTGATACTCCAAAAAACACAGCACAAGTCCCGACTCAAAACTTTCTGAAGTCAATGGAATGTTTTTCCATTCATCTTGAACTCAGATGAGCCTATTGTTATGAATTTCCATTATTTGTGAGAGAGGATATAAAACTCAGCTTTAAAAGAATACAAATGTAGTTTCTGTGTTATTCTTATTTCAACAGTACTTGTCTTGGTTTCTCCCTTGGGATAAATAATGGAAATGATATAAAAAGAAACATTATGAAAATGAAATTTGGAAATAAAATTTACCAGAAAAAGAAGCCGTATCAAATAACAGCACTCCCAAAATTGAATACAGTTATGGAAAGTTGACATCTGAAGAGCTGACTTGTTCACATCCATTACTCAGAAATCACTTCGAAGATGGCAGATGCCTAAATGTGTGATACTTAGTACTTCATAGAGATCTACAGTAGATGCAGACACATGTAAGAAGTATTTCAGCTGTTTAAACAATCTGTTTTGAACAGAAAAGCTTTTGATCTTTTGGCTGGTAGTTTTCATGAAATATGGGGAAAGAACTTAAATGTAATAACACCATTAGTGAAAATGGTACTCAGAGGCACCTGAAACAAAACCAGATTGGTAAAATTAACACACACACACACATACATAAAGAAAAACTGGAAGAGAAAATAAAGTAAGTGAAATTATGCAGCTCAATTCACATGGCAACTAGACCAAAACCTTCATTATTTCAATTACTTGCAGCATTGTCCTCCAGTGAGTCAGATGTGTGAAAACTGTTTTCATGAGAACTGGAATATATTCATACCTTAGTGACTAATAACAAAACCAATGCTCCTTTGTGCTTGTATCAAGCTTCATGTGGGCCTTTATCTCTGGCAATGATCAGCCAGGAGAGCAAGGTGGAGAAAGACAGCAGATGGAACAAAGGAGCAAACAGCACAAGAAATACGAAATAGAAGAAAGTGAGAAGAAACAAAGGAGACAGCACCAAAAGTAAAAAACATTTTAAAATACAAACTAGTGCAATATCTACAGGTGAAGTGACATTTCATCTTAAACTCCATTCCTTATGGAGTTGGAGTGGGATTTCCATGGCCCACTGACCTTGTCCTCACCCTTTCCAAAGGGCTTAGTTTCATTTACCATGCTCTCTGCAGCAACAAGGACTCTGGGGCTGGCTCAACAAATTTTTGCAACAAGGCTAATTACTTTGCAACATTTTTGAGCAAGTAGTGAAACCAATTTTGCTACAAGGGTTGATCCCCACCTTTATTCATTTTCCTAACCTACTATTGAGATGAAAAAAAAATGTATAACCAGATTAAGGTGTTAAAAAATTCCCATTAAAAATATTTGCAGAAGAATTAATACACATAGACACAGCCAATGAAATATAGATAAAAAGAAATAAATTAAGATTATGGGTGGGAAAGAAGTCTTGCATAGGAAGTAAAATATGGGGAGAAGACACAAAGTTTTATGGAATCTAAAAGAAAAAGAAAAATATGACTCAATAAAAAATATAACGCAACCACAGCTGATTTCATGAGTATCTAGAAAAATCATAAATATTGTAGCTACTGAAATCTGACATAATCTTGAATTTGGCTCCATAATTTTTCCACTTTGATTTAGAAAAATGCTTTTAAATGGATCCATTTCCATTTTGAAATTTTTTTCAACCAGTACAAGGCATACAGTCTAGAGCTACCTCGCAGTTACAGAGGGATAAGAATAAGCAGCGCAAGTGAAAAGTTACTGCAGCTTGCTTGGTCCCATCCCACCACCCCAGCCAGAAGCAAAGCAGCTGGGGAGACAGAGGGGGCAGCCCTAGCCCTGGGCGTGAGGCACCTGCCTGGGGACAGTGATGGGCTGAGGCTGGACCAGGATGTTCACCCAGGGTCAGAAGGCTCTGTGAACCAGCAAGCCTCCCAGGGCTTTGCCAAGACCTCAACAATGGCTTCAAAATCAAGACTTGCTTCCCCTTAGTGTTTTTCCTGGATTTCCCCCCCCCCTCAGAGGAGAAGTGGTTGTCTTTGTAGGGTAGGCTCAGAGCAGGTGGCTGCATGAGAGGGGAGAAGAGAGGGTCCATGATCCTTCCAGGAGAGACACCTAGTTCAAGGAGGTTTCACACTCACAAAACAGAATTACAAGGGGGGTCCAGAAGTAGAGGTGGAAAGAGAAAGCTTTCTTGTAATCCCCAAAATAAGTCAGGTCTTTAATGGACTCATCAGCTCAAAGCATGGCTACCTCCACTCAGTCCATTCCCTCAGCAAAATCATAATGAAAGATTTTTCTTCTCCATGAAGAACATTTATCTTCTCCATGAACAGCACTACAGAACCCCTAGTAACTTTTCCAATACCCCTTCCCTCCCCCATGCTCCTTTACCTGCTCCAAAATTTCTCACCCATCACTGCAAGTCTGAGTCATTATGCTGTTGAGAAACTTTGAGCCAGCTCTGGGACCAGATCCAGCGGTAGTGCAGCTGCTCTCACACGATGCTGAACCTGACTCATTAAGCTCTGCCAGACATGAGCCACAAGGGTATCTCAGCACACAGATCCTCAGTGCTCATGCTTGTCAGAGAGTTTATTAGTCCAGGCAAAGTGCCAGACCTTGGCAGACCCATGGGTCTGTGGGGTGCAAAGCTTCAGGGTGTGGGAGCACATCATGCTTTTCCACGTTTTCCATTAATTGAGGTTAAACTGTATTTGCCAAAGGAGTGACTGATCTTGAGCTATTTTTGCCTTTTGGTTATTTTCTCTATAAACAAGTTGACTTAACTCAGCAGCTATTACAATTCTTTCCATAACAGGTTAGAATACAGAATTAATGGATTATCACTGAACAGTTTTGTGCCAGTCTTTCCACCTGCTGCTCTGGTTCATGCTTTTGATCAAACTCATGGTCTAGCTGGCACCTCCAGTTCAAACTGCTCATGAGCAGCTACATGCAGCTACATGAGCAACTCAGTTCTTTTAAGATAATCCTGAAACCTCCAAAGTAATCCATGTAATGGATCCAGGGAACAGATCTTCTGTCAACACAGCGATCACAGGCCCAGTGTTCATTCTTCAACTGCACTCTGAAAAGAGGACCCTGGGGCAGGTTCAGGACCTGTGCAGGTATGATACAGTAAGTACTTGGGTTACCAAGCTGTGGTGGTCCTCAACCATTTTATTCAATTTCTGTATCGTGCCAGTCATATGTTATTTGGAGTAATTTCATAATTACATACCCAGATCCAAGGGAAAACAGTATAATCATCAGAGAATGATTTTGTCAGCATGCTTTCAGATCTTAGCAGGAACAAAGTCTTCAAATTCAGAGGATAAGCAGAAAAGATGTTTTGCTACCTTCAACAGATAGAAAAGTGGAGGACAAGCTCCATATATAATCTGAAGTTACATAAGTGATAAATACGTAAGAAGTTTCATACTTCTTGTTATGTCAAGAGGGAGAGTATATGAGAAACAGCAGCCCATTAAGCCCTGGAAAGACTAAGGAAACTGTGGATTTTATGAACTAGGCTTAATTAGACAGAACATGGCTTGTCTAATATTTCACTACAGATTCACAGGTTTTGCCTTATCTCAGGTGCTGGAGACTAAAGCTACATACACATCTTTGGAAAAGCAGGCAATAAGGCAGCATATCCACCTGGTGAAAGAATGAAAATGTACTGGATAGCAGGGTTCATGTTTAAAAATTACATCAGCAACAATATATACATCTTGTTATCATTTCTGGAGCTTCCTCTTTATGTTCCCACCAAAAGAATATATAAAACTATCTAGCATTATCATCATAGAAATAGAATTCTCCCATTCTCAATTTGGAAAGTGTTTTATTAAGATTACTTAATTATGACAAAAATGGTTGTAATGAGATTCACACTACATCAACTTCATCTAGAAAAGTGACTTTACTACCCTTGTGTATAGAAATCTGTTGCAATTTCTTTTGCTAGTAACTTATAAGCCCCCCATAAATCCTAACCAGCACTCCTTCTCTCACTGAAGTTTTGTATTACGTTTACCATCATGGTATCAAAACCTAAATACTTTTAAAATCTCTCTGTAGGAGCTTTCAGTGTTCTGCAGAGAACAAAATGAATGGCTTGCAAGTAGAGGAAGGGCAAGAGCCACAACTCTAACAAGGGCACCAGGGATAGGTGGGACTTCAGGGCAGCTTGACAGAAGACAGACCTCTCCATGTGCCAGTTTTTCCACCTGCATAAAGAGTTTACAGAGCACAACCATGTCTCTAGAGTGCTTTGAGCTTTAGAGAAGTATCATGCAAACTGAGAAATTATTTCCCTACCAGTAATAAGAGAGTGATGAGAGAAGGGCATACAAACCCTACTTTGTTGAACTCCAGCTGAGTTTCAAGTTTTCACATTGCTGTTTATGCTGAATCTGAAGGTGTTTATATCTCATTTTCTCTCTCATTTTTAGAGTTTACATCAAAGTAACTGCTGCTGACCTTCAGACAAAACAACAAATCAAAGTAACTTTTGCACCTCAGGTTTTTTCCTAAGCATTATGCTTTGGATGACTACTGACTATCAGGTACAGAACAGAGTTCTGTCTTCCCCCAGACCAAAATGACTGACAGTGCAAGAGAGTCCAGAAGTTAAACTTTCCCCAACAATTCAAGAGAAGGGTATTAAAAAGCTTCTGCGTGCCAGGGAGGGGAAAAAATGTTTTATAAGTAAAAAAAGGAGGAAATGTGACTACTGGAAAATGTGCTGGAACTTGTCTCTCTCAAAGTAACCCTCGTGGCAACCTTGCATCTGGTGTTATAATGCAGATATCCACTTTTCAATGGCACTATGCCACATTCTGTGAAGTCATAAAAAAGAGCGTGTTTTAAGTTCTTGGAACATAGGAGACCATCATTACACGGAATTATCATTGAAAAAAATAATCCTACCCTTTTAAGCTAAGACATAACATAAGCTAACACCCAAAATTATCAGAAAGCTAAGGAACATAGGAGATTGGACAAAACTGTGATTTCTTTATGGAGAGGAAGAATGAAGACAAAAGTTAGCAGGTAAGCAGATAGGTGCACTTTCTTTATGCTCTCTAGGAGTACTTCCATCTACCTTTGTCTGAGTAGCTGGAGAATTCTGGCAGTTTCTTATCTTGTTTTGCAACCATGAAGACAGATCTCTGTTATTTTAAACTCACATTATCTGAGACATTCTTGCTGATGGACTGCCAGTCACCAGGTACAGTCACAAAGCAGCAGCAGACAAGCTTTCGTAAAAGTACTAACCCCAAACTGTTCCACAACAGTGACTTTCAAGAGCAAAAGAGAGTGCAATTCTAGTCTTGTGTCTTTGCTGAGACTTGTAAAAGAGCAATTACTGAGTGGAACAGCTGCCGACTGAGAAACAGAACTGCAGAAGCCTATGATACACCATCCATATAGACAGCAATCATTTTACTCCAGAGATTTATTCAAATGAAGATATGGTTCCCAGGACAGACAAGAACTGGTGATCCAAAGGTGAAAAGTTCTGGAGTATACAGAAATGATGTACCTTTCTGCTGCTCCAGTAAAACTTACCAGTGACTAAATACAAAACCCAGCTAATAGGAATGCACAAATCATTCCTCTGTTGTAGTTCAGAGCTTACAAGCATTTCAGGGTAATTCTAGCTGTTTTCAATGGAGTAAAAGGAAGTGTAATTCTTTCCGAGAAACCAGAGATCTCGTTACATTAGTTTGCTTTTTTGCTAAGCACACAGTCTTGTCATCTGATATTTTGTTATTAGCAGATCCCAGAGTTATTCTGAAAAGGTAATTCTGAATCCTTCAAACTATTTTATTTTTTAATAAGTAGGGGTTGGTTTGTTGCAATATGCTAATGAAAACAGTAATTGAAGGAATCTAAATATGGGGGGGTTTTCCTTACCGATTCTGCTTTATATTTGAAATGATGCAACAAATATTATTATCCCTCTATAGCACCAATGTTGCTTTCCACACAATTTGCAATCCAGTGCCTGAAATGCTGCAGTTGTCTTCCTCCAGGCAATGTCTGCAAAAACTTTGTGCTACTATAACTGTATAAAATCAAAGTCAATGATAAAATGGAAAGTGGAGATGGAGTAGGATGGAATGAGAGTAGATCAAGCCTGCTAAACCATTGATTTATTAGCATATAATGCTGAAAAGCTTTGTTTAAAAAAACGGCCCACAAGGTCTGTTTTTGATAATTTTGCCTGGAAAAGAAAACTGACATATAGGGATACATTTTCAAAGCACTGCACAAAGTTTTAACAACATGATTCCCATTGACATTAATGAGTCACATGGCCAAAATCCTGCTTTGAAAACATAGCCTACAGCCTTTTTAACCCTACTTTTGGGAAACCAGAGCACTTGCCTCCTAAGTAACCTTCTGGCTGCAAGTCCCGGTAACAACTGCAGGTTCTGTTCTTGTCCCACCGGAGAAAGTTCCCTCCCGTGCCGCCGCTGAAGGGTTTGTGGGTGTGCGTGGAGCTGCTCCAGGGGCAGCTCTTCTCCTCTGGGACCAGGAGGGGGTGTGGGTACGGGCAGGACCACGGTGCGACTGCAGCTGTCATAATTGGAAACAGCTTCCAAAATGGTTTTAATTATGATGAGATTTGGCCTGGCATTTACTGTAGCCAGACTCAAGAGTGCCCAGCCTTCTGTCCTGAGTTACGCTGTCACTGTTGTAGTGCAAGCTCCTCACATTTGGCTCAAGAAATAGGATTTTTTTTTGCCTTTTCTCTACTAAATGGTGCTACAAAAAGAAGCAAACATGGATTTGAAGGGAAAAGTGGTATTTGTATTATACCAGCTGCTATATATGGCTAACCTGCCTTATATCTTTAGTCCATCATAGCAATAACTTCACTTTCTCACTGCTTTCTCACCAATAAAATGGACATTTGATTTGAAGCAATTCCTCTCTATTGAGAAACAGGAAGACATTTCCCCTCCTTTAAAAAAAAAAATTATTTTGGAAAGCTTAATATCTTGAACTTCAGAAATGGAGAAAGCCAGTAACAGAGCAAATCTATTTTCAACATGCCTTTGCTGATGTTAATTAAACTGAATGCTATTTATATCCTCACAGACATAAGGAGAGGATCTTGGAAAGCTTTGAAGTGTTAGACCTGGACAATCCATAACACTAGAGAAGAGTGTGGGTTTTGTTAAACCTGAAAACATTTGGTCATGCAAAAACTAAATATTTCAGACATATATCAAAAGGTAACAGAGTTAATGACTAAAAAGGATTCAGACTTTGGCTAAGCTATATACTAAAAATAAAAGCATTTTTTGGTGAGCTGCTTAGTTAGGTGCCTTAGCAGATCAACTATGCAGAGAAGCAATATTGTCTTTGTATGGGACACGAGCACCTTTCGAAGGCTGTCCTAGGATTGCTTTCTGTGAAAGGCTCAGGATGGGTTAAGGCAAGAAAGGAGTCTGGATTTTGCTGTATCCTTTTTCCAGCAGATGGCTGACCAGTGCTGACCTAGTTTATGTATTAAAAACTGATTTTCTGTATTAAAAAATAACATTAAGTTTGCATAATGAATCTTAAAAAATTATTACAGAATCAGTAGGCAACACTGATGCCACATTTCTATATGTGCACTATAAATTTATCCTGCAAAGATAGATTGATATTGATATAGTTATGTTATATAGTTATGTATACACCGTTTAGAAGTGCAGCATTTATCTTCCTAAATAGATGAGGAAAAAAAGTAATTGATGCTTACTCCAAGTACACAGCTGATGTGGCCTGTGACCTGTGCCTGATAATGCAGGTTAGCTTAGTTCTCCATGGACCTGTTACCTTGCATCTGCTGGGGTCTTGTAGCACACATGAGGACAGTCAAACAAACTCAGCTGGGGCTTGGCGGCAGGTTACCTTGGTCATTAGATAAATTGTATAATTTCTCAAGTGGAGGATAAACAGAAGGTACATACACAACAGAGTGGAGGTTAGTGACAAACATTCAGTCCTACTTCTTTGTCCTTCAGGGTCATATCTGCACGGGTAGTGTAACGACACATTTTCTACAGGGAAGTGGCATTTGCTTGCATTGCAAGTGTTAATTTTTCCTGAGTGAACTTGTTACAATAAGCTGCAATAGCCATCCATTAATAATATACAAATTAACGCTCTACTTCCCTCTACAAGACCATTTTGCTTTCATTCCACTTTTTGGGTGAGTCTGGTTTTGTTTGTTCAATACACTCACTGGCATAGTCATGATATGCAAGAAGGTAATATGAGGAGTTGCACATTACCAGAAGGCTTATTTAAAAATAAACACACAAACAAAAAGCCCACTTTTTTTTTTCTTTTAGAAAAGTTTCTGTAGTGTAACAGTCAGTCTAATTCATGACTTACATGTAGGTGACACCATTTTCCCCAGCAAGTAACTGTCAGCAAAATACAGGGCAGAGTAGGGGACCTGTGGCATGACTTGGAGCAATGTATGAAGTTGCCTCCATGCATCCATGTACCTGTTAATTTCTGTCTTTCAGCAGAAGGTTACTGTGTCCCACAACACAGGACCAGACAGCATGGATGCTCAGTCTTCTCAGTGGAGAGAAAAACAGGTTAATTTGGGCCATAGTCAGTGGGGGACACCATGAAGTTCCTACAAGTTCTGTTTCTGCTTTGCAAGCAAGATTCATCTAAGCTAACAGGGCCTGTTTTAATAGCAGCTTTTATAGCAGTACTGTGTTTTAGATAAATATGGCACAGACACATTTAATAAATAAATAAGCTAGTAATAATTCTTCTGGGATAACATTTTCTTTAAAATTTCTCTGAAATTCTTCACATTTTAGCAAAACCTGGATGTGAAATATTTCCTTCTACTCTAAGATTTTTTAATTTGGTATTCCAGGTTGAGTTTCAGCAATAAACAATGGAGAAAAGGAAAGACAGGGAAAAATAATGTACTGCTGGCTTCAGACTTGCAAATCCAAGCATAAAAGAAAGGCAAACAAAAAGAATTTGCTACTTTGCTTTACACAGAAGGAAACACCATAAAACAAGTTTTGCTAATAATTTGTTTCAATATTCTGAGGAGAGTCAAGGACTTAGCCCAGAGTCAACCTTTTGTAACAATTCTATAGCCTTGTGCAACAAAACATTTAATTTAGATGTTTTGAAAAGATTCCCAACTATGGATAATCCTAAAGCACATTCATTCTGCCTATTTTGAAATAGCACAACAAACTTAATAAGCTGTTAAGAGTAATAAAGACATCGTAAGAACCCGTCGGAAAACTAAAGAGAACTCAGCAAGGCCAGACTTTATCATCTGAAGAAAGTTATAAGCAACCTCTGTGCCCCTTTCTAGCAGCATTAACATACCATAGTGTCATGTTCTCATTTCTAGAGTCCCCTAAACAACAAACAAACAGCAGTGGATGGAATCAAGTGGCCTGCCCATGGAGTAAGTTCACTCATTCTAGAATTTCATTAAAAACATTATGCCCAAGGACTAACACAAGGATGGTGTTACTGAATTCGTCAGTGTACATCACGTTACAGAGCTAATAATAGTAACAGCACAGTAACAGCACGGAAAGTAGCAGCACAAAGAAAAAAAAAAAATCCTACAACTCTAGAGATGGCCAGTCCTGAACTTTATCTTGCTCTTCTAAAATCCTCAGAAAAAAAAAAGAAGGAAAAAAAACCACAAAAAAGAAAAAAGGAAAAAAACAGCAAAACCAAACCAAACCAAACCAAAACAAAAAGAACCCAACAAAAAAACCCACACACAAAAAAAACCCCCAACCCATGTTGTCTTGCCTTTCCTGCAACTGACATACATTATCCTGGACTACTCTGCAGTCCAAGCACTGGCTCATAGATCCCTTATAAAATCCCTGGGAAAAAAGAAACGCCCTTAAGTACCAAAAACTATCTCTGTGCAAAATGAATGTCCAGCATATTACATGCACAGAGCAACCACCATGAGCAAGCACAGCTGACACTGATACCAACAGCTGTGCTGACTTTAGATACTGTGTTCTTGCACACATCTTAAGTCTATGCCTCTGCTTGGGTTTTTTCCTGAAGCTGAAATATGTAGTACCT
The DNA here is from genome assembly GCA_013397175.1 of Platysteira castanea. Classification (NCBI taxonomy): domain Eukaryota; kingdom Metazoa; phylum Chordata; class Aves; order Passeriformes; genus Platysteira; species Platysteira castanea. The sequence continues at coordinate 1,603,260 of VYXC01011827.1, read as the reverse complement.
GGCAAATTTGTCACTGCTTTAAGCAGTAGTTTCATCTGAAACATTTTGTTAAATGTTTGTGCTCACCCATCCTTCCAACAAAGGGTGCAGCCATGGGTGGACACCAGCCCATTCAATTTGACCCAAGCCTGTCCAGCTCTGAGTCTGATCTAAATCATTTGCAACACAAATGATCAGCCATGAAGTCAGACCTTTTGTCATTGCCCATCTACCATAACCTGTGGCCCACACAGACTTCTGTTCCTAGCTAGGCAACTGTTTCCAGTGGCAGAGTTACAACATTATAATGTACGGAATAACACATTTCACTCAGCTCTGGTGATTTACAACACCAATACTTTTGAATCTCTCTTCTCATAAGTAGTGAAAATGGAAACTTTCCACGTTGTTTTTCTTTTCTACCACAGTTGACAACACTAACATACACAAAGAATATCTTAACTGGCAAATAACTAGGAACTATTCAGAACAGCATGCATTTTGGGTCAGACTATAAATTTTTTTCTTCTAATCAAAATAGAAAGCTGAAGTTAGCAATTGGTCCTGTTTGATTATACAGAGATATCCCTTAATGATTAAACAAGGGTTTTGTTACAAAAGGTAGAGAAGAGAACACAGTGGTTATTACTCACAGAGTGTGGTTTCAAGGTGCAAATTATTAATTTTTCCTGGAACAACAAATATAAACAGAGCAATATTCTTTATCATTATAAATGGATATTTTAATGTTTTTCCCTACAGCCAAAAGCACTGCTTCAGAACTACACAAAAGAGAAAAGAATGAAAAGAGCACACAACCTGAGAAACCTGAGGATAGTTTCTGTTTGGCTGGAGTCCCTCTCTGCAGAAGAGAGGTCAACAACACATCCCATCAAAAGGTTCATGCAGAAGACCCATGAGACAACATAATATCAGATGGAGACAAGAGGTGGCTCTATAACTTCAGTAACTGTCCCAAATCACAGCGAAGATCCAAGGCTTATTTTCTGTATAAACATAAAATAAAAGACATTTCTTGCCCCAAAGAGGTCACCATTTAAGTAGACAAGACAGACAAAAGCCTGGGCAAGAATAATATTTATATTTCCCTGACACAGTTGGGAACTGCAGAACAAGCTGACCAAATCAACCGTAGTCCTAAAATACTATTCATATTGTAACCTACACCAGGTCAAACCTTTAAAGTCGCTTCCTTAGGTTTTATGTGCAATAGTAAATATTGCGGCGCACAACACTTAAATCACAGATGTTTACCCACTAAATGTCTGTTCACAGACCCAAAGGGATTATGGCAGGGCACTGAAGTTCAACCTGCCATTCTCAAACAGTTACAGCTGACTAAATTAAAGTTAGCCCACATGTGTAAACCCAAGCTGCAATTACACCTCCAGATAGAAATGTACCTATTCTCAGTGATCTGCCCAGCATAGGGAATAAAAAGATTGTCATAAAGATAAGATGTGAACAAGGATGCTTGAGTCCTAGTTTGAGTCAGTGTCTCACAAGTCTACTCTTACTGCCTAGGATCTTTTTAGGTGCAAAAATTCATTTGCATATCTGTAACATTCAGACTGCTCTGCTGTCTCTGACCATGTTTTATGGGCTGTAGGAAGCGCATGAACTCAACAACAGGAGAAACTCTTTTTCTTCCCTCAACACTCAAGACAGAAACAACTTCACTGGCAAGAAAACCATATAAGACAGATCTGAATGCTTATGTAATTTGTGTCCTACACTAGACCCAGCTCTGGATTTAAATAGCATTGAAATGGGAGAAGGACAACAAAAATTAACTCAAGTTGTCAGTGATTGTTCTGGGCTTGGGAAATTTTACTCGTTATAGTTTAGTGTTACTTCTAGATTTTTATTTAAAATAATACACTCCATAAGAAGGCATGACTTTTAAAAATAAGGTTCCTTTAAAAGAAATTTAACCTCATGTCAGCTTGCTGATTAACTCTTTAGCTTTGTGGAGCACCTGAGCAAACAGTAGCCACAAATTTCTGACACCAACATAGGCAACTTACTCCAGAAAAGCTGCTCAACTATATCAGGTGACAAATTCTGTCTCTCCAGGGATGGCACGAAAGGCATTTTTCTGCGTACCACGAGATGTGCCACCTTGTGAAAATCCTTTTGTGGACCCTGATCTCTTCCCTGCCAGCACTGGAGCAGGAAACATTCAATTTCTGAAGTATTTTTCTAAGGTAGCTCACCAACAGCCAGCAAGAGCTGTCCTGAAGAAATATCACCAGCTTTAACTATTTATAGCACAGCCATTTGGATGCAATACTTTTTTATTCCCAGCAGGGGACGGAGGGTCAGTATCTCCCATCAGTATTCTGACAGCTTATGATACATGAATATGGTTGGACAAAACATTACAATTCTGCAGAACTATGTGCAGGGAAGGAGTTCTACATTTTGCATTCAGAAGACTGCACAGTGCTCCACACTGGTGGCCAAAGGATTAAAAGATAGATTAAATTTTGATAAAGAGTGAAAATGCTTCTTTCAAGTCTTTCCGTCTTTGTATTTTAGCAAATTCAAATTCTTTCTTTGTTTTTCTTTCCTTACCTCACATGGGCTCTCCTGTTCAGCAGGAATGCCGAAGTTCACCAAGGCTGTGTATTTACTTGTCCTTTCAGGGGAACCAGGACATGTTCAATTTAGGACACACCTGTGAAAGCCAGGAAAAATGCTGTCTGTTTTTCTGGATGGAACAGCACATAGACAGCAGGGAAAGCAGCAAGTGTACCTGAAGGCACAGAGGCTGCATTGCAACCTCTCTTCATTCACAGGAACATGAATCACAGCAATGACTTGTATTATAGAGAATTCAGCCCATTGTTGCAAAAATCTTTCAGACATTTTTACAGGGAGGGAGGGAGGGTCAAGTTTAGTTGGACTGAGAATAATCCAGGCTGCAGACTTAGGTCATTTAAAATCACAACTATATTTGATATTTAAGGCCAGTCCATGGACTGACTTTCTTGAAGCAGTTCCAGTTCCAGCTGGAGGTAAGACAAACAGTGACTAGGCTATTGAAGATTTACGTGCTTAGTTTTGAAGGTTATTATCCTTTGGGCATATTTCACCGCTTAACTCAGATCAGTGGCAGTAAATACATACAATCAAAACCTCTGTGTTGATTTTGCAAAGCTGTTAAAAAAGCACTACACTCTGCTTTTTCTAGAAATACATTGTTGTAAAGTGATTTAGTAAGCAATAACTTCAAATGATTGTGCTGCTCAGTCCTTAGATCACACTTGAATGCAACCAGGAGCCACATATACTTTTTTAACTTCTTGTGAAGCCCCATGTCAGAGGGGAGAGTAGGTACTCAGCTGCTTCTGATGTAGGAAAGAAGATAAACACAATAAACCTAAAGATTTTTCAGGTGGAATTTCCTTCAGTCATTTCCAAATGGTGGGCAATAATGCTATTATATCTGAATTCTGCCCTTTAACGTTCCTGGGTGAACTGAAGGAAAAGAGAAATTGGGAACTAATCATGTTTAGATATGCAATTGCAGTGATTTGAAGCTAATGCTCCTTCACCTGAGAGGCGGTACAGTGTCCCCTCTCCTCCTATTTGAATGACTCATATTGAAGAAAAATCGTCATTTAGACATGATCCTCTGTGGCCTCTACACTGTTTTGTGGATTTGTTTAAATCTGACCCTTTCAGTAATGAAATAACACTGTGTGTTGATGCAGCATTCCTGAGCGAAGTTGGAAGTTCAGACATTACTCTCGCAGTGGAAGAAAAGCTGATCAGTGTGGTATGCAACACCATTCTGGCACGTTTACTGTTTGGCCACACCGAGGCATATGTGAGCAAGTTTCAGAAATCAGTATGGTGGTGTAGTTAAACAGCATCGAGTTTCTTGGCATGTTCCTTGGGGAAACTTAGATATGTCTCCACAATTACATACACTCCCAGCCCAGCCTGGGAGCCTGAAGTGATCAGGCTGCTCAGAGATCACAGGACTCCTTGGAGAAGACCAAGGCACAAAGCTAATGGCTGTAAGACAGACACAGGTAGTGTGAACTGTTTGTTGCTAGATTGGGCTCCTTCAGCAGGTTGCCTTTTATTCTTACTTGGCACAGAATATGGATGTGAGATGGCCTTTTGCTGACTGATTTTACTAGTGGGCAAAGACTGGTCAAGGGAAGTCCACAGAAGTGGGAACTCAGATCTTCTTAGGAAGTGGGAAGAATAATTTGGAGTCAGATTAGGTGAAAGAGGTGTATCAGTCTTCCCCATTGGAGGTGGTGGCACAATGTGAAATGCTGAAGTGATGCATGTTTGTAATAATCAGAACATTTTTGATGTAGCTAGTCCAGCTGTTACTATGCTACTTGTCTTTATCTATTCAAAATTGTGGCATTTACACTGGTAAACATTAAAAATACAATACTTAATACTGACCAGTGTTTGTCTCCCATAGTACTCAGAGAGGACAGAAGCTCCTTCAGCGGGTCTGATGACTGGCAGCAATAACGCTTTCATTTATACTGCTTCTTTGTGTGAATGTAACAGCTGGAGAAAGTCTTTGACTGGTGTTCTTGAGACTACAGCTGCCAGAAGAGAAAAGCATAAGTCACATAAGGAGGTTTGTTTTGCTGCATTTCCAATACGACCATATTCTACTACAAGAATTAATATTGTTTACAGGGGAAAAAAAATGCCATTCTTGCTCCTTTGCATGAGACAGATGTATGGTCCTCCTCCTCCCTGTGTAGGCAGGGCATTTGTTCCAGTGGTTCCTCTTGGGATGACACAAGGAAAACTCTCCTTTCCTTTTCAATATACTTTAGCCACAACCTGACCTCAAACTGATGAAAGAACAGTGTTTTTATAAGGCAAATTCCATGTGTGATTTCTCTGCTGAAACTGCTAGCAACCACATTCTCCTCGAGGATGACTTTTTCGAGGACACCCCTGTGCTCTAGGATTTACCAGACTGGTGCTCTCTGCTGTTCTTCAGCTCGCTCTTAAAATACATTTGGTCGTTTTAGAATTTCCTGTGTCTTATCGGCTCACTCGGGTTAACCCAATGCAGCAAATGCTGTATTAATCTGTAACATAGGTGATCTCAAAAGCAGAAGGCATGTGGTAGAGTTTATGTTGCCTATGTAGATGAGACACAAATCTTTCAACAGCACTGGCCATGCATTTGAGTAAGGTTAGAGAGAGAGGATCTGCTTTGCTGGTTTCAGTCACTAGGACAACAAGTGCTATGACCAGAGAGCCTGCACCCAGCCTAATCTGTGAGTTAGGGTGTAACGGATTCTTTTGGACAAGATGATTTGATAATACCATTTTAATGGTTACCTACATTTTTAATGTACTCACAAGAAGCCCTACCGCCATCCTTTCAAATATCTGAACAGAAAGGGGAAAACAGAACACTACAGTGGTAGTGAAAAAAGCTACTGCAAAAATGCAGTTCCACTAAATTTGCTGTTACATACCTGTGCATCCTCAGATAGTGAGATTTGAAAATTACCTTGATGGAAATATTTAGTTTCAATATTTTGTTTCAAACCACTTGTTTTAAAGCTTATTGAATGCAGAATAAGTACAATTTAACCATTTCAGTGCCAATCTTTTGGAACTGTTCCAGGATCATCTGAATAGGTATGCAGACCTGAACTGAAAATATTAAATACCCTAATAACTTGATTGGCCTATCTAGTATGGGTTTAGAAGGTCCTCCTTCATCTCCAGCCTTTGCACTGAGGAAGGAATGAGTCATTTGGAAGAACTGAAGGGTTTCAAGGAGATAGGATGAAAGAATAAACTTCCATGAAGTGCTTGGAATTAGCAAGTGCCTCAAAGAAATGAAAGAGGAAAGGTTGATACGGATCTACGTCTTTGTTTTTACTACAGGTCATTATATATAGCAACATTTGCATCAGCCCCAGGGCAAGATTCAAACCACAAGCAGGAAGCTCAACTGATTGCTACACTAGGATACAACTTGGCTCCTCTAAGCTATCAGTTATTCTTTATACTATTAGAAATGGCACAAAACTCTCAAAAAAATCTTTCAATCATTTTCTTCAAGGTGCTTTTGAATCTCAATAAGAAAAAAAAGCCCACAAACACAGCTCACATTCTTTTATTATCTGCTATTTTTAAATTTCCATCTCATTACAAAAACATGTACTCACAACTGAACATGAGCACTAAGGTAGTCCAGTTCCTCCAAAGAACAACAGGAGTTTTCAACATATAATCATCTTACAACTTCACATGAGCAAGTATAAAGAACAGTACTTGACACAGATAAGATGCCAGCGAAATTTAAAGGTATTCTGACAGATATTATTGCCATCATGCAAAAGTCAGAGATACCAATTTGAAATGTTAGATGACAGAGCTTTTAATATTCTTAATAGTGCAAGCTGATGAAAACTGGCTTACAGTTACCTGGTTCTAATTTCACTATTCTAAAATCACCCTGACTTCACTTTGATATGCATAATATGAACGAGATTGGGTTCCGACAGTATCACACTCAGGGTACTTGTTGGGGTACTTGCTTGTTGGGGTGCCAATGAACTGTCACTGCGGCTGTTAGTTAGGCTATTTTTGGGTTTGCTAGCTTGAGGTCAGCTGAATTCCAGGTTAAATGGTCTAGCCTGATTTCTACACATATAGCCTGAGACTATACATGTGTCTCATGAGGGCAACACTTTTGCTACTAGCAGATCTCATTAATTCTGTAGTAATCTTATGAATCTGCTCTGCCTATCAGAATTTTAAAAGCTGACGGCACTAGTGTTCATTACCAGAGCTCATTACTAGATCCTAGAGTACCAACACTGGTGTTCATTAACTGAACATGACTATTCCTGTACACTGTGAACTCTTTGTATCTGCAGTCAGAAAAGCAGCAGAAGTATAACTCAATCTGTCTTGAACTATGATATTACAATGTCATAATATTTGCGACATCATATAATAGGCAACACAAGAGAACCATTTGCTGCTTGTGTTTTCTTAGTAAATATTACTTCTACTTAAACTCAGAAATGCTGCAGCTGAAAAACAAAGCCAAAATATAAGCAGTTCAAAAGCCTTCGATTTTTCATACACAGTCTTCAGAACAATTCAGAACAATAAATTGCCCTGCTGTATCATACTTCTTTTTTTACCTCAGGCATTTCTTAAAAAAACATAGCCTACACCTGGAATCCCAGTTTACTCCTCTGCAATGACTTAGGAATATTAATCTTTTAGTTACTAAATTCAAGTGTTATATCATAGGACAAATTAAATTTTACTACAATTTACTTTTGCTAGAAAAAAGAAGCATTACATTTCACAGAAGCCACATGAAGATTGTTGCTTTAAAAAAAATAAAGTCAAGATAGGTTTGCATGGTAGCAACCCCTGGTGAGTTTTCACAGAATTAACTGGACTGTGCAAGTTCCTTCATCACAGAATTTAGCCCAGAATGTCTACTATTACAGTAACTTTTGGGTAGCATTGGTTAAGTCTTGCTGACCAAATTTATTCTCAAGGATGCTGAAACCTCTGCAGGCTTCTAATATTCTGGTTAAGTGTGAATTAGAAAATGTGTAAAATATCAACTGAAGCCATTTTGGAGGCAAGATATGGGACATAGAACTGGAGTTTGTCCTAAAATGAACAGAAAATCTTCTATTTCAGTCAAAAGTTAAGTTACAAAGGCTTTCAGGGCAAACTGAAAAAATTGAAATACTTTCTTTTGGTCGTCTGTACCTCCTAACTTCTGATGGAAGCAAGTAAGCTTTAAGGTACCAATTGACTTCTGAGAGTCTGCAGGGTAGGATTTGTTTTGCTTTGGTTTGCTTGTTCCACAGACAATACACTTCTTTCCCCTACACCTCTGCATCTGTCTGTAGATACAACTGGCTGCACCTTATAGCTCGTGCCAGAGGAGCTCCATTTAGAAGGGTGTATATCCTGATGACATAAGTTTATTTTTTCTTTCTGGAAAAAGGGCAAGAGTAATAACTATGTTCTCTCCTTCTGAATCTTAATATACAATTTCTCATCCTGAACAATAAACAACTACAGATAGTGGATGCCTATGATTTAGTATAGTTAAACTAAGTTTGAGGCATGGTAGTGCAGATCTGTTAGTGCTCATTCCAGGCCTTTTAAGGCCAGGCACCATCTTTTGGGAAATTAGTTTTTGTTCAGTTGAAAAGAATTTGACTTCATTAATAAAACAAGGGATAAATATAAATACAGTGATTTCTTTACTATTTCTCTGTTTTCAGAAGTCCTTATGTGTCAAACTGCAAATCAACATACAAATAGCCTGGTGAGAGAGGAACCCTGCAGTAAGTAAACTTTCTATTTGAATGAAGAAGACCCTACTCTTCTGTTATTTAGAGGACTTTTCCAACCTCAGTAATTCTATGATTCTATGATAGCCTTTGAAATGTATTTAGTGAAACCAGAGTTGTTTTTCAGCATGCAAACAAACAGTAGTGAAGAGCTCTTGCAGTTTTCCTTTTTGTCACAGTTTAAGTAAGTCTGAATCATAATTTTACTGCATTTACTACAAAATCAAGAAAGAGAAGAGAAGAGAAGAGAAGAGAAGAGAAGAGAAGAGAAGAGAAGAGAAGAGAAGAGAAGAGAAGAGAAGAGAAGAGANAGAAAGAGAAAGAAAAAGAGAAAGAGAAAGTGAAAGAGAAAGAAAGAAAAAGAGAAAGAGAAAGAAAAAGAAAAAGGCACTGGATTTGTGATATAGTTACAAATGGTGAGAATTCAGTTTTCAGTGGCTGTGAAAGTAGCAACTCAAAAGGAGGAATTTCTAAAAGGAAACAATCCTCTCTTCACACAAGAGCTTGTTGTCCCAGAGGCAGATGGCATGTTAGCTGAAGCTCAGGACTGTGCTAGAATAGCTGTACCTGGCCCTTGCTCACAGCTGGCTTGCAGCCAGTAAACTTAGTGTGGGATGAGTACCCTCTGTCTGTCTGCAACACTCTATATAGATATACCCTGAGGCTTCCTGGAAGCAGCTTCCAGCTCCCTCAATTTTCAGAGCTCATATAGGCTTAGAAATGCCTGTGGGGTACTTTTAGCAATAACATTAAGTTGTTCTTTCCAAGCTAAGGAATATAAAAATGTAGCAGTGGTCCATTTTTGTTTTTCTCACTTTCTACACTCTGTTCTGGGAATCTTTGACAAACACTTGGTGTTTTCAGCACTGAACTTCCCCCACACATACACTTCTCAGGTCTCATTAGGCAAGCTACAGGGTCATTTTGCAAGTCTCAAAGGAGCCATAAAGAATGGGAGGGGTTCATGGCACTGAGTGTGGTTTTTCTGTCAAATAGAGGGTTCAGGAGTAGATAAAAATAAAAAATTCCTGGAAACCAAAATAAGAAGAAAATAAATGACATACAAGGTAAGTCTTAGTACATCATTCAGCAAATTCTAGTACACACCTCAGGCAGTCCAGAAATTATTTTTAAAAGCTTGCACCATGCAGTATTTAGAAGAGAACCAGAGAGAGACTGTGTCCCTTCTGAAGAGCTGTAGAATATCCCCTGACTCCCTCCTGCCATCCACCTGCCACACACGCCTCGGCTGCCCCATCTGGGAGGACAGATCTGAAAAGCACTTTAAAAAGGTCAAAACTGCAAACAACCAGGAATCAAATCCTAAATTTCTTTTCAGTCATCCATGTTGAGCACCAGATAGTGATACACTGGGACGAACCTTTCTTCTCAAATACATCCTTTCATGATGATGGCAGGATTTGAGATTTAGCAATTACTCCATTTGAAGAATAAAGGAATGAGGAAGAAGGGTTTTTCGCCCCTTATTATCAGTGAGCATCCTGAATCACATGATACAACCACACACCACAGAGATCTCCTCCTACTGCCCCACAGAGATTGACTTGCCAAGGTGCATATAAAGCCACTCTTAAAGAGCAATGTTTAACAAATAGCCCTATTGACATCAGTAATGTTAATGCATAGGACATAGTGCTCAGCAGGCTAAGGGTAGTGCAGGCTACTTCTTAGTTAAGGATATATTTCCAAGAAAAAACATTACAAGTCAGCCGATAAAAACCTTAAAAATCCACTTGTAACAGAGAGTTAGGAGAAAGGACTTTCCCCTCAGACTGCGAGAGAAACTGGGAAAAGTCCTAAAAGAACTGACTGTACTGCTCATGACACTGGAGTCTTTCCAGGGCTGCAACTAATTTCCAGCCGCATCTAACACTAAAAATGGATTTCAGAATTACTCAGACTAGAAAAATACATTGTGAGGTGAAACTTGACTTGTGAGCTCATCCCATACTTAGAGAACAGGAAATATAAAATAGTCAAGAAGTCTCTGAAAAATGCAAAGTAAAAGTGGAAAGATCAAAAAGGAAACCACAAGAGGGCAGATGGACTACATAATGTATGATGAAATGATTAAATACAGAAGGAAAGAAAAGAAAGACGTCTTATCTCTTAAGAGAAACCTCATCTGGGGAAACAAGTATTTTATGCAGAAGATGACAAGTTAGGAACATGAAGGAAATTCTACTTTTTCCTCTTAAAGGCAGTGCAATTTTTAGTAGCTGAACAGTGTTATATCAATAGTTATGGAGATTTGGAGGTCCTTCAGTTATCCATGGGAGGGACTGACATATACACCTTTACTCCCACATGCTTTAGCCTCTCTGGAGGGACTGGTAAGCACAGTGACAACTAAATCCTTGGCCTTGTGACAGAGACTTTAAATACTCACCAGCAATGAATTCAGAGCTCAAATGATAGGCCAAGTCTTTATTCACAGAGAAAATCACAGGAACATAACCATTTGAAAGGAGACTAGTTAGCAAAGGGATTACTTGCAGGAATAAGACATACATCGCTGGGATCATGATTTAAGTTCTACTTAAATTCACAAAAGTTTTCCACTGACTCAAGAGGGAAGCGATCTGATTCCAAAAGACAAAACAATGTTTAAGAAAACAACTTGTTTAGTCAGACTAAACCACACATTTCTTGACATCAGTTCACATTGCTACAGAGATAATGTGCAGTTTGTGTGCTCTGAACTATACAAATATTCTCATCATGGCACAGTTTATAGAAGCAATTGTGTTAATATCAAAATCTGCACCCAAATTATTTGGAAGGGCTTGTAACAGGTGTAAAAATGGGAAGTATAATCATTAGAAATGTGTGCTGTCTGTTACAGATATAGGTCTAGAAATGGGATTGCAATCACTGTGGGAGATGTAGACTGGATTCTTCCCTGCTTTGTAATGTTTTAAATCAACAGCATTAGTTCATTATTCATATACTGACTTAATCAAGAGTCGACTTTAACACATAAAATTTCAGAATGTAACGCAGCTTAGTCCTTTAGAAAAAGATGATTATAAAATGTATTCCTTGTGTCACACGCAAAAACACAGCAACTGATGGAATGAAGGTTTTATGTTATATGTATGATTGGACCTGAGACACTTTCACTCTCAGCTGCTTGTTCCAATCTAGCCCGAGTAAATATGATCACAGCACTTACCCATTCATAATTATTTCATTTAACTTACTCTATAAAGTGAGCTGCTTGTTAGTTTAGCCGCTAGTAGATATCTGACAAAAGTATCACCGTACCTAAAATTTTTATTTTAAAGTTTCAGGTTAGCACTGCCAAATGGATAATGTTACAGATAACCTCCTCAGATAAGATTTGAGATACATGTATGAGGAAACATAGAGAGGAGCCCATACTGGCGCAGGTTTTCTGGGCAAGATTTGTAACTATGGGGAACCTGCACTGGAGCAATCTGTTCCTGAAGGACAGCATGCAGTGGAAGGGGCCTACACTGGGGCAGTTCCTGAAGAAATATAGCCTGTGGGAAGGACTCACATTGGAGAAGTTCATGGAGAGCTGTCTCCCATGGGAGGGACCCCACACTGGAGCAGGGAAAGGATTCATCTCCTTTAGGATGAGGAAGCAGTGGCAGAAACAATGTGTGATGAACTGACTGGAACCACCATTCCCCATCTCCCTGCACTGCTGGGGAGGAGGAGGTGGAAAACCAGGAGTAAAGTTATCTACAGATATCATCCACTGAATATTCTGAGTTGGAAGGGACCCAGAAGGATAATCAAGCCTGACTCTTAAGTGCACAGTCCATACAGGGAATGAACCCGCAAGCTTGGCATTATTATCACGATGCTCTAACCAACTGATCTAATCCTGTGGGGCATTTGAAGGAGGGAGAGATGAGGGGAAGGTATTTTTAAGATTTGATTTCCTTGTATTAGCCTACCCTGATTTTGATTGGTAATAAATTCAATTAATTTCCCCAAGTCAAGTTTGTTTTGCCCATTTCATTAATCAGTGAGTGATCTCTCCCTGTTTGTATCTCAGCTCATGCATGAGCCTTTCATTTTATTTTCTTTTCCCTGTCCAGTTGAGGAGGGAAGTGGTAGAGTGGCTTTAGTGGGTACCTGGTACCCAGCCAACGTTAAACCACCACAGGCGTTCATGATCCAGTTTGAGAAATGAATTAAGATTTAGATCCATTACAAGTTATGGGGTACAAGTTGGGTGATAAATGTAGTTTACTAACTGAACAACTACTTCAAATACCTGTTTTTTCCTTTTTGATTCTTGTCTTTTCTTTCCTACAGGGGTGTGACAAACAAGTTTATACACAACTCTAACACTCTGTTTCAAATTTCTGCTCTCAGTTGTTCATAATTTTGCTGCAGTCAAAACAATGTTAATTAAGTTAAGTTGCCTATGTAATAAATACTAAAAATGTCAGAATTAACTCTGACCCTCTATGTATAGCAGAAAGCAGGCTATCACATAATATTTTTTCTGAAATTCTTTTATTGCATTGAGCAAACAGTAAGCTACTCTTTCTAAGGCACTGGATTTGTTCCAGGGGTTCTATTTCTCCCCCTAATTTTGCCACAAAGATACTACATGAAATATCATCATAAAGGTGCTTTTCTATGTTTTAGTCAAAGGTCCACCTAAGCTTCTTGAAACAATCCCAGGGCTAACTTTTGCAGCAGTTCCAGAATTGCTTTATCTAAGTAAATAACTAAACACAAAATTCGGGTTTGGCCATTTTGGTTCTTTGCAGTACATACAGGAATAAGTTTTGTAGTCCATTAGTAGTTTACAGACCACTGGTTAAAAAGTGTGGTACTTCAGGATTGACTTATGCTTGTTGTAGCCTTAATTTTGACGTTCACTGAATGAGGTGAATTCATTTTGAAACCTTAATATTTTAATGTTTCTTTGTTTATTGTCAGGGGGTTTGCCTACAAGTTTGTAGATGGCTGAGCTTGAACCCATGACAGTGTCTCTTTACCTGCTTCACCTCTGAAGCAACCAGGGCAGCTATTTCCTCCAAATTCTTACATGTCATTAAGGTTGGAAAGGATCCAAGATCACTGAGTCCAACTACTGATCAAACACCACCATATCAACTGAACCGTAGCACTAAGTACCACGCTGAATTGTTTCTTGAACACTTTTAGGGATGGTAATAGAATTATATAGAATTCTATAATTTTATATATATATATAATATACTTCCAGTTATAGATAGAATTAGTTTAGGTCTGCACAATCTAGTAGCTATTCTTAGAGTGTCTTCAAAGAAAAAAAAAGAAATTCTGCTAATTCCCTATAATTTCTTTTATTCCTATCATTTGTTTTCTTTTTTTATAATTGATACAGTTAGAGATTTTTTTTTCCCCAAGCAGAGGTGAGATAAGAATAAATCACTGTGATTCTGCGTTGTCTCTGACTTCAAGACTCCTTGTCCCTCATTCATTAGGTGAAGAAATCTTGCTTGGGTGTTGATTGTATCCCTTGACACACTGACTGAAGAAAATCCTTCCGTCTCTGGGGAGTTTTCTTAGTACAGAGGAAGCATCCATGCAAGATCCCTGCTGAGAAAATCATTGTTATGCAATTTGTAGTGCAATCATTTATCCACCTACATCTCCTCGGCTCAATTTACACAAAAAAGCCCTCAGGTAAAGGTCATGGAACCCACCACCTTCTGCCTCATCATCCATGAGTTTTAGTTCTCATTTCCCTGTGAGTTAAGTCAAGTATTTTGCCTGTAGGAATCCAATTTTATATTTAATATACAAAGCCATGGAAAATTATTTTGTGAATATCAGACCATTTACTTATCTCAGCTTAAAAGTATAATTTGAAACAATTTATAACAACCTTAGCCAGAGTGTTAAAAATTATCTTTTTCTATCACATAACTTATGAAAGAACATCTTGAGGAATTTAGAAATCCTACAAAACATATATTTCTTTAAAAGTTCATTAACTACACTGAGTTTTAATCAAAATGCAAATTGGAATTGAAGTGCATGATCTCTCATGTCAAACAGCTTATATTCTTGATCTGTGAATGAAAGGAAAAATAAGATGATGCCATGCTTTCCTATGATTCTAAAGCAGGTTCCAGCAGAGCTAGAGTCTGAACCAAAATACATTTAATTTTGTAATTATAATGTTTGACTGTACTTAGGTTAGCAACTTTTCCAAGGAAACTTTCTGTTTAGATTTCTATTTTTTATGTAGCCTTCCTTTCTGAAGTTACAGTGAGGCATATACTGCATAAAAAACATTCTATAGAGTGAACACTGAATAGTATCTAGTTGAGCTTATGATTTTATTATTTTATAAGTAATTTCATGCCACATATATGCAATCCACCCCTTTCAGAGTAAGATGGAACACCTGATTGTACAAATCATTTACAGAAAACAGATGTACTTTACAAGTTCTTGGTTATGTATCCATTAGGTGTATTTTGTAAACGTAAATAGAAAGGCAAAGCTTGATTTAATAAACTCATATTTCAAGAAAGCAATGCAGAGAGAATAAAGTTAGCATTTATGTGTGGGTGTTATTTGTTAAGTACTGCAAGTGAGGTATAATTTACTAATCTGAGTCAAGCCAGGACAACAAGGCTACTTTGTTCATTTGGTGCTTTCTGTTCCATCTAAGCGATATGAGAGTTGAAGGAGCCAAAAAAAGAGACTTAACATATAAAGTTTTGAACTCTCTGACATATGCAGCAGAGAGGCCAAAGTTCTGCAGAGATTTAACTATTCCCATAGGAGTTTCAGGCATGCTGTCAAGGCAGCCAGTACAGCCAGGAGTTCAGTGCAACAGCTGTCCTGTAAATAAATAGAGGACAGTATTTTTCAGGGATTGATATCTTCACCAGCACTTGTCAAGATGGACTTAAACCCACAGAAAAGCAGTCCTCTGTAACAGTGGAGGGTTTTTTTTGCTCTGAGCCACATGTTTTTATTCACCCAGGCAAACCTGAGTTTGCAGTACCCCCTGCTGTCCTTGAGAAACCCGCTGAATAATGGCTGTTCCTGTATTACCTGCCTTTGCCCCTCCAACACTGAATATGCTTAAGTTATCTGGCACGCAGAGGTAACATAAATACATTTTTCTGATTATTCTCTTCACCCATTTTGCAGCAAAAATGGGCCGTATTCTTCAACAGTAAAGCTTCATTCTTTTTAAAGTGAAGGTAAAGTTTGCTATATGCAAATCCACAAAACAAAAAAATGGTTCACAGGAAAATTTATGCATCATCAGCTTTCTGCAAAACCTCGGACACAAAAATGAAGCCGCATTTAAGCCCCAACAAAAAACAAAACAAAGTTAAATATTTAAGACCCTAAGAATTTAAAATGTACTTTAGCATAGAGGCTGAAAGCTTCCATGGGCCTTGAATTCTCTGGAAAAGTTATATAACTTAATTATAGTAAATTACAGTTTTTGCTTCAGTCATATTGTCATTCGTAGGTGAAGAAATGAGGAGGTTAAAGGTACTGGTCTGTGAAATCCAGTACAGCCCTTTGGCAAATCCTGCAGGTTGATAAGGCTTTACTCAATACATTTATAGTCCAGTTTCCATACTACAAAAGATCATTCGAATACACATATGCCACAAGAAATAGTCTTACTTTCTTTAGAAAACCTGCCAGGATTCTAATTTAAACAGGTACTTGCAATGAAAATATGAAAGGCAAGAATCTATGCTTAAAAAATAGTCAAATTGATATTCTTAGGCCACAGTACAACCCAAACTCCCATGGTTTCCAAGGACTACAAGCATGAACACTTAAGGAATGCGAAGTACGCTAAATGTACCATTTCAACAGACACCTCAAAATTCCATAGGCCAGCTTTTACATTGGAAGGAAAAGAAAAAGTTTTCTGAAGGAAAATAGTACTTCATAAAAGAACCCTTGGCTAGATGACTTCAATGATGCCATCACCTGTCTCAGTAACAGACTGATAAAAGTTACATTTATATATATGACTCATAACTGGAGTTCTAAAAATATTAACCTGTTTCCCTGGTTTTTGCTAAAGCCTTCTGTTTTTAACCTTGGAGTCAGATTCTTTCTCACAGTTTCATGTAAATAATAGCCAGTGTTTACTTAACGGTATTTTCTGTTTTTCATTCTTTTTGTGATAAGAGAACTTTGATGAGCACCTTTTTTCTCCAGTGGGATTGAGAAGGAAGTTACATGTCCTCCAATCCCTTGTGCAGTTGAGAAAGGTATAAGACGTGAAATATGTAAATAATAAAAGTCTTTCCCCTCCTTTCTGCTGAACCTGGCAGGTGTGAGAGCGTCTTTATTGTGTTTTCCCAGACACAATAACCATACTTCCAAATATAATGATGCCATGCTGTATGTTGTCAACTATTGCTCATAATTTTTCCTGGGTCAGCTTTACTGTGCAGCAAAGAGTCACAATCTTTTTTTCAGTTTTGGAGATTTTAAAAAAACTTTTCAAGAAGAGAGGAGGTAGGTAGAACGACCTAATTACTACAGCTTAGAATATGCATGGAGTAATGTGTTATGCATCTTTAAAACCACAAAACACAGAATAATTTAGATCAGAAGTGGTCTCTGCTTAGCCCAGTACCCACCTAAGAGAAAGTTTCTTGGAGCTTCTTCCAGTCAAGTTCAGGCTTTCTCAGAAGGATGGAGATTGCTCACCCTTTCTGGGCACCTGTTCCAAAGTTTTTCCCCCTCATGGTGAAAAAGGTTTTCCTAATATCTAATCAACATTTCCCATGAGCTGATTTGTGTCTGTTGCCACTTTTCCTGTCCCTGTATGCCACTGACAAGGGTCTGGCTCTGTCACCTCTGCACCCTCCGATGATGTGGGTTGGGAGAGTAGTAAGATCCCTTCACAGCTTTTTCTTCTGCTGATTGAAGAAAGACTCTCCCTACACATCATGTGCAGCAGTCCCTGATCATCTCACTTGCCCTCCACTGAAGCCACTACAATACATCAGCATCCTTATACTGGAGAGTCAAAACCTCACAACTAACAAGTAAAGGCTGTTACATATTCTTCTACACCATTCATGTACTACATATGTATACATATGTAAGAGAGAGAGACAGAGAGGAAAGGCAAAAAAGCTTTGCATTCCAAGCAGTATTGCCTTGATTAGACTTTAATTTTTAGGGTCTCATTACATCTATACAATTATTTTCACTTCAGATTTAAATTTAATTACATTTAATATTCGTTTAAATAATTGATTGTATCTGACGGGAAAAAAAAGGAGATATTTGTGGCTCTTAAACTGCAAGCACACGTAATTCTGGGTGAAAAATCATGCACACTGTAGCTGCTTTTGTGTGTTGAAGGCACAAACTAAGCACTGAAACTCTGAAAATGTTCAAATTATTTAAAAAACCATTAAGTGTTTGGGAAATTAGCATTAACCACACCATTATTCCAGAATACACAAAGTGAATGTTCATACAGTCACCACACATAACAAACAAAACCAAAAAACCACCAATGTTCAGTAATGTGGGCTGGCAGTGACAAGGCAGAGCATTCCCTTGTGGAGAGAAGGCCCTTTCTGAAGTTTATTTCCTTCTAAGATAGGACCTCTGCAGAGAAGGTCTATCCAAAGAGCTTGCTTTCATTTTTGTGGTTCCTGTTCTTCCAAGAATCATTATCCCAACTGTGAGGGGAAACCCTTTTCTTAAGTGATATAAATTGCCTTGTGCAAAAAGTGGTGAGATCAGGTTTAATCTGGTCCAGGCTGAGCTTATTTCACTTTGTGCTACATCAACTACTTTAACCAAATAGAAACCAAACTACTTTAATACCAAATAAAGGTGTAGGTAGATGTTTGCAACTGCAGAGCAATTTGGAGTGGATATAATACAGCAGGCTAAACTTCTGTAAAACTAATAGTGGAATAAAACCAGAAATGGTTGTTGGTGGGAATGGATGTTGCACTTAGGGGGGAAGTCACTATTTTCCTCCCATGTTTTTTTGTTCTTTCTTTTTTCTTTTTAATCATTCAGCTTGTCCATGAATCAGGAACCTTTTAACACTGCCTTTTTGAAAAAGTCGAGAAGCTTCAGGAGATTTTCATAGACTCACAGAATATCCTGAGTCGGAAGTGACCCACAAGGATCATTGAGTCCAACTCCTGGCCTGTTGTAGCCTGTGAGGTCGCCACGGATGGGTCAGAGAAACCCAAGTCAAAGAAAGTATGTTGGTGGGATGGCCCACAGGCCAAGGCATCCCCCTAACTTAGGCTGAAGTCCCAGGAGGCCTTGTGTTTATTATGTTATTGTATGGATTTCCAGTATTCAGGATACGTTGGTTGTTCTCCACCCCTTTATCCCATGTTTGTACCTCATCTGCACATTTCTTTCAGAATGTAACTCCCATTGGCTCCTCTCCCTTGGTCCCCTCTCTGCTCTAGCCCCTTTGGCACCCCTATCTTCACCCCGCCTCCCGGCCCTCAGCCCATTGGCTCTGGTGCTCTGCCCACCCCTTATACCCCACGTATAAACCTGTACCCTGTCCCTCCACCTTGTTCTTCTGTCCCTGGACCCCTTCGCACCTGGACCCTCAATAAATCCTGTCGCTGAAACCCTACACAGAAGACCCTTCTCGCCTCCTTGCCACCGGCCGCTGTCGTGTTCCTGTGCGTGTGTGTGCCTCGCTCCACCGGGAGTGTGTGTGCCCACACCTTCATCCGAGCCCCTCCGTGCTGAAGCGGCTTCCCCTCATCTGGGGACGCTTCCGGAAGGCTGCGGCGACTCACCACCGCTCCATGCTGCGGCAGCTGGCGCCCGAACAGGGATCCCTGCTGGTGGTTGCTGGAAGCGGCCCCAGTAGCCTTGCTACTGGGCACAAGTCACTTTGCTGCAGCCAACAACCCGAGGGCTGTTTCGCGTTTTAGTGGGACAGCTCTGAAGGGAAAGCAGTAGCCTCCTGGGAGTAGGAGGTTGGTCTAAGCCGGTGGACCACACTGAGAGCCTCCTTTGACCCTGACTGGACTGGTGAATTTCCGTGTGATCACCCTTCTGTGCTTTTTTTTAACTTTCCTTCCCTCTCAGGTGTTGGGTGGAGTCTGGGGATATGGGTGCTAAGCTAACCCATCCCCAGTGGGAAGTATATTACCAAGTTGCAGGAACTCTTGAAGGGAAAAATTTTCATTTTTCTAAGGGAAAACTTAAACACTTCATTCATTGGGTTTTTAAGTTTTTTCCTTATGTTTTGGTTGATTTAGTTAAAACCCTTGAGTTCTGGGACGATGTTGGGGAGAAGTTAAGTGTTTTAAGGGTTGTGGGAGATGTTTCAGTGCAGAAATTCTTTCCCTTACTTACTTTAATTTATTCTTCAGTTAAAGAGTTGGGGAATACGGTTGGGAGACCCCTTGTTGAGATCCAGTAGTCCCTTCCCTTCCCCCACGTCCCCTCACCCGCTTCCCCACCGTGAGATGAATCGGGAGCTGGATCCCACAGTTCTACGCAGAGTTGCCACCATCTTTCTGCCACCCCCTGATTTATCTTGCCCCCTTCCCAAAATGAGAAGGTGCCACTTGTCCCGGACCCTTCCCTAACCCTTTTATCTCCACCCCAATACCCAGTTTTGCCCTCCCCAGTTATTCCTATGGGACAAGATGGTGCTGGCAACGTGGCTGGCCCTGCCACTTCATCCTCCATTGCCCTTGACTTTCCTGCCCTGCCTTCTACCCCTCAAAATGGCCACGGTACCTCCCTGTCCATCATTCCCCCTGTATCTGCCCCTACCTCGCCCCACACGTTGATGGGTACATCCACGTCAGGCCCCTCCCTTGCATTGGGTGGGTCTGCGGTGAGCCCCTCCCCTACCACTAGGAACCTTCTTCCTGTCGCAGACCCCACCTCCTCCAGCAGAAATCCCACCCCTGGGAATTTTCCCACTTTCGGTTCCCACGACATCGGGACCAAAAACAGGCGGAGCCTTTACCAGAAGGAGGCTATCTTGGCTTCCTCAACCCCACAACACTGTGCCGCTCCAGTCATGGCCCTGTCGGAGGGAGAGGACAGTGATGTCTCGGATACAAAGGATCACTGGAGAGGAATACAGAGGGAGGCTGCAGAAGATGGGGACTTGGAGCTGGCAAATAAAATCTGTGCTGCTCCAGTCTTCTACCAAAGAGGGAGGAACCCTACGTGGGCCCCATTACTATATGCCTACCTTAAAGAACTTTCTAGAATGGGCAAGGGGTATGGCAGGGACTCTGCCTATTTTAAGAATTTATTTAATGCCACCTTCTCTGCACACACACTGGTCCCACATGACATCTGGAACATCTTGTCATGCCTCCTTTCTCCTGCAGAGTTTATCTTATGGGAGAGGAGTTGGAAGAAACACCCCAGGGACCTCCTCCCACGATACTGGGAGGATCAGAACAGGGCCCACCTGACCCTTGACTATTTGTGTGGAGAGGGGGACTTCAACAAACCCCAGGACCAAGCCAATGCCATTCCTGAGGCGGTCCTGGATGATATAAAAAGGGCCGCTGAAAGGGCTTTATTGCTAACACCATCCGACGCTGGTGTTAGCCCATCCAGGGCTTCTCCCAAATCAAGTAAGGGATAGACAAATCCTTCATGCGATATATTAAAAGACTTAAGGATTCAGTGGAAAAGCAAATAGAAAACAAAGAAGCCCAACAGGAGCTGTTAAAAGTATTGGCAAAAACTGATGCCAACAAAACTTGCAGAAGGATTCTGTCAGCCCTTCCGGTGGAACCACCTCCCAAGTTGGACTCCATGCTGAAGGCTTGTGTTGCGGTCCTGTGTGGGTGGTATGGTGCCACAACCTTCTGGAAGCATCTGTGTCGGTGGCAAAGAGTAGGGAAGGGTCTTTGCATGGGCTTTCAGAGATGTTTATTCCAGCTCCGCACATACACCAGTCCAGGAGCAAAGACAAAAGACTTACGGGAAGGGTCCAGGGTTACATATGGGATCGTAGGGGCAGAGAGAACATCCGGGGCCAACCATCAGGAGGCATGGGGGCAGTACAAAGGTGGGGCCAGGGTATGGGGGCAAATAGGGGAACAGGGAGGTAGTGACTGAGGGACAAAGGGGCAGTAGGTGAGCAGGGAAACAGAACTTGGGTACATCGGCATAACAGAACAGGGGATCCTGAGGGAAAAGCCTTGTGTGACTCAGGGAATGCTTTTCAGGGTCCCCTCTTCCCAGGGGGGGACCCCACAGGCTTGCACTAAGCAGACCTCCCAGGAGGTGACTATAGCCCAGGCCGTGGTAGAGGGTGTCGCTGAGATGATGGCAGTGGCACATCATAACAACAAATGCTTTAACTGTGGGGAACTGGGGCATTTCATGAAGGACTGCCTGGAAAACAAAGGCACTACTAACCATCATGTTAAGACTGTTCCCACAGATTGCCCCACTTGCCAATATCACCATGGCAAGCATGCAAAAAACAGACAGCGCAGCACAGAGCAACCCCGCGCTGGGACAACAAATGTGAAGTCGCCCAACCTTGCAGCACCTGCCACCCTCAGGACACCGAGAGTGACTGCATAACACCGTGCACTTGCGACTGGGACTGAAGGGACCGTGTTTCCAACACCTTCCACCACATCCATCTGGGAACTCGGGTCCAATTGGTAAGCACAATAACCGTGGACCTCTCAGACTCTGGGACATACCCACTCCCCACACTACAATATGCCCCTTTAGGTGGCCCCCAAGACTTTCTAATTTTAAAAAATCCCATCCACATCCCTGAACATATCAATGTTACCCCAGAAGTTCAGACAGTAGAACCGGGGTGGGAGATAATGACAACTACAATGTACATAGATCCCCCACGGATCCTGACTCAAGGGACTCCAATAGCGCAAGCCTTCCCACTTCCACCTGGCTGGGAAAAGAACCAAAGAACACCTGCAGTCTTTTGGACAGAGGTTGTGGGTCCAAATAAGCCCCTTTTGGAGTGCTGGCTCCGAAAGAGGAGCTTGGAGTGCTGTCTACCAGGGGTGGTTGACACCGGAGCAGACGTTACTATCATTGCCTGCTTCGAGCAACCCCGCGCCTGGAAACTGAAACCGGCACTTGGACGTATCTTGAGCACTGGGGGCTCTACACTTTCCATGCGGAGCATTAATAACATCATAGTGGAAGGCCCGGATGGCCACATTACCAGCATCAGGCCATTTGCCATCCTGGCTGGCCTCACTTTGTGGGGTTGGGACCTATTATCCCAATGAGGGACCCAACTAGAAATCCCGTCTCCCTGGGATTTCTAGTGAGGGCCACTGAGAAGCGTGCCACCTCACCCCTGAATTAGAAAACTGACTCCGTGGTGTGGGTTGACCAGTGGCCCTGACCAAGGAGAAATTGAGCATGCTCGAAGCCCTCGTGGAGGACCAGCTTGCCAAGGGCCACATTGCACCAACTAACAGCCCTTGGAATTCCCCTGTGTTTGTCTTGTGAAAGCCAGGCAAAGACAGATGGAGACTCCTCCATGACCTCAGAAAAATCAATGAGGCCATTGAGGATATGAGTCCCTTACAGCCAGGCCTCCCTTCACCTTCTATGCTGCCCCACACATGGAAGTTGGCAGTCACAGATATAAAAGACTGTTTCTTTACCATCCCTCTGCATCCTTGAGATGGGCCCAGTTTTGCCTTTTCAGTACCATCTCTGAATCGGCAACCTCCATTGAAGTGGTACCAGTGGTGAGTTCTTCCAGAAGAAATGAAGAACTCCCCTACTACTGCCAGTGGTACGTGGCCCACGTCCTCTCTCCTGTGCGACCTCAGAAACCTAAGAGTGCTATACTTCACTATACTGTCGTCCACAGTATGGACGACATACTGGTCTGCACTGCAGACCAATCCTACTAAGACCGGACATTAAATACCACCATCAGAGCCATCGAGGAGGCTGGCTGTGAAATTCAAAGGGACAAAATCCAGCACGTGTGCCCATGGACCTATCTCGGCCTCGTCATCAGCCAACAGACCATCACGCCACAGCAATTAGCCATTAAAGACAACCCCAGAACCTTCCGCGATTTACATCAGTTATGTGGGTCCATCAACTGGATTTGTCCGCTGTTGGGGGTGACTACAGAGGACCTCTCACTCCTATTCCACCTACTAAAGTGTGACAAGGACCTCGATTCACCTCACTCCCTGACACCAGAGGCAAGAGGAACTATCGGGAAGGTCCAAGAAGCATTATCATCACGCCAAGCACACTGAGGTGACCTTGACCTTCCCCTTGAACTTGTTATATTGGGTAAGTCTCCACAGCTACATGCTCTAATCTATCAATGGGATACTGCACAGAAAGACCCCCTCCTCATCATTGAATGAGTCTTTCTGCCACATCAACTGGGTAAGACCATCACTACCCCACAGGAGCTGATGGCTCAACTTATTATTAAGCCTACCTTCGTACCCTCTCTGGGTGTGACTTCGCATGCATACACCTCCCATTGGCAACCGGATTCTTGGAGCATTTGCTCCAGAACAATGAATACCTCCAGTTTGCCTTAGACAGCTTCCCAGGTAAAATTTCTGCACATGAACCAAGTCATAAGTTATTCAATTCAACTTTTTATTTGGCCCCAAAATCTTTATTAAGTCAAACACCCTTCAAAGGCTTGACGGTTTTTACAGATGGCTCTGGAGGGTCCCACAAGTCTGTTTTGACTTGGAGGGACCCTACAACTTGGGAGTGGTGAGCCTATATTGATGTAGTTGAAGACTCTCTGCAAATTGCTGAACTTGCAGCCGTGGTCAGAGCCTTTGAAAGATTTAAGCTACAACCCTTTAATTTGGTCACCGATTCGGCGTATGTCACTGGGGTAACTGCTAGGACTGAACACGCCTTCCTTAAGGAGGTATCAAGTCCTAAATTACACAGCTTGCTTTCGAGGCTAGTGTTCCTTCTCTCCCACCAAAAGCAACCATTGTATGTGATACATGCGAGGTCACACACTAATCTTCCTGGTCCCATTACCAGGGAAATCGGAGAGTGGATGCTCTAGCCATGGCGGTACAAACTTTCAACACCAAACATCTTTGCACAAGCCAAATTNCCAATATTGATGTAGTTGAAAGCTTGCCACAAATTGCCGAACTCGCAGCCGTGGTCAGAG
The DNA here is from genome assembly GCA_013397175.1 of Platysteira castanea. Lineage (NCBI taxonomy): Eukaryota > Metazoa > Chordata > Aves > Passeriformes > Platysteira > Platysteira castanea. The sequence continues at coordinate 1,578,747 of VYXC01011827.1, read as the reverse complement.
CCTTTGAAAGATTTAAGCTACAACCCTTTAATTTGGTCACCAATTCGGCGTATGTCGCTGGGGTAACTGCTAGGACTGAACACGCCTTCCTTAAGGAGGTATCAAATCCTAAATTACACAGCTTGCTTTCGAGGCTAGCGTTCCTTCTCTCCCACCGAAAGCAACCATTCTATGTGATACATGTGAGGTCACACACTAATCTTCCTGGTCCCATCACAGAGGGAAATCAGAGAGCGGATGCTCTAGCCATGGCGGTACAAACTTTCAACACCAAACATCTTTGCNCGCAGCCGTGGTCAGAGCCTTTGAAAGATTTAAGCTACAACCCTTTAATTTGGTCACCGATTCGGCGTATGTCACTGGGGTAACTGCTAGGACTGAACACGCCTTCCTTAAGGAGGTATCAAGTCCTAAATTACACAGCTTGCTTTCGAGGCTAGTGTTCCTTCTCTCCCACCAAAAGCAACCATTCTATGTGATACATGCGAGGTCACACACTAATCTTCCTGGTCCCATTACAGAGGGAAATCAGAGAGCGGATGCTCTAGCCATGGCGGTACAAACTTCCAACACCAAACATCTTTGCACAAGCCAAATTGAGCCATGCGTTTTTTCACCAAAACATCCCAGCTCTTGTGAGAATGTATCATATCCCAAGGGAACAAGCAAGAGCTATAGTAGCCACTTGCCGTAATTGCCAACCATACCAGCTCCCCTCCCCAGGCTCTGCAATTAACCCCAGAGGGTTAAACAGTTGCCCACTGTGGCAAACTAATGTCACGCACATCCCACAGTTTGGCGGACTCAAATATATACATGTATCCATAGACACTTTCTCAGGCGCAATCTTTGCCTCCACCCATCAAGGAGAGAAAACGAAGGACGCGATAAAATATTTCCTACTAGCCTTCGCCACCGTGGCAGACTCACACGAAATCAAGACAGTGGTCCAGCGTATGTCTCCCAAAGATTACAAAACTTTTTCCAGCAGTGGGGCATACAGCACGGCACAGGCATCCTTCACTCCCCGACTGGTCAATTGGTGGTTGAGAGAGCCCATCAGAATTTAAAAAGAGTCCTTGACCAACAGCGAGGAGGGGTGGAGACTAGCTCTCCTGCTGAGACGCTCTGCAAGGCTCTGTTTACAATCAACTTTTTGAACAATTCATTTAACAAGCCTACCCCTCCCGTATTTCGTCATTTCACTAATTCGACCCAAGCTAAAATAAAGGAAAAGCCACCGGTGTTGGTCAAGGACCCTGAGAGTCATCAAATTTAAGGGCCTTTCCCACTCATCACTTGGGGGAGGGTATATGCTTGTGTGTCAACCCCAGCAGGACCAAAGTGGACCCCAGGAAAATATGTTAAACTGTACCTCGGACCACGATCAGAGAAGGTGGATCTTACATCCGGACATGACAAAGACAACAATCATCAGGACTTGAACACTGCTTGGAAAAGGAGAAAGCGAAGAGACAGCCACAATGACATCCAACCACCCTCCCTCCAAGCAGAACCGTAACCCCTCCTCATCTTCCCTCATGTGTTTTCCTACCCTTACTCACCATTACCCCCATCCCCTTCTCCCTTCCCTTTCCCCCTTCCTCTTATAAACAAAGAGGGGGAGGCAAGGGACTTGGGCCAAGGGGACGTATGTAAGACTAATAGTATATTATTTTTCAAGATCCCACAGGAAAGAAAGACACTGCCCAATCCAAAAATGTCCTTCTGCCTCATGTCCTCACCCTCCTGACCCTGACATCATGCGCTGCTTGGATTGTCCCACAACCACGGTCCAACATGTGGGTCACCCTGGCTAAAGCCATTGGCCAGGAACATATGTGCCTGTCCATGGGCAACGTGGACAATCCATTGTCCTCATGCCTGGTCGGAGTCCCCTTGAGGCCCCATGAGATGCTGTTCTCAGGCCCTGGCATCGACTTGGACCGCTGGGTAAGGTCTTTGCAAGATGCGCAGGAGGGACCCCAGAAGTTGGAGCTACTGGGGTCCGGAAAAGCATTTTTGTGCATTAATGGGGATTACTAGTTGGAGCATCTTACAGTAACCTAAAATTAGTTAAACCAACAAGCAAAGCCTATTCGTTTAAAAAATGGTGCAATTCCACCCAGCCCAAGTCATCCCCATCTCTTCACCACCCGAAGAGATTACCTCAGGGATTTTTTCTACTGTGTGGCGACAGGGCCTGGCCTGGCATCCTATCGTGTCTCTGAGGGGGCCCCTGCACGCTTGGCCAGCTTTCCTTACTCACCCCAAAGAAGACACAAATTCTTGACTGGCAGCAACAGAACCCATTGGACCGCCAAAAGAGAGAAGTCATGCAATTGGATCCAAATTGTAATGATGAAATTGTAAATTGGTCACACCTAAAAAGAGCTGCAGTCTTGGCTTTCCTCCCATGGGTCGCAGCTGCAAAGCTCTAGGGGGTATTTTCCATTTGGAATGCCGGATAGGAAGGCAGGCCAACCTTACGTCATATGCCATCAGCAAGCTTTTGGAGGATGAAGAAGTGACCAGGTATGCTACAAAATCGAGTGGCGATTGACTTTCTCCTATTAGCCCATGGACACGGCTGTGACGACTTTGAGGGTTTGTGTTGTTTCAATTTGACGACCAACAGTAAAAGCATTCACACGACCCTCCAGGAAATGAGACAGCAAATAAACCATCTGGCAACAGAAAAGGATCCTCAGTGCTTTGAGGACGTCCTGAGACATGCTGGACTGAAAGGGTGGATGAACTCCTGACTGCGTACCCTGTTGTGGATCTTTTTTGTTTTTGGGTGTATGTTTGGTTGCTTTAAAAAATTGTGGTTAGGTCCCTGTGGCAAGCCTTTGCTTTAAACAAAGAAGGGGGAGATGTTATAGCCTGTGAGGCTGCCACGGATGGGTCAGAGAAACCCAAGGCAAAGAAAGTATGTTGGTGGGATGGCCCACAGGCCAAGGCATCCCCTAACTTAGGCTGAAGTCCCAGGAGGCCTTGTGTTTATTATGTTATTGTATGGATTTCCAGTATTCAGGATACGTTGGTTGTTCTCCACCCCTTTATCCCATGTTTGTACCTCATCTGCACATTTCTTTCAGAATGTAACTCCCATTGGCTCCTCTCCCTTGGTCCCCTCTCTGCTCTAGCCCCTTTGGCACCCCTATCTTCACCCCGCCTCCCGGCCCTCAGCCCATTGGCTCTGGTGCTCTGCCCGCCCCTTATACCCCATATATAAACCTGTATCCTGTCCCTCCACCTTGTTCTTCTGTCCCTGGACCCCTTCGCACCTGCACCCTCAATAAATCCTGTCGCTGAAACCCTACACAGAAGACCCTTCTCGCCTCCTTGCCACCGGCCGCTGTCGTGTTCCTGTGCGTGTGTGTGTGCCCCGCTCCACCGGGAGTGTGTGTGCCTGCACCTTCATCCGAGCCCCTCCGTGCTGAAGCGGCTTCCCCTCATCTGGGGACGCTTCCGGAAGGCTGCGGCAACTCACCACCGCTCCATGCTGCGGCACTGGCCCAGCACAGGCTCATTCCCAAGAGTCACATCATGTGCCTGAGAATGTCGTCCAAATGCCCCTGGAAGTCTGTCAGGCTTGGTGCTGTGACCACTTCCCTGCGAAGCCTGTTCCAGTGCCCAAACACCCTCTAGATGAAGAACTTTTTTCTAATATCCAGCCTAAACCTTCCCTGACGTAACTTCAAAATTTTATTTGAAGATATCTCTTTGTTGCTTTGATTATCATTCATGCATCCCTCCCAGTGATTTAAATGGGGCCAGAATAATATTGCAGATATTTGCAGATGTGGTTGAGATAGTACTATAGGTATTTTCTATAGGCAGAATTCTGGCTTCTGTATGTGTTCTTTATTTTACTTCTCTAATGCTTTTTTCTCTTTGAGATCACACTAGTAATCTAGCTTCCATTCATTTTAGAAGGAAAATATTTCTAAAGGATATTGCACCTTGTCTGGGTACTTACTAATGCCTGTTCTTGTTCAGTGATTATACAAAGATTGTTTGTACAAAGGAGTTGCATTGGCTTGATTTAAATGGGTTTAGAAAAAAAAACCCACAATGTATTTAGGTCAGTACAAATTCCTGTTTGGAAACTTTTAATCTTAAATCTAACTATATACACTTTAAGTAGTTTACTGAAAACAGCAGTGTTAACAAAAAAACTTGTACTAAAGCCACAGAAGTTAATTTTAAGAAATTCAGTTGCATTTCTGAGTAAATCAGGCCTAGTAAATTCCCCCTCATCCCCTAGTTTTATTTTCAGAGAAGGAAGCATCATATTTGGAAGTAAAACCCTCTTCCCACTACTAAAGTTGTGCAACTGTAACAAATTGCTCCATGACCATGCAACCTGATTGCTTTTCTTTTGTTTGAGATGGCATTGAAAAGGAACAGCTTCAGCTGTAGGTGGACTAAATTCTTGTTTGCAGAGACTTAGTTATTTTTGCTTCTTGTTTAAGGATTTGAGGCCATGCATAATGATTTTTTTATTACAGAAGGAAAAAAAAAGATTCTCAGAAAGACAATCACTAAGGTGTGTTTCCTCTGTATTAGGTAACATATAAACCTAAACCAACAAAATACATTTGTAGTATTTTGTACAGATTTTAAATAATTAAATATTTTATAAGTTCTACCCTTCAACTTTTTGCTGTATAGAAACACTGCATCCCTCTTTTTTTTTTTTTTAATTCTCCTAGCCTCTGACCTTATTGAAGCCTTCTAATAGGATCATTTCTTGACTCTTCAGTTAGCACTATGAGATGGAACAAGGCACAGTCTGCAGGGAACAAGGAACAAATCTGCAGTCCAGATTTACCATGATCTGTGTTCCCCTCTCCCTGTTAGGTTCATTCTTGAAACACTGTGCTATCCAAAAGCCCAGGTACTCTGCTAAAGAAATAAGCACAGCTATTGAAATCCTATCACAAATAATGTAAACATGTATGTGTGTGTGTGTGTGCGTATTTTTATACATAATATGGACATTATATATATATATAATGCATGTATGTATATATATATGAATGTGGGCATATAAAAGCAACATAAAAAGCTGACTTTATCAATAATTTCCAGAATCCCAAACCTCAAATCCCTGCTCAAGCAACACTCAGTTTCTTCAAGCAAGGGAAAAAAAGGTAGTCCTGAAATATAATGTCTACTACAAGCCAGGGAAAGAAGATCCAATAGCCCAGGGCCCTCTGGAAGACTGACTCATTCTTTAGACCATTTGCTCCCAACTTACTTTAAATTTAGATATGCTAGTGAATCCTTATGCTGCTTCTGGTGAGTCCAAAGGAAAAAAAAAAGGCCTTTGTCTCTTGAAAAGCTTTAAAGGATCTGCAAACACTAAAAAATGATGGGTTTCAAGCCAGGCACCTCACCTGGCCTCAGGTGCATTAGTATATCATGGGGCTGGAGTAAATATCTCAGCTAAGTAGAACTCTGGTAATTTATGGTTTTCCAGGTCACAAATAAGAGTTTAAAATTACTCTAGAAACCAGAAGATGGACAGCACTGACCGTAAGGTAGACTTAAAACGTAGTTGGGAAAGAAATGTGTCTTAATAAGCAAAAATACCAACATTTTTTTTTGCTGCAGTGGCTCCAAATTGTTAGACATTAAGTTTTCCAACAGAGTAGTCTATGTAAAATGACCACAGTGTATAAGAGATTACACTGCTCTGATTTATGACACCTTCACGATCTACTTTGTACTAGTTGTCTGCTCCCTATTGCACTGTGTTCTCTGTCCCATGGGCTCATGTCTCATAACTGAATGAGATTGATCACCCCTCAAAAAGTATAGCCTTGCCATCCTTCAACAGGCAACTTCTATCCCTGGTGACAAGAGAGTCACCAGAGAATGAGCAGCTAGGTGTCCAAAACCTTCTGAAATCAATTAGACAGAAATTGTCATTATCTTCCAGTTGTTGTTCCACCTTGCTTTTGCCCTAAGTGACAACACCTGCTCCTTATCCATCACAACCACTTTCTCCTACTACTGATAAAGCCAGCTTGGTCACTGAGTGTGGAAAAGGGGTAAAAATGACACTAAATGGTTACTCTCAAATGATCACTCATACACATTAAACAAGGGGAAGCCAGCAGGAACTGTATGGATCTCAGTGAGGTGACAATCTGGCCACTAAAAACACTCAGCCAGGCAAGAATACTATCCTCCATTACCTCATCCTATTTTAGTAGCAAATTAGACAAAATCCTTTTGTGATCCAAGGCAGTGAGAGGTTTAATACCATCAGCACAGATCTTAATCCACTTCCAGGAGGAGACACTAGAATGTTTTTGTTCTATCTAGCACTCAACAAACAAAATAATGTGGGCCAGGGAGCACTGCGGCCAAAAGATAGTGTGTTCGCTGTCCCCATACAGCCTCAAAACTGAAATGAAAAAACACCAGGTAACATCTGGTATTAAGAAGAGTATTGGGTAATAATTAACAATGGATTATCACTAGACAGTAAGGAAATCATGTAATTCAAGTCAAGCTGACATTTTACGGTCCTTAATAAAGCACTGATAACTGCTGCTACTATGGGACCCAACACTTCCCAAACCTTGCCAGAAGTAAAAAGGAGATGAGTCTCAAAGGGAATTAGAAGTGCCCCCAAAACTTCTATTATTCCAGTGAAAAATGCTGGCAATGAGGATGTGACCCTCTTTGCACTTCTACTCCTCTCCTGCAAATGAACAGCTCTGACAGAACTGAGCAGCATCACTCATGAAGTAGAGGCAGCTTCCCTGCAGTGAAGAATATTCAAACAATTTGCTTGAGCAATGATGGTTTTGACTTACTTATCATGTCCAGCCAAATTAAATCTGCTGATTATGATTATGATTATGCAGGTGCTGTGGTGAGAGCAGAAAGTTAAGCATGAGAAGCATCAGTCTAGCCTGATGGCTCCAGAAATAGATTTAGCCTGGAGCTTTCTATGAAATAGACCTCCCACCTGAAAACAACCTGCACAAGTCTACTTTATAAAATGAAGAAGGGATCTGGTAACATGCTTAAATCAATACTAACAGTAGTTTTCAGGGATAAATAGTCTTTAGATTCACTAAGGTCCTTAAAACTCTGCACCATGTCAAATGCTTCCCTCTGGAACTTCAACAATGGTAAGTAAAATAAAAGCCAATTTCTTCCACTTGACCGAACTGTCTACATATCTTGTAGACCAATAAACTCTGCTCCTTTTTGGGCTAGGCTTGTCCTGGCCTATTAAGGCAACTCATTTGCAGCAGCTAGAGAAATACGACCACCTACACTAACTTCCTGTGGTTCTCCAGGGACTTTCTCTTCCTCTCACTTTTTTTTTCTCCCAGATGCATTGCTGGGAGGTGAGGGAATATGGCTTGCAGACCCTTCTCAGGGCTCATCCCCATCATTTCACCAAGGAAATCATGCTCTCAAGAGTCAAGTTGAGCCATCATCATCATCACTGTTGTGCAAGATCAAAGGTGCACAAGACAGTCACTGCAGAATGGAGGATATCGCGTGAGTACTAATAGTCCTTTGAATGTTTATCAAACAAACCAACATCCTGAAGGAAGGAGGAAAAAGAATTTGGCTCTTGCTTTCCCAGACAGCAGAAATAAACGAAAATCAGAACAAAACCAAAACAAAGTGAATCATAAATTCCCCACTGCCAATCTTGTGAAGTCTGACACTGCAGATCTGACAGAAGAACTGTATACAGAAAACATTGGCACTGCAAAGTCATGTAAAACACATAGGTGTGGAACCCCTGTGAATTCAGCTGGGGCTGATTAAGCAATAGTGGAAAGGAACCCATCTGCTCTCTATGATCAGGGCCTTTATCATCAGTGGAAAATGGTGGTGTGGAGGTTAGGGTATGGCCAGTTACACATTGCATAGTCTGATCTAGTCTTTTCTCTGAAATCCTACCCCAAGTGAAAGCTCCAACAACTTTTATGGCTCTGTAATAGTTTACTTCAGCTGAAAGAGTCTTTCTAATCTACATAATACACTAAGTTTAAAGACTTAATTATTCTTTTACGCATATAAAAATTATTGTAACAAAGCTCAAAGGACAAAGCAATTATCAAAACAAAAGGCCAAGCAGGAACCTCTGTTTACTAATCCATTGAGGAGATGGAAAGAAAATATTGTTCCATACTAAAAGTTTGAAATTAAATTTTTTTTTTCTATGTTTGTATATCAAAGAATCATTTCAGGTTTACAACTTAAGAGGTGATATTTATATGTACTTCCAAGACAGTACAATATGAAAATGCAGCTTCTCAAGCTACAGCTAAACTGGAAATGTGCTACACAAACCAGACGAAGCAAAAGTGTGAACTTTACTTGCCAGTGCTTGAATGAATTTTTACTATCATCACAAGCAGTCACATCTCTTAAACACATAAGAAGCCTCTAATTCTACTTTTCTACAGAGTCACACATTTGTTCACCCTAAAACTATATAAAACAAAGCAGTAAAAATAGTTGTAGAATAAAAAAATAATCACATGTGTGCATTAGTGATTCTCTTTCAGGAAAGAGCTATTCAAGTTTTCTGTTTATTAAGCTACTCAAATTTTTGCTTTCTGGTAGAATTTTGGGTTTGGGTGTTCAAATTATATACTAGAGGATGGATTGGTACAAGCAATGAATTAAGCACAAGTAATCTGAACTCCAAACAAGAGCACAAAAAAGTGAGCAAGTTCTTGCAAATAATATCTGTTCTGTTTGGTCCATATAGAGGAGAAAATCAGGGATAAGGATTCTTGTTTCACTGTGTCCTTTGATACTTTTGGGAGGGTTTTTGTTTCATATGATATTTCTAAATCAGAAGATGTTCTGAAGAGTGAGTAATGTCCAAGTGTTTCTAAATACTGCATTATGCACAGGCATTTATTTTTTGTTTGTTTGTTTAGAAAGAGACTCATGACTTTCTGCAACTATGATGAAGAGTTTTTTGTTTACATAAAGAAGGAGCTTCTGCAGCTGTTTACAGACGAGATTCTGCAAAGTGCTGAATACCTGAGATCACACTGAAAGTAGTGTGTATGTACAAGTTAGAAGGTACACAAAAGGAGTGTGGGTTTCAAGTAATTATGTATCTCACAGCTTCCAACTCCTATACATTGTTATCAAGATGAGGAAAAGGGTAAACATGCCAACTTTTTGTTTTTGTTTTTATTTCTGTTTTTGTTTTTCTTTAATATAAGATTTATCATGTAATACACATTGAAAGGTATCAGAAGAGTCCTTGAAGCCTTCCCAGCTGTGCATTCCTCTGAAGGAAACAGTGGAGCCTTTGGGTCTACTTGGAACTTTTCTTCAGTGGGCATTCATATTTCATATGGTATGGAATTGTATCCCTTGCCTAGGACGGCAGACAGGAAGTGTTAGATCCCCATTCTTGATAATCTTTCCCATGTTTCTCTAACTACTCACTTACTTTCTCACCATTCCTTTTTATTGTTTCTAGCACACTACAATTCACATGATTTCCTCATTCTTCGGCATGGCAAAAGTTTGATATTTCATTTTAATTTTCCAAAGATTTTGTTTCCTGTATTCCTGTTCCATTTCTACTTCCAGTGATACAATGTATTTGTGGATCTGAACAGGTGACTCCACATAAGCCATGGGTAGCAATCTGCTCAGTGGAGGGCAGAGAATCTTTATAAATAAAGTCTTCAGTTGTTACTGGAGAACTACCTAAACTTCCACAAGTTGATGGTTTTTTGTTCTTTAGTTCAGATTTGAAGTGTTCATACTCACACCTCACAATCCATGTGATGATAACAGGCATGCTATCTGTGTCTCTGATTTAGGCTGTCACAAGAAATACATGTCTACTTGATAAATCACTCTTGGTGGTGATGGCAATTGATTTGCAATATTCTCGCAGCTCAGCTTCTGACAGTTCAGTCAGCCCAGATCATTTGAGAAGTTTAGTAAGACATTTATTTCATTTGCAAATGAATCTTATTCTGAACTCTGGATCTCCTTTCCAATTATGTCAGGCTCCACAGCCAACAATTGCCAAGCCTCCTGTTAAAAAATTTACCTGATTCCCTTTTCTTAGAGACTGCCATCCATCCCCAGTGCTGTAAGTTAACTTTGTGCCAAAGCCTTCTTTTCCCTCACCTAACTTAAAAATGAGAAAAGGCATGTCTTTTAAGAAGAGGGAAAACTCCCTGAGTAATTGACAGTTTGAACACCAGGGATTCTTTGACCCTACATGTGATTTAGCAAGTGGATTTTTGCTGGCATCCATGCCTCAGTGCAGAATTCTCTCTGTCACCAGTATTCCTGGCTCAGTGAAGAATTTGTAAATGGGGAATTTTCAGGCTAAACAGAAGAGAGTCTGTTCTGAATTTGCAGGCTCTAAAATACACAGCTCCCTGTGACTGGGATTTCCAGAAATGAAGGACTTGGATTTTCTTAAGTAAACTTTGTTTTGGGACAGAGGAATAGGTGAACAGGAAGGAAAACATGGCATAGCACAAAACCACATGGGATTTGTGTCCCATATCTTTGGACTCCAGATCAATGATGTAAATTAGAGCCTTTTAACTGCTTTAAATCACCCTGTAACTGTAGCATTGTAAGTGATCTTTGGGGCCAGAGGATAAGAGAGTTTGATGTTCTGTCATTTGTGATAGCACTTCTACTCCAAAGAAAGAACACTATGAAATGCTCAATCTAATTTAAGATTTTTTTTTTTTTTTGGTGAAAATGATAATATAATCTCAGTATATTTTGGAAAGAATATCTCTTTTTTAATTGACTTCACAAATTATTATGTCAGTGGATGCCATGAAATCTGGTTACAAGTTGAGGACTCAATTTAGGAAGTAAAAGAGGAAAAGGCAAAAATTTAAAAATTATAGATTTCTTCAGTTTTGAGATGCTGTAAAAGCTATTAAAATGAAAGCTTCACTCTATACCACTAATCTTCATTAAAGAACAAGTTTACCTTCCATTAAGATAAACTTATAAAATTGCATTACTTTTCTAGCAAGTTATCTTTAAATGGACGTGCAAATTGTCCCCACTTGTCTAAGTGAAACAACATAAAAGATTTTGGCAAAATATTCCACTATAATCCATAGCAAGAACAGAGTAGGTTATTCAATACCTATGTAATTGTGGGCTCTTACAAGAGACTATTGAAATAGCTTGCCTTTTTTAATTCCAGGGCAGACTAACACTGTAATAGCAATTTATGCTATAACATCACGTTAGCTTCAAATTTTCTGAAGTAGTCAAACCAAGAAAATTTTCTTTTTTATAGGCTACAGGTAACTGGAAATACAGAGGCAGTTTGATCTCCTGTTTATCTGAAGCTTTGTCCTCTGAAAATGTGAAGTCTCTCAGAAAGTTCAACTAAGCAGGATTTCTATCTATTGTTTTGGGGCATCTGGAACTAGTGGGGAATACAGTGTTTTCCCAGCTTAACATTTTGTTTTTCCATTGCACCCTGAAGCTATACAGTACACTGCCAAGAGAAAACTAATTCAGCAGCATAAATTAAAAATAGGATTCTCGTGACACAAACTGCATAAATATGGTTTACTTGTGTAATTATTTTGCAGCAGTGATATGTCTCTTGTTATGAAATCTTTGTAAATTGTGCAACATTTCTTATAATGGCCAGTATGCAGAGGCGAGCAGAAAGAAAATTATTAAAAATGTTATTGAAGAATTAATCAGTAATTTTTTTAAGGGAAGGTGAGGCCAATCATTTCTTTGTAGTGATTGTTTGTTTTATTTTTTCTTTAAGTAGATATTTTCAATTATGACTTCGGTAGTGTAAGAGTCAGAACATGTAGTTTTAAAAGACAGTAACTTTAAAAAGTTTCACAGATTTGTGTTGTCAACTATTACAAATACAGCAGAAAACAAGTACTTAAACTATGCTTTAAATGAGACTCTAAAGAAAGTACTGGCTTTTCCTTACTATTTGACAAGGGGCTGGTGTCTTCAATAAAAATCTTATCACCCTCAAAGCACCAAGTGTAGCAACTACCAGGTTTTTCAGATTCAGACCTCTAGCCTTCAGAAAGCATTAGGACAAATAATTGGCTTTTGGGAATCCAGAACAGTACGAGCGGCTGGCAGTAACCTATCCACAGATAAGGCCCAGTAGTTACAGCAGTTGATTACCACATTCTAACTGCTAAGTTATTAGTTAAAATTGTTTATTAGAAAAAGCAGCAGCCAAAAGGCACTGAAAAGGGCCTAAGAGCCACACTATTCAAGGAGATAAGGGGTCCAAGACCATAAAACATCACTTTAAGGAAGAACTGAATTAAATTCCGCTAAACATGTTCTTTACTCTATAAAATGGACTTAAGGTGAGGACAAAGATATTAACTTAGTGAAGAAAAGATGCAGTCCTAATATACGCATTTTTAAGCGGGTAATCAGATGATACAGAAATCTACTTGGTTAATCAGCCCTCAGCCTTGTACAGGAGGTGGAAGTTTCAGCACACCCTTCTCACATGCAGTCCTGCTCTCAGTTGTGCCTAAGAGTCTGCCCAAGATGGAATGATTTGTTAAACTGAGGGTCTTAGGGGGTCTTCAAAATAACTTCTTCAAAAACAAATAAAACAGGGTCCCACCAGTCAATTGAGCTTTTTCTCTGCTCCATTTATATGAAGTATCCTTTACAGCAGCTATTAACACCTCTGAAATGGATCTACTCAGCAATTAGCTCCAGCTTAATAAATCACTTGGGTCTAATTTCCATTTATTTCTCCCACAGAACAAAACGACAGGGCAACTTCTGAGCACTTTGGCAGTTTGTCATATGGATACATGAGTCCTCTATCCCAGTAAAGCTTGAATAAGAAAATGTTTATAGAAACAATCAATCATAGAACGGGTTGGGTTGGAAGGGTCCTTAAATAACTTCCCCCCAGAACAGGCAGGGACCCCGTCCACTAGACCAGGTTGCTCAAAGCCCCATCCAACATGGTCTTGAACACTTCCAGGGATGGGGCATCACAACAACTTCTCTGGGCAACCTGTGCCAGTGTATCACCACACTCAGAGTAAGGAATTTCTTCCTAATATCTAATCTAAACCTACCCTCTTCAGTTTAAAGCCATTACTCCTCATCCTATTACTACATGCCCTTGTCAAAAGCCCCTCTCCAACCTTCTTATAGGCCCCTTTTAGGCGCTGGAAGGTGTTCCGAAAGCCTTCTCTTCTCCAGGTGGAACTGCCCCAACTTCTCAGCTTGTCTTCACAGGAGAGGTGCTCCAGCCCTCCGAACATCTTTGTGGCCTTCTTCTGCACTTGCTCCAACAGGTCCACATCCTTCTAATGTTGGGGATTCCAGAGCTGGATTCAGTCCTCCGGGTGAGGTCTCAGGAGAGCAGAGTGAGAGAATCACCTCCCTTGACTTGCTGGCCACGCAGGATGCAGCCCAGGACATGTTTGGCTTTCTGGGCTGAAGCGCTCATTGCCAGGTCATGTCGGACTTCTCAACCCCCGACACTCTCAATCCTTCTCTGCAGAGCTGTTCGCAATCCAATCTCTGCCCAGACTGTATATGTGCTTGGCATTTCCCCGATCCATATGCAGAACCTTGCACTTGGCCTTGTTGAACTCCCTGAGGAATGCATGGGCCCACCTCTCAAGCCTGTCAAAGTACCCCTGGATGGTGAACTTTCCCTCCAGAGTGTTGTTGGCAAACTTGCTGAAGGTGCCCTCAATCTCACTGCCCACGTTGCCAACAAAGACATTAGACAGTGCCAGTCCCAACACTGACCCATGACGAACAACACTCGTCACATTGTGATCATTCATAATAAAGAACTTCAAAACATACTGGATCAGATAAACTACTGATAAGAAGTTTGGTAAAATTACTCCACCTCTCAGGTACAAGGGAAAAGAACAACGAGTACATGAGGAAGAGTGGGTGTTTTTTCTACAAACTCCACTTATTATCAGGACATCATGTACTTTGTCTGTAATATACAGATGATAACATGACAACAACAGTGAATCAGGGATGGGAAGAGTTAATTTTGGGGGCATTCTTCACTGAGTCTGTTCATGCCTGTCTATCATGAGCCTGGACACCAAAACCAGGGGCAGAAACTCCTAACTATGTTGGGAAGAAATCCCTTCCCCTATATGAAAAAATACAGAGAGTATTCCAAGTGTTTAAATCATAGAAAACAACATATGAAGTGGTTTAACTATCCTAACTTCTACTGAAGCCATCAAAGTTGAATATGTACAAAAATAGGCCCTATGAAATAGATACTGAATGGAATCCCTATGGGACACCAGTAAACCCTGGCTTTCCAGCTCTTCTTGGCTGCTTCAAGAATTAAGTTCACTCCCTACCTCAACGGGTCTCAAAAATCCCGAGAGTTTAGCAAACAATTAATGAGAAGAGACCTGCAGCTAACTGGACGAGTTCACACATCAGAAAGCAATCATTACATTGTATGTTACTAGCAGGTGGTTAACCATGAATGTTTATTACTTGCCACCTACAAATGTGCTTTGATTTCTTTGTAGGTGACCAGTGTTCCTTGTTAATAGCTATTAAAACTTATTGATAACTGTATCTGAGGAGACACAATAAAGACGCTCTCAGACCTGCCAGGTTCAGCAGAAAGGAAGGAATTGACCTTTATTGTTTACATTATCTTATTTTTATACACGTCCCAACTCCACAAGGGATTGGAGAGCATGTCACTTCCTTCTCAATCCCACTGGAGAAGAAAGGTGCTCATCAAAACTCTCATACCACAAAAGGAACGAAAAACAGAAAATACCGTTAAGTAAACATTGGCTATTATTTACATGAATCTATGTGAAAGAATCTGACTCCAAGGTTAAAAACAGAAGGCTTACAAAAACCAGGGCAACAGATAACAACCCAATGTCCATCACAGTTTTGTTTCATAACAGCCTAAATCACACATCTGTTGACCTTGATAGATTAGCCACATGAAATTCTTATATTTAATACTCATTCTGATTAATCTTGATTTACTGCCTTAGAAAAGTTCTGTTTGAATTATGCTGGTGATTGACACCAAGATAAATTTTAGTCATATGTTTAAAAAGGCCTATGTGTTTGATTCTACGAATTAGTCTCTAAAACTGCAATTTATTGGGAAAGATGCTTATCTTCTCTTTTCACTTCTCTTCCACACTCACTATTTATTGGTTTATGTCTTGGTCACAAGGGCACTTGCACAAACCTGATTTTGTGGTATTATTCACAAGAGCATCTTGTGTGGCGTGAGTTTCCAGAATTATTGTCTTAGGTAGGAACAACTCCTCCTTCACCGTGTCAGCTCACAGAGAGCAAGTTCCTTTGATAACACCAGAAAGACAGTGGAGAAATTAGAACAGCAAAATGTGAAGTAGTTATGCTTGAAACAGGTGGACAAAATGATATTATCCAAAAGAATTACGCATTTCCATGAGATGCCTAAAAGCGGCAGTTTTCCAACTCTCTAAATTACACGTTGACCACAGTGAACCTTGAAAACATACTGTAGACTACCATGTGTCCACATTACCATTCTTCCTTTAAGTGTAAAACCTACAATATTTTTATAGTTCTATGTTTCAGCATCTCATGGCTATGCAAACTCTATTTACAAACTCCAGCTTGGGTGTAGCATTGAAGTAAGAGAAGGCTTCTCTCCACATGGTATTTTTCTGGAAAGGTTTTGTCTTCACTTTGTTTGCTTTGATGTAAACTAAAAGCAGTGGGTTTATACATCAAGAAAAATACAAGTGGATGAGGGCAAAACATCAGAAAAATATTAAAGGGAAGATGTAAGAAAACTACTAAAATAAACTGCAAGATAAAGCTTGTTTTCTCAACACAAATGATGGGTTCTCTGATATACAGGACGCCAGGAACTAGCTCCAAGAGTTTTCGTCCTTTAAGGAAATGGGCAAACATTCATTTTTTTCATTCACTAAATATTCTTCTGCATTTTTAGGATTTGCTATCCTTTGGCTTCCACAGCAATGCTAGGAACATCCTTACCTGCAATACAGGTAAAAAGATCTGTGAGGGCTTGGCTTATTCTTGTGCACACACTTGATTTTACAGACATAACAGCTTGAGACTGTAATCTGTCAGCAGGATCAGTAGAACCACCTATGTCCATTCAATTCAGAGTCTCATGCAGACTCTGAGGCTTTTTTTAGCCCCACTTTTGCTCAAAGTTATTAACAATATTGTAGAAACTTATAATTATAGATAAAAGATTATTATAAAACAGGAAGGGGGGGGGGAGGGGGAATAGAGCCTTCCTGACAAGTGATCTGGA
>VYXC01011827.1:1530376-1560257 GCA_013397175.1 Platysteira castanea | reverse complement strand
CGCGGGCGCCAACTTTCCCTCTCCCCCCTCCGGCGGGACCGGCCTGCCCGCGCCCGGCCGGGCCTCAGGCGTGCTGGAGCGCAAGGTCTGCCGGCAAAGCAGGCACTGCCGCCTCCCCGCACCTTCCCGCCTCGGCAGGTGTGCTGCCTTGGCTGCTGCGTTGCTTGCTTCCCATCCGCATCTTCCCGACTTTCTCTTTTTGCTAATAAAATACAGCGCTTAAACTGTCAAAAAACGAGCTAGTTCTTTAGACCAACTTTTAAAACTAGGGGAAAAATACAGAAGTTTTAAGTACCTAGGGACTGAAGTGTTTCGCTATAAGTATGAGGAAATAGTGCTGCTGCAAAACGATGAAGCTAGCATGCATTTCAGTTTATTAAAATTTTAATAAGCCTGCCTGAATACCTGAAAAAATCACTGAAGCTTAAATTGCCAGTGTAACGTTACATTAATGTAGCATTATAGGTCAGCAAGATGAAAGGTGTGGTTCTCATAATTATCACGATGCCTAGTATGAGGTAACAAAACCACATACCGCAAAACTCTGTAATTTATGACTAGACATGGTGCAGGCAATACCATTGTGATATTGTTGGGGTTTTTTATAGTCTCAGATTCTTGACTTTTCCTATACTGTGCATCACATTACACCAGAAAAGCTTACAGGAAATAGTTCCCCAAAATGAAAGTTCATAAGTCATCTTACGCATCCCTTGAGTGGATTATCAGCCCTTAGGTGCCACAGCCCACAGGGTGTTAGAGAAGATACAGTCCTGCCCATGTAGTCTGTGAGTTGCTGTTTGAGTTCTGATCAGCAGTTCTAAGACTTCTTCGTAGAGAAGAGAACCTTTTGCTGAAATATTGTAATTTTTAAATAATTATATATTTAATTCAATAGCCAGTATTCATTACTTTTTCCTTTTCTCAAAGTTAGAGCATTGTGAACTGAGCACATGCACATTTAATAGAGTGTGTCATTGGCCAAGATTTCCAGCACACATCTGAAGCTCTGCACATAGTGTCACACAAGCAGCTGATTTGAGTACAAACTGGTGGAGTATGACATAAGGTTGCTCATGCTTCATTTTTAATGTTTCACCTCTGCATGACAGCAGGTTGAACAGGAAGTGCTTGTGAATACAGGATGTGGCAATGTTATGTATGTATCTCAATGTATGTGAGACACTGGGAAAATCAGTAGGGAGTTGAACCAGTGACACCGAGTATGGATCCCAGTTCTTACATGAAGACTCAACTCTATGGTTTGATGTGTGCGAGGAACTCCTACCACAGCCTAAAGGATGATAATCTATGAAAACTCACCAGATAAGTGCTCAGCTGAAAGGTGATTAACCTTTCTGAAAGCAGCTGGCAAATAAAGGACCAAATGTCTGAATAGGAACTTCTGTTGGAATTACTTTCTCAGTAAGATGATGCAAACAGTGTCCAGCTTTTGCCATCATACTGGCCTAGAAACGTGTGCTGAAATGTGTTGCTTTAAAAATTGACTGTAGTTTCTGGCACACGAAGTGGAGAGTAGCATGCCATGTAAAAATAGATTGCTTTGGACATTCAGTGTGTGCCGCAGGAATAAAGAAAACTTGATTGAGTTATATTCCATTATTAGTTTAAACTGAAGTGGGTGATTGCTGGGCAGACGGTGTTACAGCACAGAAAGCAAACTTGATGCTGCAAACAGCTGTGTGTGGGGAGGCATATATGGCACAGGCTCAAGATGGTCTGGCTGCTGCAGTGCTGCTGCTCTGCCACATTTCACGGTCTGGGTTCATCGTTCACATCATCAGAGGAGTGCTGGTAGGAATATGGTTGTTTTTCAGAGCTGTACTGTGTATCTGAAAAGTGGGAGCAAACACTTATCAAAGGATTTTGTTTTGGCCAACCTTTGGAAGAAAGCTCAGCTTAGCATAAGGAAATAGGACAAGAGGCAATGGGAAGAAAGTGATGCACAGGAATTTCCACCTGAACACGAGGAAGTACTTCTCTATCGTGTGGGTGGCTGCTCATTGGAGCAGGTTGCCCAGACTAATTGTGGAGTCTCCGTCACTGGAGATACTCAAGAACCATCTGGACACAATCCTGTGCCATGTGCTCTAGGATGACCCTGCTTAAGAAGGGAGGTTGGATCAGATGACCCACTGTGGTCCCTTCCATCCTTACCTGTTCTGTGATTCTGTGAAACCCTGTTATGGCATTCTGGAGGCATTTCTGAGCAATTCTGCCATTGCTTTATTTGCTCATAATACAAATGAATAATCATATTGTAATGAAATAATTCAGTGTACAGTGGTGTGGTTTGGTTTTTTTTTCCCCACCTACATCTGAGTGACCAAGTAAGAAAGTACCAGTTATTTGAAAAAGTATCAGTGCCTATAATCTGGGAGAGCTGTGGCCACTGGATGAAGTATTCATCTCCAAGGTGGTGCTGGGTGTGCATCAGCTGCTTTCTGGGTTTTGTGTTTATAGATCAAAGACATGTGAAGAATTGCGCTAGCTTGGAAGCACTGCTCTGGGGTCTTTCAAAAGGCAGGCCATGCCCTACTGGTGTCCTCTGCAATGAGACTGTGCTCTGCAGTCCGTAGCAATACTACTAAACAGTGTATTCATGTTTTCTGTGGCTCACAGCTGGAAATGGATGTTGATTTAAAACTGCTGATTTGTAAATGCTTCTCTGTCAGCTTTTTCTACGAGCACGTTGTCCAAGCAACCTGAAGTGCTGTTACCTTCTCTGCAAGTGTGCCGAGAAGGGGGGCTTTTGGCCTTCCTTGCTAGGCTGTCTCCCTGCCTCTTAGTTTTGTCTGCTCTGACCCCTTGCAGGTAGTTTGATTGACTTTTCTGACATCTCTAGTCCAGGAGCAAAAGGCCAAATTCACTACAATTAGCCAGATTCAGACTGTCAAATGGAATGGACTCAATTCCCCTTAGTAATGTCAAGAGAGGAGGAAAAAGAACCCCAAACCCACCAATTTTGAACTGCCAAATATTCAGCTGTGGCAACATGGCAAACTTCATTGCGTTTCTGCAGTCCCATAATGTCTTCAGCAATGATATTGTGACCAGCAACTCTGGTTCCACAGAGTGTTTCTGAAAATACATTTAAGTCTTCTGGGGCATTTTGAGCTGTTCAAAGAAGTCCAGGAAGTCCAGAGGGCCACACCTTTGGTGAGGTTTCTTTCTTTCTTTCTTTTCTTTTTAAGTGGCAGATGCTCCTCTCCACTTTCCCCTGACTTGTTTCTCCCTCAATCTACCTACAGTTGAACTTCACCCTTTAGAGTGGTGAGTCAGGTAGCTCCTTTTTTGCTAAGACAAAGTTTATTCTGATGCTGAAGGACCAATATTTAAACTGAATCTCTTCATCAGGTTTTGACAACATTTAGTTATTTTAATTTTTGCACAGTATTTGTAGTAAAATATTTTTAAATCAGGTGAGGTTGCTGTTTGTATGAGGCAATATGTGTTCATGACTTGGCTCATGATAACTGCTGACATAGTGTATGAACCTGTGTAGCTCTGTGGCTGATATGAGCAATCCTGCTTCTCCTGAGGCACATCAAACATTGAGGAAATAGATGCGAATGAATCGAGTGTCCAAACGTGGTGGTGGGCTAGAAGAGGTGGAAGAGTGGATAGGAAGAGATACAGAAGATAAATCTGGAGATACTCTTTCCTGGATATAGAGTTTGATAATTGTATTGCACCGAAACTACTAGAATTTGAAGGGAGAAAAAAAAGACCATCTGCTTATACAGTAACTGCACAAAAAGATGATTGACTGTCGCTGAACATTTCATCATAGCTTTGCAAGGAGTCCTAGTGTTAGATAGCTTTCAGTGGGATATTTTTGTAGTATTGCTGTTGGAACTGGGAGCTTTTCATCAAGCTTGACTGATTTCCAAATACTAGGATGGGTCCTGCAACAGAACAGTACTTGCTGTGGAAGCACAGGCAGCTGCTTTCTTAAGTGGTAGGATTAGCAGGAAAAATAAAACTTCCTCCAGAAAAGAATAATTGCAGAAGACAGACCAAAACCTTGCATATAAAATAGTACCCATCTGGAAAGTTCAAATCATATGGAAGGAGAAAGAGGCTTATGAATTTCCATGTCTGGTGGTAGCTTTGACATCTGCTGCCTTCAGCGACTTCAGTTCTTAATGTTATGCAGTCAAGGGGCCAGGTTCCCCAACAAAGAGCTCAAGTAGTTGAATAAGCCATTGGCTGAACGCATGAAGCTTTCTTGAAGTTGTCCCTTTCAGTATTTTCTCAGACATGCTAATAACGATGTGGTGTCCTCACTTTGATAGCTAAAGGTGTTGAATGATGAGCTGGCTGTGAGCACATGCTAAAATGGGATTTGATATTGTTAAAATATGGGCTTTGCTCCCCACTGCTGTGTTGGCCAGACTTCCAGCAGCACCTTGGATAAAGTGCAGTCTGACAGAGGTGACGGCTTCTATATTGGAGCCAACAGCGTGTTGTGTAAAACAAGCATAAGAAGATGCAACTGTTGTGTATTGCTAAAGATAAGGATGAGGGGCTACACACCAGCATCTATGGAAGGCCTGGAAAACCTAAGTCTGTATGACAGATTGTGTTCACTTAAAGCCGAGCTCTTCACAAGAGTGTGAACATCATTTAAGTGGCTGCCATCATGTAACTTTCTCTTAGCATTTGCTCGATGTGTAATTTAACATTTGCAGTTGAGACTGGCTGTTTTGAAAAGGTGGTCGATCTTAACCTAAGGCTTTTTACACCAGGAGTGATGTGGCAGCTAGGTGTGTGGAATGCTCTCATCAGCATCTGGAAATGAGAGGACAGACCCATACTTAGTTGCCAGTAATGTGCATGAATGTGTGTCCTTGCAAAATAAACGAACAATTATGTGTATTTACCTCAGCAGGAATATTAATTATTGTTCATGAAAAGCAGCTTTCTACATTTATGGCTACATTTAGCTGAGGTTCATCCTCTGCCCAGTACTTCTTCAACTGTAGTGTTTGTTTCTTATTTAAAATGCATTTCACAGTAAGGTGGAAGGATCTGTTTTCCAAGGATGTTGGTTATTTGCTCTGCAAGTTGGTATAGTGAGGAAGGCCCTTCTATCTCAGGAGAGCGTTTCTATCAAATAAAATATTTTTTTGACTAAAAGTTTTAATCAGCACTTTTTTTCCCCCCACATGTAATCTTGAGCAGAGCAGTTTTTTGGATTACTTTGCCCTTACAAGTATGGCTTCTCTTGCTCTTTAGGTTTGAATATAAATTGTGATAAAATGTAAATGTGACTCTTGTTACAAATTCTAGAACATATTAATCTTATGGAGGAAAATGGAATTGTCATTAAACTTTGACTAAAATATAGTATTTTCATACTTCTGTGACGTACAATTTTTTCTTGTTCTGAGGTTACCAAGTACATGGAGGATAAGATATAAAGTGTTTAATGGTGTAAAGCCTGAGTCATAGATTTTCTAGGAAGAAAGGCCTGAAAGCAAACAAAGTGAACATGTGGCAAACTGATTTTTCATTTTTAAGATTGAAGGTCTCACATAAAGCAGATAGGGATCTTTCCTTTTTCCTCTGCTTGCTGGAGTGGCTTTGGGTGAGGTCCATTGCAGTGCTGTATCCGTAGAGGGATATCCGTGGCAGGGATTGCTCCTCTTGTATGCCAGCAGATCTACACAAGAGCTGGAAAACGAAAACCTGAAGAAACATCAGGTAACTTGTAGCAGTGGCATTACTCTTCACTTGTGTAGGGCACGCTTACCTCTGTGCCGAAATTTATAGTGATTATCATGTCTGCACTTCAGGCTTTGAGAGGATGTTCTCATACCTAATCTCCAGTTCTTATGAGAACTGTAAAATAATGTGGTGACTGCCAGTCAAATTACCTTTTTTTCACTTCATCGTTTCTTGAGGAATGTGTAATTGTATAATAAAAAGTAATAATTGTGTAGTAAAAAATAATTTGAGGAAGGGGTGATGCCAGAAGATGAAGAAACATCTATTCAATCTGAGACAATCTTACCTACCATTCCTTCCTCTTCTAGAATACAATGCAAATACAAACAAGTAATCAGAAATATTTTGTGTCAAGCTGCCGAATACTTTAATGCAGAAGAAAGAAGCACTACAGGCCTGCTGCTTGCAGTGTACGTTTTGTGTTGCTCCTGAATGTGCTATTTTTTTCTCTATTTATAATTATTTTTCTTGAAAAAGCTGTTTTTCACTTAGAATTAATTTTATTTATCTCTAGTAAGCACCAGTTACTCAAAATTTGGATGATAACCATCTAAGAAAATAGCAGCTCTGTAAACTTCAAGAAAGGCAGAGACAAAGATTTTAGTGTTAATTTGAAATGATGACAATTAGAGAATTGATTTGATAAATCAGCTGTGTTTAACAATAAAGAGTCCTTGGTTTTAAAGGACTGTCTCAGCGAATAACTTCACATTAAAAATTAAACAACCAATTCCTGTTACTCAGTGTCTAATTCTATCTGGAGACTTTTAGAAATGCTTTGGGGGAGCATATACGGTTTATTATGCTTTAGTTACGAGATGATGGACCAATATTCAGAGCTGTAGGATAGAAGAAATATTCTAGTTTATGGTTTAATGATTTTTCTTTGCTATTGATATTTGTGTTCCCTGAATTCTTACAAGGCTCCTGCTTAACTTTGTGCTGTGATAAACAGTGGGAATGGATTTTTTCACCAGAGATGCTGATGACACTGCACTTGTTTGTGTCTCTGATAAGTACACAGGATGCAGTACATTACTGCTGGGCAGTTTCATTTCAGATACTGTAATTCATTAAAGACTGAACTGACTTAAATACAGGTGTTAGTTGTATCTTTTTAATGTTCCGTTTTGTGTTATAAAGGATGGAGTAGACATAGAAGAAATTTATCAGCCTAAGGGAAAAATTGAATGGGATTTTGAAGCAAAGTTGGTCAGTTCTTTATGGACAAAGAGCTTAGAACTTAATTGTGGATGAACTTTGAAACATTTCTTCTGATTTTGAGAAAGATTTCACTGTGTGCTAATAAAGGCCATCTTATTTATTAAGATTTTTTGGCGAAAAGCTGAGCATTTTAATTTTGAAATACTGGCATTGCTGAAACTGGTCCAACAAAATCTTTTTCTAGTTTTAGAAAATGTTTGGACACTTCTGAGATACCTGCCCCAAGTACTTTGTCAAGCTTGGGTAAGCTGCAAACATTTCTGTTCCTTACAGAAATTAATTT
The DNA here is from genome assembly GCA_013397175.1 of Platysteira castanea. Taxonomy (NCBI): domain Eukaryota; kingdom Metazoa; phylum Chordata; class Aves; order Passeriformes; genus Platysteira; species Platysteira castanea. Next base: position 1,552,996 of record VYXC01011827.1, on the reverse strand, counting down.
TTTCCCCCAGCTTATTTTTACAGATAGTAAATACTCTATGAATAAAATTTGAACCTCTAAGTACCCCAGTATGAAGTGGAAAGGATTATCACCTGTTTCTCCAGCAGTGTGTGATGTAGTCACTATCTTACTTTCTGGGATATATCCCGATAGAAGCCATAATCCAGAAACAGGGAGGTGGTACCTTTGAGATACAAGAGATCCAGTTTCACTGCTGTATGAGACTGCCATGGATACCTGAGTGTTACCTCAGCCCCTTATGGGCATTCAGTGTCGAAAACAGCGCTATTTAATTATTTCAGTCGTTTATTGTGATGTAATCCTTCTGTGTATGCTTATCAGTGTGTCTGTATTACTGCTGTGGAAGTGACCTCAAAGTAGATTTTAAAGGCTTCATTTAGACTTCAGATGTTTGCCTGCTGGCAGGTGAAAGCTGCATACCAGATTACTGAGGTCTACCCTTGTTTCCTTTGTCTTCAGATCAAGGAACTGACATTGATACAAGTAAATCTGATGACAAACTTTTAGGGAAGCCCTTGAAGTTTACATGTTTTTGTAGCAATGTGTTGGAGAAGTGTTAGAGCTTCTATAACTTGCTGTTGAGTTGAGGAGTGTCTGCTACCTGATGGTTATGCTGGGTTAATTAGGTGATGTGAGAGTTGTTAAGATCTCAGTTTTGATGCAGAAAATAACAGTGAACCATGCACATACTCATCTCTATTTCAGTTTGGGACCAGGGAGCTTTTCTGTTTTCCTGTTAAGTTCTGGGAGTATCTGCAGAGTCTTCTTCCTGAGGCATCAAGTTTTCATTGTCTGAACTTTTTTTCTTTTTCCTTTTGCATAGAGTAGGTTATGGAGAAAGATGTGTGAAAAACCCACTAAGGAAAACCTGAAATAACTGGTTTTTTCAATAAATTTGTTTGGGTCATATTGCAAGACCTTCCTTCTCACTTAATAAGTATGTTAATGTGAAATAGGGGGATTTCTGGAAGGGGAATGAAAAATTTCCACAGCAGTGGCAGCACAGAAAGGAAAAGAGGCTCAGAAGTATGCTGCTCTTTGTGCCCAGGCTGAGGGTTATTCATCAAATGCAGAGTACCATGGATGTGGCAGGGTGGACCAGGCAGCTGACAGTAACAAATTCACTAAAAATTGCTTGTAACCACTGTGATATTTGGAGGAAAAAGGAAAGCTTAAAAGTGTTTAAAATAAAATCCATGGTTGCAGTTCCTTCCAGAGAGGAACCAGGAAGACTGTGGTCCATACTGTAGTTATAAGTGCTCTATGCACCATGAGGCAAGGTAGTGGTGTGGTGAGTGAGGAGGGTGGGAAGATAATGTTATGTGGAGTTTTTTGTATGTACTTTCATTTCACAGGACTTCTCTAGGGAGTCTTCATTTTCCTGGGCTCATTGTGAGCACTTGCCGTACTTCAGAGAGGCTTTCTAGCTGTGCTGTGGGACTCTTTGCACACAGTCATAGCATTGGTAATAACTGTATTTTCTTCTTACCTTAGAAAATCTCATAAATTGACTAAATGCTCTCTTATAGATGGGAAATGCTGACCGTGTCGCTGTATCAGTCCTCACACTTTGTCTTCAGCAGCCGTGCTTGACAGGGGTTCCAAACTTCGGCCTCTGTCTTAGGAGAGCTATCTAGAGAGTTAGCTACCTGTGCCTGGTGTTCCCATTTCATGTGTCCAGAATAACGCCTTTCTTCCTGGCAAAATTTTTTTTTTTGGTGACTGTGAAGAGCCTGCCATCAGAACAAAGCAAATATTTCATCTTTACTGACAGTTAGCATGGGGCAGTTACCCAGGGTTCTCTTTAGACCAGATTGAGTGGGGAGATAAAGTCTATGTTGGATACTGTAAGCTGAGACATAGGTATATGCCAGGGAGTTTTAGTGGCTTGCTCAACCTGCTTCCAGAGCCAGGGTAAATACCAAGAGCTTGTTCAGGTATGTAACAATAATTGAATGCACAGGATGGGGAAAAGGTATTTGTTGCTGTTACCTTCTGTGGATATTTTTGTTTGCACTCTTGTATTTTATTATTAAGTGGTTGGATTTTAATGAAATCTAAAAAAAAAGTGGCCTTTGAGCAGCCTTTACCTGAAGAATTTTACTTCTGCAGAAATTTTCATAACTCTGAGTTAGAAATCATTGTGAAAGAGATGGGCAAGAGGTTCTACATCTGCTCTTGCTATACCTGAATTGTATGTATGGCCTTGGATGCATTTCAGATATTGAAACAAATATAATAAAAATGAACATGCATTTATAAACTTAATGAATGTTTTGGAGATATATTGGGTTAATTGATAGCTGCATTTTTTTCTCAGTGGTGACCTGACTTCTTCCTTTGTTTCTTTTTTAAATAGAAAGTGTAGTTCCTGTAGCACTGTCACCCTACTTTTACTTGATCCTGCTGCCCTCAGAAATGTAGTAGTTAGTGAACCCTTCTGTTCTTGCTAATGGCGCAGTGTTCCAGACACAGGATTGCTTACTACCACCAAGGATTCTGGAAATGAGGGAATGCCTCTTCTCTGACCCTGCTTGTATGGGAGCCATTACATCTGCATTTGGAAACCAAATCCCTTTGCTGTGCCTCACAAAGCACAACCCCTTAATAATGGAAAGAATTGGAGTTTAGCCTGCAATGGTGTACGTGGCTACTAAAAACACTTGATACTTCATGAATTCAAGATTCAGGCCAAACACACAGTTTTGCAGTTCCTTGTTCTGTAGTAGCAGGTGTGCATACATATTGAAAGCCTGTTAGTATTTGCTCATAATCTCTTTGCTGTTGTGTGGCTAGAATCATGACACCAAATTGAGTATACAGCTTTCTAGAAAGTATTGTCAACTTGCATGGTGTAATAATTTAAAATTTATTATGCACTCATTGTATGCCATTAGACTTGCTATATTGATAATTAGGAACAATGATTCATGCTGATCTTTCTGCATGTAATTTAAAAATATTAATTGTAATTGAAGACCGGTTCATGTTTCTTTCAGAAGCCTGCAGAGCTGCAGGTAGTTAGAAGAGAGAACTGAAGAGGGGAGGTTAGGAAGAGCCTACATATTAATTCAGTTTTGGCAAATAGATCCAAGATAGTAAACTGCAGAGGTAAGAATTAAAAACCCAAACCTCCCAGTATCTGTACTTTGGGAGGATACTTGTGAGGGATTAGTCATCCTTTCACGACTCAAAAAACATCATACAAACCCAGGGTTGGAGTTAATTTTTTTTTCTTGTCTGTGTCAACCTGTGGAACAAAGTTGGACCTTTACATCTTTCTTCTGTTCTGTATTAGCTTTGGTTACTAAACTAGGAAAATTCAATCCCTCTCATCACGTGCCACTTTTTCTTACCTGCCAAGCCCTGACTGGTGGTTTAAGGAAAGGGATTATAAATCCCATGGCTACATGGAGGAAACTCTGCTCCAGAAATGTTTAGCTTTTGATAAGCAGTTATGCTCAGCAGAGCATTCTGCTGCACGTACACGCAGACCTCAGGCTGTGGTGCTTGGTGCCCCAAAGTGGCTTACCCTTCACGTAGAATGTATCCACCTAGAAAGGTGTTACATGTGGGTTCTGTGGTAGAGTTGGTGGGTACCTGATTTAGGCTTTGTAGGGAAATCAGAAATTGCCTACTGTTTATTAATGCTTTAAAAAAAAAAACCCAAAACATTAAAAAATCTCCATCCAGTGTCTGTGCTCACCTGCTGCTCACCTTCTGACTGTTCATTCTGTTCTCTTCTCCTGTTGCTGCACAAATGAGTGGTTGATTGGAGCCTTTCTCACGGCTGCCGCTTTTCTGTCCTGGAACCACTGAACCACTCCGTGCTGTAAAGTCTCAAAGCCTTCTTTTCTTGTGAATACAGATTGTTCTAATTTATTTATTTTTGGTGCTCTGTAGAACAGGTCTAGCTTAGGAACAGGACACTGAACATCGGCATAATAGGATATACTGTAATTGTGTTGTTCAGGCCTCTGTATTAACCATATAAATACAGACGGTACTTTTCTGAGAAAATAAAGAGGCAGAGTATAGCAAGGAGTAAAGATGAAGAAATCTGAAATTGAAGCAAGGGAGAAAGGGAGTTTGTGAAAAACAAAGGAGTCTACTTTCTAAAATGAGGTCTTGGTTGGGGTTTTTGGATCTCATAAACTAGACAGTTACCTGCCTGAAAAGAAACAATGTTTTTTCTTGCTAGTCAGACACATCTCTAATTCTGGATCAAGTATACAGGCCACTCTCTTTCTCCTGACTCACTTTGAGGTTGAATGCTTGGAGTTGTTCAGGCAGTCTGCTTGAGGCATGTACTGGATGAGATTCAGAGCTCTTAATGTATAAGTATCGTTAGTTCACGGCCTGCAAAGTCCTTATCTAATTTATCCTGAAAACCTCTCTTGTTCGTATTACTAAATACCTCCTTATATCAGATAATTTCTATGGGTTATTGTAACTGCCTTTTCAAGCTACCTCAGCACCTCTTTTGAATTTCCCACCTTGCAGGTGACTCATCACATTGCCTATTTTAAACTCATTTTGTGTTGATCGTGTTCTTTAAGAGCTGCATTAATGATCTAGATATGGATAACTCCCCTCTATTTTTGAAGCAGAACTTACATATCTGGGAGTTGAAATCTTTTGCTTAGCTTTCCTGCTCAGGATACTGAGCACTGAATGCTCAATCCAAAGGACTGGTTCTGTAACTGAATGTGTGTGCTGAAGCACTCCTGGTAAAGAAGTAAGCAATCTAGCAATCTCCTTCTTAGATATGACATACATGTTCTTCATGTTCTTCATACATGAATATTGTAGCCTTTCTCATAAAGTCAGTTCTAAAGCCATCCCTTTTAGAGTACTAGGGTTTGTTAAATGTTGGGCTGGTAGCCCATCCTTCTGAAACAAACATTATTTTGTTGCTATTGTAGCAGAACTGATTTTTTGCCTTCTTTTTTTTTTTTCTTTACTTTTTATTCATTCCCCCTCCTCCCCCCCATTTCTCTTACCAGTGGTTGCACAGTAGAACAGCTTTCTTGTCAAGATCATAAAAGTCTTTCTTTCTGTGTACCCTTTGGTTGGTTGCTTTCTACCTTGTTGTGGGTAAGTAGCTTAGTAGAACAGACTTCTTAATGATAGCTTGTCTGGGAGGCAGTCTGTTTATGTGGACTTATGCTGATTTCCTCACCGTGAGTCCATTGAAGTTTCCCACCTTTGAACCTCTGGTATTAAGCAATCGAACATCTTGCATGATGGCAGTTTTTAGAGTCCAGTAGGCAGGGCTGATGATAAGCACTCAGAAAAGCAAATTCATTATTTTGAGCTTGGTCTGTGTTTTTTTTCCCCTGACATTTCATGAAGAGCAGAATATAAGCATTAAGACCATTACCAGAAGGTTTCATGCTTGATTTTGGGTTGATACAAACCTGATATGGATTCCTTTCCAAGACAGACTTTTATTTCACAAGTATCTGAGACAGCCCCTGTTTGAAAACACATTGAACTGTTCTGTGTTATGTATTTTGAGCCCCAAAGTGTCTTAGACTGTGGCAGAGGAACTGCTTTGTTTCTGTGTCTTTGCAGTGCAGTGGAGTAACATATGTTGTTGATTACTAGGAAGAGAAAGTTGAAGTCTCATAGTCCTCCTGTCTCCTTGCTCTCTCCTAGTTGATGGGGTGTCATGATTGTGCGGTAGGATGTGGAAAAGGGTTCCTACAAACAAAAGAGCTACTGAGTAATCGTGTCCTAGGCAGTACAAGTTTACATGGGCAGAACGTACTTCTGGTTGAGCATATATCCCTGCAAGTTCCGTGAAACACAGCTTGCCCGTATGATGCCTCATGGTGAGACATCATACGGGCAAGAGAGACCAGCTGATGCTGAGATACAGGCAGGGTTTGGTGCCTCTGGCTGTGTAGGTGATTGCACATCTGTCCTTCCCTAAGCAAAGCGCAACTGTTGCATTGCTCTGTTTGTAACGCTCTCACGTTCATGTGTCTGTAGATACAGAGTTTGCTTTATTTTGAGGGGAAAACCAGTGCTTTGGGGGATGACAACATGTATCCTAGTTTTACATAACCATGATAAATACTTTTGTAAGTGGGTTGATATTTAGGAAGTGCTGATCTCTTCACCTTCTGAAAACTAGTGGTGTTTTGTGGTGTCTCATTTTGGTCCTGTGTGCTTTTTATAATTGACATATATGGTTTAGTAAAACAAAACTGACCCATGGTACTAATGTGTAGTACTTTTACAGACTAAAGTGAGCGTGGCAGCTCTTCCCACCTCATGGCCTGAGGAAAGAGAAGACACGGTACCGAGAGGTAGATCTGAGTAGAGGCTGCTCCATCCTCCCTTTCTGGATGCTGTGTCTGGAGACGGCACAAGAGGAGAGCAGAGAGCTGTGCTGGAGAACATGTTTAAGAACATGCATTCCTAGTGATTTGTTGGAGTTGTCAATGCAGTAGGAACTTGTCTAGATGTAGTTTTGTTTCTGATGCTTAGGATGTGTTATAACAATGTGACCTTACGAGAATGGCTTGAATAACACTTTAGCTGCCTTGGGCAGATGCAGAGTTCAGGAGATATCTTTCTTGGAGGAGAACAGAGAAGCACCTGTATATTTGCTTGCTACAGAAATGTAGTAACAGTAAGATATGCTGCTAAGTGTTTGTTTGTCAATTGTGTTCAGGGGCTCAGATAACCACACTGATGGTCACAGTTTAAGGAGTTAGGTAAGTGGCAGAGGTATTTTGTGGTATTTTAACATTTGGGCTTGAATTTGAGAATCAGTTATGGACATTTCCTGAGAAGCAACAAGTTTCTACACATTTTGTGATCTGCAAGTCTCATGCTGAGTGTGTATATGTGGTTGGCTGATTCCTATCAATTCAAGTTTTGACGGAGCAGCATATGCAGAGGTCCTCTGATGCGGAGTAAAGATTTTCAAATAAATAGAGTCTTTTCCTGGTGATATACACTTGTGGTGTCAGCTTAACGATGCTATTTTGAACTGGTTATAGGATAATGAAAACAGTGTTCCCTGTTTCCTGAGTGTGGGTTACCAGCACTGCACTCCATATTTAGCTGTGAATACAAGGTGTCAGGATTAAGTTTTCCTTTTCATCATATATGCAGTGTTCCTGAAGAAGTAAAGGTGCCAAAAATGAGCTCTAAAAACCACCAATGCCTTACCACTAGATAGAGATTTCTTTGTTGTTTCCAACTTCCATAACTTCTCTGCATCCAGTTTTAAAAATAGTTGAGCTGGACTGAGGATTAGGAGTCCTGTATTTTTATTTGCTATTTCCCACTGCTTTAGCTGACTGTAAGTGACCAGATAAAGCATTGTCTGTGAGAGGTAGCCAACACTTTTCTGTGTATATATGGACCACAGAGGAAATGAATCTATTTATTAAATAGTGTAGAAATGGAATTTGCATGTTTTTGTCTCTATGTAACTGTGAACCAGCATTACTGGTGCAGATTCTGTTTAGTGGGGTAAGGGAAAGGCTCTTTGCAGAGCAGATGGGAATAAAATCCAAAATATTTTTATCTACGCTGTGCTAATGGGTCTGAGGTTTTATAAGATCTGTGTTACTTGTGTTGCCATCTAATTTCTTCCTTTATGGCTGTTTCATTTAGTTTAACAGATCTTGAACTTCTAGCTTCAGCAGTGATCCTGTAAAAGAGAAGATATTAAAATGTCAACTCTATGTGGTGGTGTTGTGTTTGGAGTGTAGAAGGGTTTTTTCCCATTGTTTTCTTTAAAATCTCTGCCATCTTTCCCTTTTTTGCAGAATCTTTCAACACATCCTAAAACTGGCAAAAATACTAGTTCTCAGTTTTTCTGCATCTGTCCATGTCAGTGTAGAAGTGAAAGCATTGTTCTAGTTATTGGTCTGATTCGTGAGCATTCACCTTGGCTTAGGTGGGAGGAGGGAGAGAATACATGATTGTGAAAGAAAATGTTTGAACTCCTCAGTAATAAAGTAAACATACCTTGCACTTAAGCAGGAAGAGTGTTGGTGGATAACAATGGTAGAATTACAGTTTAATTGGTTGACTGTAATAATAAGCATTAGTGTTTGGCAATGTGTTATTTCCATTTAGAAGTGCAAGGATTAGATTGCTCAGCAAACCATGGAGGAGGAGAACCAAACCGGAGAGGTGAAACCAGTCCTGGGCTAGTGGCAGGGCTGGATCTTCTCCTCCTTACAGGAATTGTTGCGAGATGCCAGGGAGGTGCATGGGCAGGAAGGATTTGTGCCTGTAATTTGCACCTCTCAGAAGCAAAACCTTTGGATGATCTGTGACACTTCTGGATGGAACATGGATGATTTCTCTGCTGCAAAGATCCCAGTGAGGATATCAGAAGATGTAGGCTCATAAATAAGTCTATACATAAATATATAAACCAAAATGTACCCATGCATGAAGGATGTTTATAGTTCCTTTGTCTACATGTAAACATGTAACATGTAAATAGATGTTCTGGTTTGGGTAGGAGACTGAAGTGCAATTTCCTATTCAAGGAGGCAAGATCACAGAATTCAAAATGGGGTTTACTTGAGAGAGAGAGTAGCTAAATACCTTCTATTTCTGATGGCCTTTTTATTTATTTATTTTTTTTAAACGGGTATAACAACTATACTCTTGAAATCATTTTTCTCTGTAATTCAAATCATGGTGCTTAGGCTTGATAACTATCTGAGGTTGATAACTATCACACTGGTTCTGAAAGAGAAAATCTTAAACGGTCCAAATATGTGGGCAGGTGAGGAGAGCCGTAGATATTTATCCCAGCAGCCATGTATTTTAACTTCTAAGCTTTGTGTTGTGTCTGTGAGCTTTAATTTCAGAGATGAGAGAAATCTCTGAGACCATTTCTGTGAGAAATCTCTGAGACCAAATCTTCTGTGAGACCATTTCTGACTATTTTTATTAGTTGCTCTCTTTATTTCTTGGTGCTTTTCAATTTCATTTTTTTGTATTTCTTTAGTTTCAATTTTTTCCTTTCTTTTTAAATTTTCCTGTTCTAAACTTTGTCTGGGTAGAGCTTTTGATGTGGCAAACATTGAACAACTTTACTATGCATCACATGGCTACAGTAGGACTTGATGACTCTCTTATACATGCTTGCTTGTAGCTCCACAGATTTGGCAGTAAATTATTGACTTTTTGACACTGATAACCAGAAGCTGATGTAAGATATGCATTAGTGGTACTTGAACCTGGCTTGAAAAAAAAAATTCGAAAAGTCATGCCTCAAAGAAGGTGGAGAGTAGGAGAGAGGAGTTACAGCACACCAGTTCTGTGAAGACCAGAAGAGTATTGTAGGCAGTGAGTAAAATTCCTGAGACTGTCAGAGTAGGCAGGAGTGTGCTGAAGGCAGGGATGCACAGTTTCAAGAGGGACGATGGCTTCTCAGAGAAGAGCAAAAATGGCTATGAGTTAGAGGTCAGCAAAAGTAAACTGCCTCTCTCTCTGTCTCTCTTGTGAAGTGGTAGGATTTGGCTTCCATTGTGTGTGCTTCGACCAGTACACTGTGCCAAAAATAACCCTAGGAATGTGAGCAAGAGATGAACACCCTAGATGTGTAACGAGGCACTGTTCCTGACTCTCTTACTAGAGTCTGAGGAGTATTTTATCTCTTTTTTTTTTTAATGATCTGGGATTATATTTGACTTGGAGTAACAAAAATGTGGTGCTGCCAGGTTGTCTTTGCCTAAAGAGAAAAACTGCAAGTAGAATTGATGAATAAAACATAAGTCGTGGTGGGGCTGAGATTGTAGAAAAAGTCCTATTTCCTGCAGTTAGCAAGCCTGCTTCCTCTCTTCTATTTTGTTTTTAATTTCCATGCCTCATGTATCCTCTCAGTTCTTTATTAACTTCAAGAACTGAGCTAAATGGAGTCTTTGATGCTGGGGTAAAGGATTACATTTGCTAGTAAGAACAGATTAGCTAGTTCTTTTAAAACAGAGCTGTCTTGAAAGATGTGAAGAGGGCTTTAAACTAAAGTTGCTGGGGGAGGGGAACCTCCATCTACCAGTTTGATGCCAGCGCCAGCAAACGATGCCCAGAGCCCGGAGATGGATTGCAGGTCAGCAGAAGAGCTCCTGAAGAGCAGCACAAAAGAATTGCAGCCACTCCAGACAGCAGTCGGCTTCATCGCATCAACACACTGGAAGGAGGGAATGGCATCCAGAGTGACCTTGACAGGCCTAAGAGGTGGGCCTGTGCAAATCTTGTGACGTTCAAGAAGGTCAAGAAGGGTTTTGAGCAACCTGGTCTAGTGGAAGGCATCTCTGCTCATGGTGGGACACCTAGGTGGTCTTTAAGGTCCCATCCAACCCAAACCATTCTATGATTCTTGAATGAAATGCTTTTTCACCCAGAAAGTAGTGTCAAGTTCAGTTGTCAAGTTGCTAAGAATCAAAAAGGGCACTGGTGAACAGCTTGTCCCTTAATTACTGTAATTTTCCCTGTCCTTGTCCTCTGGTAGTATGCTTATGCATACCAAGATAAATGCAGGATAAGCATTTGCCTTTCTTAGATGGAGTAGCTGGAAAGGAGTGTATTTGTAGTATTTAGTTAATTGAAAGAGGCTTACTGAAGCTACTTAGTCTTAAATCAGATAGTTTATCTAATGTTCATAAAAGAAGCTGTGGCAGAAATCACAGGCTATGGATGTACTGTAGTTTCTCTTTCTATAAATCAAACCTTACTGTGGTCTGGCTGAAGGCCACCATATAGAGTTAAAAAATTACATGAGGACTGCTCATGAGTATTTACTTTAAGTTCGGCCCCTCCCAATCCTACATATTCCCAACCTTTTGTTGAGAGCATGAATAGTGACTCTCTGAGGTTGTCTCTGTCACAAGGCAGGACAATGCTTCTGTGTCACCACTCTGTGTCTGAGCAACACACACAGTCAGAGGTGTGTGGGATTTAATTTTTTTTGCTTCTCTTAAATCTAGAGAGGTTTGCCTGCAGGATGAAAAAGCTGATATGGTCTTCTATTAAGAATACAAATTGTTTAAAAAAATACAAAGTTTAATTTTCTGTGATGTTTCCAAATATTGTTCAAATACCCTCTCTTAATCTGAGCTAGTTCTTCTTCTCATCTTTCTTTTTATAGTTTTCCACTTTCCTGTTTCAGCATCAAGCTTACCATGTTTTGTGCACTCCTCTGCTACATATGAAACTCGAGGAACATTTAACTTCACCTGCTCTGGTCGTGTAAGGGTGTGATGAGTCGTAATAAAACCTTTCCTAATTTAGCTTTGATGTCTGTCATCGTTGGAAGTATACTGAATTGAATTCTCCCACTAAGCATATGTGAAAGCCGGTTACATGAACAGATACGGACTTCAGGTGTGTTTTATTCAGAATAAATTTTTGGGTTTTTTTTTTCCTGTAAAAGTAGTACCATTGGTTAATTTAGGACATTTTAATTTTTCTCAGGTATGGGGATCCTAGTACACCATGAAGTGTGAATAAGTGTACCCTCAATTTTTAGGAGTGCCCATAGCACCTCACCTAAGGCTGAATAATTCCTTTGAGAATTCCTGTGAGACTATTCCTTTCTATTGCAGTCTCTGTACAGAAGTGAAGGCTGCTAGTGGGTTCCTTGTCTGCATTCAACTAATTTTAGCTGATTTTTAGGTTTCAGTTGTTCAAAATCTTTGTCTCCGGAACTTTATTGGCAGCGATAGCCCATATGGTGTAGGATAACAGATAACTTTTTGTACGCGTCTTGTCTTTCTTTTGTTTACATAGTTTTGTTCTGTAGTAAATGGTTCTCATGTTTTCTCCAGGAACTTGTATGCTGCATGAGAGTCATCTGTTTTAGTTCCCAACTACAGATGTCTTGCTGGTTCAACAACCACTGCTTCATCTCTTTCAGTCACTGTCGTGGGTATGAGCTCCCAACCTCTTATGTCAGGGTTCTGAGGTGAGAGTCCAGTTAGGTAATGATCTTTCAACACACAGCTGCCATATCACATACCCTGGTGGTATTTTTAATGGTAAATCATGAAGTAAATGATGGAGGTATTTCAGATTTTTTTTTTTTAGGATTCCAACTAGAATCATCATTTGTAAAATTGGGATTGTAATCCATCTAGTCCAAGACAGTCACAAGATCAAAGAGTATTTTCCTGTATGTTTAATTATAGTAACATATGGTCAAATAAAGTTACTTTTTTAGTGCAGTGAATTCTTGGAACTCAGTGTAACTGACCTTTGCTTCCAGACTGTAAAAGTCACTTGAAAGAATGTATTAATAAGGAGAGAACAGTATTAATTTTCATGTGTACATACTAAAAGGCACTAAAAGTGCCTCTGGAAAGTTTCCAAACAAAAAAAAAATAGTTTCTCTAGATTTTCACAGAAGTCTGGATATCCTTGTTTCTCTTATCAGAAGCTAATGGAGTAGCAAATGTGTAGCATAAGGGTGGAGGATCAGTGAGGTAAGGTATAGAGAATCCTGCTGCTTTAGGCTTTGCTGAAGAAAACCGGCTCATATGTCATCAGAACACATCTCCAGACATGAGTTCTGCCTTTAAAACTGGACTCTGTTTCAAACATGAGTTTGAACCTTGTCTGGCACATAGAAATCTGTAAGCAGTGGGGTAGCAGGCAGGAGTTGGCACGGGAGGATGAAGTATTCTTGCCTGTGTCTTCCTGGGTTTCTCTCTCTTCCTACCCCTTAGGCCAAGTCCAAAACTCACTTTCAGCTCTGTCCTAGAACCATGCTTTTGAGATGGGACTGGCTTTTTGAGACAGGTATGATTTGTGCTTAATATGGATGCAAACATTTTATTCCTCGTGCCTTCCCAATACTGATCTGTTGTGCTCATTGATTTCTTAAAAAGCTTTCAACTTTTAGGATCTGACTTTGCTAAAATTTGCAACTTGGGGGTGTAGAGGGGAGTGGATTATGTCCTGTCTAAAGTACTTTTAAGTAGCAGCTCTAATCCAGGGTAGAAAAGATAATCCTCTACAGGCCTGTAATAACTCTATTAAGAAGCTGTGCAGTGGAGGAAGAAAGTGTTTCTGCTTTTCTTTAAAAATGTAGCACCATGAAGGATTAGGAGGTGGCTGGTGAATGCTAAATTGTTCATTTTGCACTGCTGTAGCTGATGCTGTGCAAATTCTTATTGTGTCAATGTACTGGACTAGGATGTATGCATCACAGCAAACTATCAAGGCACCTGTCTGCACCAGTATGAAAAATAAAATCTCTATTGCCAAAGAGAAGTCTGTATGTTGTCTGTAGATGTAAAATGCTGTGTTTCAACCCAGTATCCTTCTTGAGATGATTAAGAAGGAAGGATGGTGTTTTCTACAAGAAAATACTCTCAGTTCAAGAGGCTGGCTAGTTGCTTTGTGCTGAAGGAACACTGCATCTGTTCTCAGCTTCCTGTTGACTTTTGGTTGACTTGTGGTAAATCAGCCTGATGTAGTGCACATTACTGTAAAATAATATACTTTAAAACCCTTATTGCGAAATGCTACAACCAGAAGAAATAGGTTAACATCCCTTTTGAAGCCTCTTCTACATGTTTAAGGCAAAAATAATCTGGTTCTGCATGAATGTGCATGTAACTAAGGTGTTTGAATCCCAGAGTTGATTAACTGTGCAAAGAACAAACTCGTACACTTTGGGAGTAACACATATTCATTTTCCCCCCTTTCCTCCCGTTTTTCTCTTGCAAGAACTGCAGGTAAAAGAGGCAAGAAAACTTGCAACCTGCCAATGGCTACGCGGTATTACAGTCTTTACAGTCTGCCTGTGGTATATGTATTCCTTATAAATCTCAAGTTCTGCGACTAAGAAATAAACCAGAGCTTTTCACTCCATTGCATTTGCTAGCAACACAAGGAATAGCATTCAGGTACAGCTTATTGTGCTGCACTTTTAAACTGCTGGAATTTTGCATGCAATCCAAAAGGCTTTATATTTTTGTCTGTTTTGCTCTTAAAGCAGGAAAGAATGAGATGATGCAGAAGGTGGTTCTCTCTCCAATTTTCATTTCCTTCTGTCTTTAGAAGGTTTGTAATAATGTTGCTGTGTACATGCAAATGATGTTAATCAGGAGATTTTGGTGTCAGCTTTGTCAACGTTTACATTCACTTTACACACTGAATTTGCATTTGAAAAGGCCTGTTATAATCAACATTTAAGGGATAACATAGTCAAATTTACATTTGATTGAGTAGAAATGTTAAGTAATTTTAGCTGAGCTGTTGCTAGGAAACAAGCCAATGTTTTTGTATTTTTTTTCCCTTAATCCATACTGTCTTTCTATTGGCAATTCATCTGGTAATACAAGAACACCAACACCCAAACAGTATAACTTACATCTTCACTGTATTTCTAGATTTATAGTTTTCCTACTGGTTATAAATTAAGGTGAAGTTTTGGAGAAATTCTCTTGTAAATGGTCTAACTGTGACCCGTGACTACTTTTTGTGTGTGTGATCAGAGGTAGGATCAGCTGTTTGACTTTTTAAAAAACCCATAAATGTATCTTTTTATGATAAGCTATCTCTGGAAGTACAATAATGCATTTCCTTTTCTGTGGTCAATGTTTATAATGTTAGTCACCATTCAAAGAATATCATGCAGCTACCCGACAATTTAGCGGAGTGTTATGTGTGACCTCTCAGGGTTTGTGTAGTACACTGGTTTTGTCCTTATCTTGGGTGATCATTTTGATAACTGTGTTATTTTCATTCAAGTGGGCAAAACGAATTGTAGCTGCAAAAGGCAATCTTCCCACTTCGGATACGCTCTGGCTGTCAGTTGTGTGTCTCTTGGAACTTGTAGGAGGACTCCACAGCTTGGCACTTCGCAGCAGTGTTCATCTGGCAAAAATGCTAATTAAAGGGAAGAATAGTTCCTATTCATATCAGTCCCAAAGCATTTCAAGTGCATTATCTGTGTGGCGCATATAAATGTGGCTATCCCCTGACACTTGCTACAAGGCAGTTGAAGGAATGTAGCTCCTTACAAGGCCAAATAGAGGCTCTCTTGCCTCCCCACCCTGCTGAACCAGACAGAATACAATTTTACTGTAGATATACTGTCCTTCTTGCTTCATGTACCCCAAAGCTTTACACAGGGCAGTCAGTCAGAGGCTGGTGAGCTCTCTAGACAAAGACAGCAGCTATTACTCATGTCAGTAGTTCATGAGCATCCCTGGGCACCCAAACTTCTGCAAACCCAGGAAGAGGGCTGGCCTAAAATTATCCCCTTTTAATCCCTCCCAAAAGCAGTGGTTATTCTTATCTTTCCACCTTTGTGGTCAAGTGAAGTAGGCAGGCGGGCTTCTACCTTGTATGCAGAGCTGAAAGTCTCAGTGTGATGTGTAAACCTCGCAGCTTTCTGGCCAGGGTAAGAAAGCTACTGGCATTCATCATACTGACAGTAGTTTTGGGGCTACTATTATTGTAGTACTGCTTAAACAGTACAGGCATTCCAGATCCATGCTGCAGGAAAGACTGCAGATTCCTTATATTTTTATGGTCTCCCAGTGGTATGGGCTGCATTCCTCAGATTCTAAGTAATCCATGCATGTGCAAAATACATATTATAAAATCTGATCAGGCAGGGCCTATGGTCACAGTGGAGCAGATGTGGGTTTCCTTCAGTTTTTGGCACCTGTTGCATTCCTTACTGGAAAATACTGATTAAAATAGCTTTTTCTCACAGCTCATTTTATATGTCTTAAAAAAAAGTAATAAAATACTTGCCTCTGGCTGCAATGTGGTTGGAAAGAGAGCTCAGGCACCTAATTCTCATTTGCATACTCCTAATTTTCATGTGTTGGTAGCTGTGAACATGCATTTCTTCAGCAGCTTTCGGAGCCTCTGCTCTAGGAAGGAAACTGAGCAAATCTGAACAGAGTATGGAGGACTTTGCTGTGGAGGTTGGGGTGTAGCATGGTGTGCATGCACGGTGGAGACCTTTTGTGTCTCCGTCCTGCCTCCTCTCTCTTCAAGACATAACTTCATTTATCTTTCTTAGTATGAAGTCTTGGTGGGGACAATGCACTTAGAGCTGTCAACATGAAACTTCCTGTAAATGGCTATCTTTGTGTAGGAAACTTTAGAGCCTTAAGGTATGGACAGGGTCTCAGGTGGGATGCATAACAAAAAGCAGGAGCTATCACTTGGCAAAGGTGTCTAGTAGTTCTGTTCAAGTATTACTTTAAATGACTGTTATTTTCCAGGAAACTTTAATACCTTCCACTGCTCCCATGTTTTATGTAAAATACTCAAAAAGCGTATGCAGTTGTCTTTTGGGATGCCATCCATCAAATCTATGATCTGTAGGATGTAGTTATGTAGTGAAAGGTCACGGTGTACTACTAGCTTGTGCTAAGTGGATGCTTACGACTCATTTATACTTCTGTTAGCAGGTGTGGGATTTTGTTTTGTTTTCTCTCTGGACAGTGTTATACTAGAGATTGAAGCACTGCCTGATTTTGCAGTCATGGAAATGCACAAAAAATGTTTTTTTCTGATAATTGTACATGCCAAGCTTTTATTCTGGGTCCTGGATTGTATTTTTTGTCATACTTCAGTTTGTCTGTTGCCCACTGCTTTTTTGGGAAGGGAGAGAATAACCTAATAATGGATGCACAAATGCAAATTGTGTTGTAATCTTCATCTTTAGATAGGTTGCTTGACCCAGCAGAGTCTCATTAAGTAGGTGAGCTTACTAGTTCACCTCTTAATTTTTGTATTAGTAGTAAAGTCTCCCTGCTCAATTTTTTTTAAGGTTGATCTAAATACAATCTCTGTACTTCTTTATAGCTCTTTTTCTGAGTATAGAGCAGTGCCTTCACTGATGTGTTCACTGTGGGTTATTTCCAGGAAGGAAGCCCAGGACTTGGTACATGTGTTTTACTGACTCTGTATTACTATACACTTGTAGAGCCATTTATTTTTTTACTTGCTGCTTTTTTTTAGTCTCAAAGAACTCTCCTTGTATTATTGAGGTTGCTTACTGTCAAGTGATGCTAAGGGATGTACTTACTCCCTGTGCCTAGTGTACAGTTGTGTTCATTGGTTTAAATTTCCCAGTGTTTGTATGCATCTCCTTCATGAGAGTTTCCAGTGATGGCTCACTTGCTACCTGCTGGCCACCAGAAATTTACATGATTTTAGTAAGGCTAATTTCTTTTGTGGGTATCCTTTCACTGAATGAATAAAAACATAGCAGCAGCGGACAGCCAAAGGGGACTCCTAATGCAGTGGAAAAAATTAGTCTTGAATGTTTCCTGCAGTCTGCAGTTCCTGCAGGTTTTTAAGAGTAATGACCTATTGGATTTACTATAACAGTACTTTAAATGTGGGGGAAACGATTTTTATTTATCTTCTTTATGAGTATGCAATCTTTGTATTTCGTCAGAGTATTCTATTATGTTAAGCCTCTTCACTGGAGGTAAACATCATTGTGTAGCCCTATTCATATTACTTGGTGATTAAATGTTAACAGCAATTAAAATATATCATGGAACTGTACAGCTCGGGATATCCAGCATATTTTGTTTAAATGGTTGCAACATAGTTTAACATGAAAGCAAAGGGATTTCCAACTTCTATCCCTGTGAAATCTTGCTGTGTAATAGGTATGAAAGACATGGTTTACCCTCCCTGATTCTGATGGGACAATATCAATATTTCTGTTAGAAATAGAAGTCTGTAGAATTAATCTTCATGGCTACTTCGGGGTGTGCAGAAAGAAAAGAGAAAGCTTTAAATCTCCATAAAGCCTAGAGCTGATCTATCCAAAGCTCTCATATACACTATTAATACTACAGGCAGGTTGTGCTTCACCAAGGTCTTCAGTTTATGGGAGGGCAAGAAGGCTGGTTATTGAAGGCAGGTATGTTGGCTTCATTATAATGACATAATTCCATGTGTGGATGAGATGACAAGGAAAATTGTATCAGTTCTAGTAATGTTCAGTTGATAGGTTTCAATAATCTGCTTGGGCTTTTTGTGACACTGCAGATTTTTCCTCAGAAGGCAGCACAAATTCTTGAAAATAGCTGATAATTTGTATGTGAGGAGACTAGGCTCAAAAGAGAAGGGGAGTGGACAGAAAGAGGACTTTTTGTTCTGCCTTTCTTTTCATAAAGTTGCAAAACACTGTGCACCAGGTGTTTGCTGTATTCAAACACTGATGTATATTTGATTTTGGCTCCCTAAGATAGTACTCAAAACGTAATTTTTTTCAGTTTCATTCAAAAGTATATTCTGCCAACTTACATTTTAATGCTAGACGTGTGTGTGTGAAAACTATGCTATGTTAAGCATAGTACTATAATGCTATTTTAAGTCAACATCGTAATATTTGTTCCTTTGTAGGAGCTCTATAATCTGAACCTCTTTTCTAAGAGGAACAAAGAGGTTGAGCTGGTTGCTAAACTTCATATTGCTAAATCATTATTTGTCATTCTCTTGCTGTATTTCCAAGAGAGTGATTTGGAGCACCCTGTTATGAAAATGATTATTTAACAGTATTTTTATATTCAGTTCCTATATGAGGCTGTCTGAAAGCATACTGCAAAGGTGAAACACTCCATAGCATGTGTGTAAGGGAGTCAGAATTGTATTTTCATAGCCATGTAGCAGAAAAGGCAGCCTTTTCATTTGCCTTTTCATTTGTTTTGGGAGCTCTCTTGAATGAGGAGGGCTGCTGCCTGCCCTGCCTCTGCATTGGTGGAGAGGGACAGTTCCCTTTCCCTTCTACCTTGCTGACGCACTTGAGTTGCACAGTTGGTCCTGGGTGCGTGAAGGGATGGCAGGAACATGAAGTGTGAGAATGAATGACAAACCACAACTCTTGCAAAGAATGTGTGTCCCTACAAATGCAGAAGTTACTGTCCAGGCTTTGAGGGGAGGGACTTGTGCTATGACTCTGTGGCTGGAGGCCCCAATATGGTGTCCAGTCAATGATGATGATCACTTTGAGGAGCAGAAGCAGGGGTAGGCATAGTCCAGCAGCTTGTCTCCTGTCTATCCTTCTGGATTCTGGACTGGCTGCTCCCTGTGTTTTGATGCATACCACTATGCCATGGGATTAAGTGTTTTTCTTCTGATCTTGGCTATGGAAATGAACTGGACTCCAGCAGTATGCCAGACATCATCTCATGACTGTACTGCCTCACTTTTCTAATGCTTGGTTAGGGTGAGGATGAGTCAAGTTTTTTTGTTCCCTGTACAACCAGCTACTTGTGTGCCTCTTGAATGAACTTGAAAAAAAAGAGGATTATTGAAATACTTGGTGCTGGAGCTGGCACAACTCTCTTGTCAATGAAATTTCAACTACTCAGTTGTCCAAATGCCTTCCATCTCGAGCCCAGCAGAAAAATGCAAACAATCCTCACTCTGGAGTCTGGTTCTTATGTATGAGAATATATAGGAGACCCTGATCTCAGACATGTGAGAGTCATCTGAGTTGGCACCATCACTTTCTGTCCTTTAACTAGCCACATAAACTCTTCCCTTCCTTGGGCTGATTTTCAGATGTTTAAGGAGAATATCTGCTAAACTGCCAGCTGTGCCACATGTATGAACTGCCTGTGGAGCAGAGCTAGTTGGGGCCTCAAGCCTTAAAGAGAATAACAGTCCTGTCAGACTCAATCTCCTCTTGCTGGTTTTTACTTCTGGACTGACTCTGCAAAAATTTTGCTTCAGCACAGAAGCACCAGGTAAAGCTTGTTGTCTACTGTACTCCCAGGAAAGTGCAGGTGGAGCTTGTTACTCTGTGTCCTCTCTCCTGACTCCTGAAGTTTCTACACCTTCTCCGGGCCAGACCTCTGTAACCTCCAAGTCTTTGGCACAGGTACCACTTTCAGACCTTTTAAGGCTGATCGCGTCCAAAGCCGCAGAGCTGAGTTGCAGAGATGACATCTCCCTCCCTAGGCTGCTTACTGCCTCTGGGAACCATGTTTGGGATCTTGCAAGAAAAGTTAGGCTGGTCGGGCTTCCTGACCTGTGCCGTGCCTGGAGAGAGCCAGTGAGCTGTAAGGCACCTAGGAGACTGGGAACCTCTGAGGGTTGGCTGTATGCCCTGTTGTCTGGTGTTGGGGAAGTTTGCCAGCTGCCTCTCCTCAAGCTGTCCCCACTGGATCATCACAGGCTATTAAGATGTCCTTTACATTGGAAGGGACCTTGGGAACTCATGTAGGCCCAGCTTCCTCAAAGGGAACACTGCATTCAGGTGAGGTTGTTACGGTAGTATCCAAACTGAAGTAGCTGTCTTAAATTGGTGAAAATGATCTTTTAGTGTATTGTACCTCTTGCCTTAAAACATATCCCTCAGACCTCTCGGTGTCTGTACCTGGGACTGCCTTTTGCTGCTAATTCTGAATGCAAAAGCAAAATACCAGTCTCAAGGAACTGCCAAGCTTTGACACTAGCTCTTGTTGTTCTAAACTGAAGTGTTCTTCAAACTGGTGGCAGCCTGGCACAAAATGTACTGCCTGCTTGCTCTGGCAAATAATGTAATACAGGAACACCTGCAGTTTCATAAAGATTACTTATTTGAACAGGTTTTATGTTTAGACTGAGATTTTTTTTCTGACTTCATTCTGGCAGGTACTCTCCCATGCCTGCTGTCTGTTTCAATTTTTGCTAGTGGATCTCAGTTTTGTTGGTGTTGGTTGTACCTGTGGTGATGCCCAAAGCAGCCAGAAGCACAGTGTCCTCTCCAGTCCCCATGGCACCAGCAGACAGTGAGTTATCAAGGTGACGTGTCAGCTGTGGTATCTCTGCTGCCTCAGGCAGGCTGCTGACATTTTAAATTGAGATTCTCTGCAGCAAATGTTACCTGTAGCACAGGCTTGTCAGTAAAACACTGCCCTATGGTGGAGAATCTTCAGTGGTTAAATGGCACAGATAACAAATGGAATGTAGACTTCAACTTTGGGGTTTTTTTAGATTAATAGAGCCAAAATTAGTGCTCTGGTTCATTCAGCTGAATGGTGGGTCATTGTTGCTGCCACTTGTGTAGAGCAGGAATGATGAGAGGAGTTGCAAAACCGTGCAAGTGGGCTGCAGAAAACTGAACTGTCGGGGAGTCTTCAGGGCTCTGACTTCATAGCTGCTTTTATTCTGATCTTTCTGCACTCATTTGGGTTGTCATTGTGAAAGGCCATTGCCAATTGCACCTGGAACATAAAGTCCCTCCTTGTCAGTGTGACTTCCAACAGCATATAAGCCTTTTTTTGTTGGGGGATGATGATGTTCAGTTTGTGGCTGGATTTCTTAATTATTTTTTAAAGGTGATTGTAGAATAATGCCAGTAGAAATCTGTTTAAAGGAATGGTTAAAGTAAAACAAAACATCCCCAAATTTAAAAGCTAGGAGCTCCCCCTACTTGCAGTGGCTCCCTGGCTGTCTGGACTGTAGGTCCTGTTGCAACTGCCCAGTGAAGTTAGTGTGAGATGTCCACTGTGAACCAAAAGCCGAGCCAGCTTGGCCCTCTCCGGGGTTGTGATGACACTACTGAAAAAGTGAGGAACTTCTTCAGATTGCTAGTAGATTCTGAAGCTATCTCAGGCTATTTTCTCCATTCTCATTACTTTCTACTGGGGTTTTTTTCTGACCCTCTGTGCCCAGTGGATAGCATGTGAAACTAGCCACTTTCTCGCCCAGAGTTCAGCTTGCTGAAAACAACATTTCAATGCAGTTGTGGCACACTTTGTTCCTCGATGTGGAATAGTTCAGGTCCCTTTTGATGCGGGGAGGTGAAGGCTCTGCCTTCCTGCTTGGTTACCTGCCATCCTTACCAGCAAGATGTTTCAGGCAGAAGCTAGTGTTTCACATCTTTTACATATGCAGACTCACGGAATATTCTGAGCTGGAAGGGACCCTCAAGGACCATCAAGTCCAGCTCTTAAGGGCATGTCCTATACAGGGATTGAACCGACCACCTCTGTGTCCTTAACAACAAGCTTCTTTGCAGCTTTACATTATTTAATGTGCTGATCCGCGGCTGTGCCCTCTCCCTGCAGCCCGTGCTGCCAAAGCCGCCCACTTGACAGTCGTTGGCAGCATCTGAACTTCTGTGCAGAGGTAGGGAAGGGGATGGAGGTGAGGCCTCTTGCCAGCAAAACATGCTTATTCAAACTTCACACGGTGCGTGACTGCCCAGCCCTCATTGCCAAGCTCTCTTTGCATGGGCTCTTCGTCCTATAGGGGGGCAGCTCCTCCCAACTTCGTGTCCTCAGCAGAGGGGCCCTTGAGTAATTTGCAGTACGGCCTGGTAACGCGCCCTTCAAGCGGCGGGTCGCGATTATCGTGCTCACCTGTGTCCCTTTCCCTCCCCGTGTTCCCCTTTGCGTCCCTTTCCCTCCCCATGTTCCCCTTGGGCGTCCCTTTGCCTCCCCGTGCTCCCCTTTGCGTCCCTTTGCCTCCCCGTGTTCCCCTGTGCCTCCTTTTCCCTCCCCGTGTTCCCCTGTGCCTCCCTTTCCCTCCCCGTGTTCCCCTGTGCGTCCCTTTCCCTCCCCGTGTTCCCCTTGTGCCTCCCTTTCCCTCCCCGTGTTCCCCTTGTGCCTCCCTTTCCCTCCCCGTGTTCCC
>VYXC01011827.1:1464295-1529886 GCA_013397175.1 Platysteira castanea | reverse complement strand
GCGTGGCGGGCGCGGGCAGCGCAGGGCGCGGCGCGGGTCCCGCTGCAGCCGGGAGCTCGCTCCCCAGCTCCCCAGCTGCCCGGCGGCAGGCTGCTCTCCCAGCCTCTAGCTGTGGCCGGCACTCGTTTGGTTTTTGGCTTCGTAGTTCGTGAGGCGGCCAGTAAGGAAAAACATCGTTAGAGATTTATTCCCTCAGCTTTCCAAACTAACGGGTCTCACAGGGCAGGAGTGTGTAATTTCTGTACTTCGGAATGCTTGTTATATTTTGCCCTTGTCTGATTTATTGCAGTGCCTGTGCTAGGTATAAATATTAAAACAATTTATCATAAATTGAGCATTGCAAAGGCAACATCTGTTTTAGATAACAGGTTTCTTTGAGGCTAAACATTCACGGTACAGTTCATAAACTACATGTGGGTCTTAAATCCCTTTCTTTAAACTCAGGTCTTTCCTTCTGTTGTTGAGTGGGCCGACACTTCCAATATTTAGTTGAATATTCATACATTCTGTCATGGCTTCAGTGTATGTTTTTGGAGCTGAAATGTTAAAATTCCCCAGCTAATGTGTGGCGTGAGGATGCACTTTCGAATGGGATTGCTGGGTCCCTTACTGCTTTCTGTCTCCTGTGGCTGTGATGCCATTTCAGGAGGTGTTTCTCTACTAGGCTTGATCAGAAGGGTAAGTACTATCATTGTGGTAGAGTTTATGTAGCTGTGGTACCACCATAAAAACTGATACACCATTCCCCAGTTCTTTAGTTACACTGATAACATACTAAGGAGAAAAGCCTCATGGAGTTTGTTAAACAGAATCACAACATGGAGCTTAAAAAGAGAAGTAAAGGCTCTGCTTTCCTGTGACCCCTTTATAGGAAAAAAATGGGCAGATAGAATGACAGTTCAATATATTATGTGTTCTTCAGATCTGAACTTCTGTAATGGAACAAGTGTTTCTGTCATACTCCGTAAGCCTGCTGTCCCGTGAGATATCTTGAGAAACCTCAGAAATGGCATATCAAAATTGTAAACCACAAAGCATAACCCTTAATATAGCCCTGGGGCAAACCTCTGTCTTCTGAATTGCATGGCACAGTGGAGATCATAGAATAAAAGAATATTTTGCCTTGGAGGGTTTTTTCCTTCCTTTTTTCAAGCTAGTTCTAATATTTACAGTATCTGTGTTCTCTGCAGATTTAATTGAGTCAATTAAGATTCTTAGGCTCGATTCCCCCAGGTGTGGGTTAAAAGTTTCCCTTTATTTTTTTTTCTTCTCCCCTCCTTCTTGCCAGCTGCTGTTTCTTGTTCTTCCCTGGTTACAGAGGAAGCAGCTATCCGGGATTTTGGTACAATTTGCAAAGCTTCCTCTATTGCAGTGAGGTGATCTATTGTGCAGGCAAACATGAATAACACCTGACTTCACTTGCCTTTTATGCCCTTTACGGTGTTTCACCTCTTTGAACTGTGTCTTCTGAGGTTTTTTCCTATGTGGAAAACAAATCCCTTTGTTTTTCAGTAGTCTTACCATCGTTGCTGATTAAGGGGAAGATTTCTTCATCGTTCAAGAGCTGGAGTGGGCATGCCTATATTTCAGCTTTTGCCATGCTTAGCTCTGTTTCTTACCAACACCATTACCAAAGAGCTAAGTTGGTTTATTCAAGCCACTCTTAATGACCATTGGGGTTGAAGCAGCAGACCTTTCTCAGGCTGGCACTCTGCGAGCCACATAGTCCTTTCAGGTACTTCTCTGTTAGTGGTAGCCCTCACTTCTTATTTGGCTTCTTGCTTTGTGTTTGGGCCAACTGAGAATGCCCAGGTACATCCACAGACTTCATTTTTGTGTGCATTCAGACATTCACTAGGCTCTTGCTGAAGTGTAACTGTCAAAGGTTCAGCTCTGAGGATGTTTGGTTGGCATCCAAATCTCGTACATCAGATGGAATGCTGCCAACGAGCATTTCCGTGGAAGCCCAGGGCGAGAAGTGTCATGACTCTGGGTACCAGGAACATTTACAGTACAGGCACACAAAAAGCACTTCTCCAAGATCACTGTTCATTTGGCATGAAAGCAACATTGTTCTTGGTGTTACACTTCGCATATTACTCTTGTCTTTGAATGATTATTTTATGCCAGTCATGGTATTTTCAATATGTGCTCTTAGAACTCCACGGCCACTTGACTGCGACAAAAGAAGTTCACATACCGGTTTCAAGAAAGTGCTGATCTAGGTATTGATGCTCATTTGGATTACCTGAGCTGACTGATGGTTGATACAACAAATTTAGCTAGCAGTAATGTAACTTTTAAAGGAGTACTGGTGGGAGTCTATGTTCTGACTTTAATCCCAAAATGAGCATCTTAAGACAGACCTTGGCGGTATTCTTAGTTTATCCAATATGTGCAGGTAATAATAATAATGATAATGATGGTGATGATGATGTTCTTAACTTAGAGCCTTGTTTCAGAGGCCAAGTTAGTGCCTTGTTTTCTGTTACTCTGTCTTTGGCTATGGATTTGAGAACAGCTTGCTCATCCTAAAGTTCTTGTACAGGCAAGACTGCAGAAAATACTTGGTAAGTTTGTTAGGGTTGGCAGGAGAGGGCTGTGATAACCCTGCTCCACACAGGGCTACAGCAAGACTCAGTGCCCAGAAGACCCTTGGCTGTGGTTGTTGTGTGTGTAAAGACTCCAGGTTTGCCATGTTCTGGCTTGAAGTGGTCTTCTGTACAAACATTAGCTACCTCTCAAATACTGCTGGGGGATAGGTGCTGCTTTGGGACTTGCTTCCTGTGTGTAACCTGACATGGAAATCAGAAGGGTTTCCAGCCTCAGCATCTACACTGTTGAATACTGTTATCAGTGACAGCTGTCAAAGTGAACAAGCAAAGGTGCATCTCTGGAGGATTTCTCCTTTTTATGGTTATTGTTTTTCACTGTGGCAAAGCTGAGCTGCTAGCAATCTCGACAGTCTTTCTCACCCACATTGAATAATACACACTGCAAGACCATCAAGTCTAACTGTTTAGTTGGCACTGCCAAGTCCACCATTAAACCATGTCCATAATGAAGATTGGCAGAGCTTTACAGCATATTACAAAAAACAAAAACAAACCTTGCCTGATTTTGAGCAAATCATAGACTGAAATGTCTTTATGTGAATATCAAGCAGCAAAATCTGTACCATCTGTTTAGAGCTTTAACTTCACTCACTCCCAAATTTGTAGGAGTGAGACGGCTTCTGGGGAAAGAGAGGTGTAAACAGTGTGTGCAGAGAGTATGTGTGGGAATGCACAACGGGAAAGATACAAATATTTGCAGTTAGGTACTGCTGTCTTGTGTGCACACATTTATGTGTCATTAGTGACATGGGAACGGCTCAGAAGTGTGGTGAGGTTGGATGGGTTTTAGAGTGAGGCTGCTTAGAGTGAGGCAGGAAGAGGTTCATGCGTGTGTGATGTGGGTTCTTCTGACTCTGTTGTGGTGATACATCACATCAAGAGAAACCACTGCCTGTTGCAACTTGATAGCAAATAATATTGCTGTGTTCAGTGGGATTCCCTAATCTGTCAGGTTTGCTTTAAAATTTGCAAAGCCTTTCTTATTGATTCATTTATTTGCTGGTTTTGGATTCCTGTTGCATAAGGGAAGTCTCAGCTCTTCCAGGGTTGACGCCATGTTCTGGAGAAATGAGTTGTGGGGTAAGAATTTCCTGGGCTTGATAGTGTCTTTGAGCAGCAGGAGTTTCAGCTCTGTTTGACATGCTTCTGTAGATAATCCCAACTCAGACGCACAGATAAAAGTGACTGTGTACAGCTGTGATTGATGTTTAGGCTTCAGACTAGTATCAGCCAGCTGTCTCTTCTTCCCTTGACTGTAGCAGCTGTTTCAAGTTTGAAATTTTTATTAAAAAACCTCCAACAAATGAAAAGAGTACTGATACCAAAATTTGATTTGCAGACCAGAGAACTTCACAAAGTTGATCTGCTCTGAGTCTCTTGCACAGCGCTGGTTACAGGACTTCTTTGCCCTAATACTTTTCTGAAAGCATGTATCTTCTGATTTTGAGCTTAATATTTCTAGTGTCCATTCATCTTAATACTTGCTAAGCTCTTCCAGTGGTTTATTCTTGCTTTAAAAATCATATGCTTTATTAAGAATTTGAACCCTTGTGAATTAAAATTTGCTTTTTTTTTTCTGTTACAGCCTTTCCACCCCACCACCCAGTAGCTTATCCACCGTGATTCCTTAGTCTTTCAACAAAAAAAATTTCCCTCTCCACCATGTTGTTACTGTTGCAGGCATGCCAAAGGTGACTTCTGGCCAGTGTTAGTTTCTTTCATGCTGATTCCCACAGCAACCTTCTGCCATTTCTCTCTGTATCTCAGGATTTGTATCCTCAGCAAATATGTCAGTAGTAACTTGCTGAATAACATAAATCTTTAAAAGTCACATACTGCATGTCTAGGGTCTGGTGTGGCAGTAATACTGCTCGAAGCCATCTGCTTCTGATGACTCCTCACAAGAACCATTTCACACTTGCAACTCTCCCTCTGTTTGTTCAGTTAGTGAAGTGAATATTTGAGTTTAAAACTCTATTTAAAAATTTATATATGCTGTGGTAAGATGTTAGCTGAGTAACTAGCATTGCCAAATGTTAGGGTAGAAGATTTAAGGTTTCATAATGGGCAGTTAGTTTTTTGCAGGTGAAATGGGATGTGTGTGTGAGAGAGAATGAAGAATTGCAGGCTGATAGCACCATGGGTGATGCAAGTGGTTTTAGGCACCTTACTTGTCTTTGATAGAGAAACCTCTGTGCTGGTGCATGGTGCAGAGTCCTCAGTGGCTGTGTTCTGTGCTGGTGATGGTCAGGAGCCCCTGGCTGAGCTGTGTGGGGTGTCTGTGCCTGGCTTGGCTGTGACAAGTCAAGGAACAGACAGAGTAGTCAGCCCCTTGGCTCTGGCTGTCCATCCCTGCCTTGGCTGCTGCCAAGGAGAGCAGCCACTATGCTTCATGTGCTAGAAGAGAATTGATGAGTCTGGTCTCATGCGCTCCTTGTTCAAAAAGAACTGGAGTCCATCCCCAGCCCTTGGGGAGGAGGAGGGGACATGCAAATTGTGGGTGTGGAAAAGATTGTATTTGTTGTTTAGGCACTTAATCCAACAGGCAACTGCATTTTGGTGGTGCCAGACTTGTGCAGGCTGTTTTGGCACTGCTTGTGGAAGGTTTTACTTTGACTGTTGCAGTGTTCAGTATGTCTGGCTTAGGACAATATCTGTGCCATCAGATCTTCACTTTGGTTTGCTCAGGCAAGAGAGATGAGCACCTTTCAATATACAGCCCTTAGGCTGCTTGCTGTTGGAGGATGCTTTTTGGAGTTGCTGGTTTTTGCTTTGTACTCCCTTTTGTACATACCTGGATATCAGCGGAAGAACCTACTGAGGAGTTTCATTTGTGACTTAAATCACTGACTTTATTGAAGGAAATTTATTCTCAAAGCAATTAGAAAGCTATTCAGTAGTCCTTAAGTCCATTCTGATTGGCATTAGTAATATTATCTTTCTTGATATTTTTACATATAGAATGCTGCTTTCATCATTGCCAGTGTCAGGTTAATACATTAATTACCTACGTTACCTTTCTTTAAATGCTTTCTTAGAGATTTTTAAAAATTTCTGTTCTTGTTGAAAAGAAGTTTCATGAGCCAACATTAAACAAAGGCCTGAGATGCTGCTGCAGACCAATTCCTTCCATGTCTGCAATGAATTGAGCTGCTGTATCTATAGCAATCAGGAGAGTTTTTGAAAGAAATTTCCTGAGTACTGCTTTGGAGAAGAGTATTTCTAAAATGAAATAGCTTTCAGCAGAGTTTCCACCACACCATCTCTTGGCAATACCCATGCATGTTGATACAGGAGAAGCTCTCAGTTGTGTTGGGCCACATGGGGTGGTTTGTCACACTGCTCCTGTCTTTGTGTTTAATCCCTGATGCAGTGTGGCATGCTGGACTGGGCAGGAATTGGCAGTCACCCTGTGGCCTGTGTGCTCCTGTCTGCGCTCACTGCTTTCTCTCTACTGCAAATGAAATCCCACTTCCTCACTTCATATCAATATTGAAGTACATCAGTGCTTTGGACTGTTTTATGTGCAGCATGAAGAGACCAAAGAGAATTCTTACTGTGTTTGTCAGCTTTAAGAAAGTGTGGTTTTAAAATATGTTCATATTTATAATTCTAGAGCTAAGAGCAGCCACGTGTCCCATTGCCAAAACCTTATTGTAGCTGTGAAAATTAAGGAGGTGATAAAAAACTTTCTTCTTGACCTGCTGGGGAATAAATGTTCTTTACATAGGCATAGTTCTCTTCTGTAGCCCCAGACAGACATGTTTGTCTGCTCAATTATTTTCTGAAAATACTTGAAGATTATTTATTTTTCAACTAAATTAGGAGGAATGTCTTTCTAATTTATTTCTACTAATGGATGTCATGTGAAATGCCTTGGCTAGTCCAGACATTGTTTAAAAAAAGAAACTTCAAAATACCATTCCAAATGGAATTAATAAGACTAATTTCTGTGTCACTGTTATTATTAATCACTAGAAACTCACATGCATTATTTTAAAAAGAAAACCGAAACGAATATCAAATAACTTTGCCCCAGAAAACCAGTGAAAGTATCGTTAAGGGATTTGTGTGAAGATTTTTTTCTATTTCAGGTTTTGCCTTATTTGAATTTTTAAAGAAATTTTACTGATTTCTTTTAAACCCTTTCTTTGAGTGACTTATAATTCTCATTTTAAAAAATTCCCTGTGAACAGATATTGGGCATGTTCTTTTAACTCTTTTAACTTAGTTGGGCAGCAAAATAAAAGAAAGTTACTGAGAGTTAAAAGATGAGGGGTTTCTGTTTCGTTTTTTGTTTGTTGTTCTGTTTTTCCTCGTTTCAAAACATTACTAGTTGATACTGTTTTGATAATGATGGAGTATTGTGAAAGGCTCATGACATTTTAAACAATGTAATCTTATCTGAATTGCCACACTACCTCCTTACCCCCATCTCTCCTTCACCCATCTCCCTTTCCCCATTTTCTATGACTTCCTTGGGATATTTTTATATCTTTTGCTCCAAAGTGCTGTCAGGGTGGATGCTCAGCTGCAGTGGGTCTGGCAGATACACACAAACTGATAATGGGCCTCTTATAATAACAGGTAGATTCAGCTCATGAATTTACATTTGGAACTAGAAAAAGGAATCCTGATTTTCAGTTGAAGTGTTGAATGTAATGAAAAGCCTTTCCTTTTTCATCAGCTTAAACTGCAGTCTGATCATGGTGGATTCCAAGTTCATCTCAATTAAGTATGTAATTTTTCAGCTGTAGAGCACCGGAAGCCGTGTTCTTACAGCTTCAGACATGAAGGTCAGGTAGGTCATGTTAGAAGATGTGCCCTGTCCAGGGAAGAGAAGCTTTGCAGAAAGCTAAGGGGTTTAGAAGCAGGTGAATAATCAATGCTCTGTCTCCTCAACTTGTGTGTTTATTCTTTACAGCAGTGTGTGGAAATAAAGATTTCAAATATCCTCCTAAACAGTGTAGAAAAAAAAAGTCTTAGATAAAATTGTGCCATGTTCATACTTTAAAGTGCTTTCTGTATACTTCCAGTTGGCTTTTGAACAGCTTCCCTTCAAAAAAGCAAAACTTTGCACTTCTGCGAGTATGGGGAGAATTACCTGCAGCTTTAGATATTTTGGGGTTGAAATACTATGCATCTGAGTTTTGAACCATTTAGTGTGAATTAGTGCACTTTCAAAATCTAATGGAATCAGGAAGTAAATAGTATGATGTGAATAATGTGGCCAAACAGAGTTTTAATCCATCCTCCTTTGGTATAAAAACCACCAGTGCTGCGGAGAAAAAGATTTCAGTGCAGCAATTCCTCTGGGTGCTCTTGGGGCCTTCTCAGGCATGCAGAGGCTGGTGCCTCTGGCTTTTCATGGCCTGCTACCTCAGCTAGCAAGGTCATATTTTGCTTGGCCATGTCCACATATGTTGTAATCCCATCTCTGGCGGCCCACGTAACTGTAGTGACACCTGGCTGGCTCTGACATTCACATGGCCGACTTAAGGTGCTTGAAGCCAGTGACACGTGCAGTGCTTTTTTTTTTCTCTTTTTTTTGGCCTATTTTTAAAAAATAAATTATTTTAAATTAAGCATAATAATACTGGTCTTATTTTTGCTCTCATTCCATTGCACTTAATTTTCGTCGTAGCAAAGTTACTGCAGCTGTGAGGACAGAGAGGGAAAGACCCACGGTGGTAAAGCATTTACAGCACAACCATCAGGCTATCTTTGACTTCTTCCATGAACTGTAAAGTGATGTACCTAAAATTAAGAGTGAGAAACATCTTGCCTGCTGTGGGTTTGGTTTGGGTTTTTTTGTGGATGAAGTGAAACTCTTCCCCAAATACCTTATAACAGTACCCAAATATACCCCAAATAACAGTAGTGTCTTTGACTAGAGTAAACGGTGGGATGTGAAAACACTCCTGCCAAATAGATCATGCTGGGAGACTGTGTGTGAAGTGTTTGCTGGTCTGATAGTCATCCTGAGCAATGGAGAATCATCTATCAGTTCTCAGCTTTTGTATTTCAAGTTGAAATGTATTCTAATTAAATTCCTTCTCTAATGGTTGTGGTTATCACAGCATTATTTTTATTAAGTTAAAAGAACACAGCTTGCAGCTCCTACTTTTGAAGTGCTATTCTTCATGTGCAGTGTTGGATCATTTTCATACATAGCTGATAGCCTCAGCTTTGTGGGAGAGCAGAAAAGGAATTACACAGAGCTTCTTCCCCACTTTCACTGTCCTCTGAGGAAAAGAAAAATCTCTTTCTGTCCTTGTTAGGATAACATGTTTTGGTGCAGTATGACCATGTGTCTCCAATCACTGCCTTCCTCTCCAGGCTGTTGCTCTGCTTAGCCTGGGTTGGTGGCCCCTACCAATGTGCTGAATGTTGCACCTTGTTGCTCAGAAGGGCAACTTTTTGCACAGCTCTGCAAAGTGTTATCTTAAAAACATGTTTTTCATGCCTGATAGATCAAAACGTGCTTTTTCATTATGATGGATTCTTGTATTTTACTTATTTTTGCTTTTCAGCAACCTACTTAAGTTAATAGTATACTTTGTAATTCTGTAATGATCATTTTAGAAAGGAATCATTTTTTTCCTTTCTTTCTTTTTTCCTTCTATTAAATTTTTTTTTCTATTACTGAACTGCTGGGATGTTCAGTTATAAAATACAAATGCAGTGACTGAAATTCATATGACATCACTAGCAGTTTGTGTGCTTTACAAAGGTTCTGTCGTGTTTTTGCTGTCCGAAATTTTGAAGAAACATTAAAATAACAAAATTGAAAATAATAATTTTAAAAGCAAAAAACATAACTTGAAAATACTGGAACATCTTTTACTGAAGTGGAAGAGGCACTTAATGAAATTACTTTTGGCAGTAATTGAAAGACGAGTTTCATGTTCCACTAGATGCACATGGCTTAGGAAAGGAAAGGAAAGGAAGTATGTTTTTTTTAGTGTAGGAGAGAACTAATACTAAAAATACTTCCATGATTTAATTCAAGTTGAGCAGTTCCATTATTCCCGATACCTTGAATACCTTCACCTGCTTGCAGCTTCAAGTGCATATGATTTGTCATTTAAGAATTGTCTGTTGTAACTAAATTTAGAGATATTATTTCTTAAATGCATGTTCACTGTAATAAGCTTAGCCTTCTAAAGTCATTTGTAACCATCTGAAGATTAATGTCTAACATCTCTGCTCTAGCATTGGTAGCAAAACTTGGCTTAATGTTGAAAAACTATACGACCTTCCCACGTAGCTACAGAAAACTTGAGAGACGAAGAAAGTTACATTAGACCTTTTAGTTTTTTAAAATGTTCGAATGTTGATCATTTAGACTGGAAATGACCCTTAAGATCGAGTCTAGCCCTTAACCCAGCACTGTCAAGTCTAGCTCTAAACCATGTCCCTAAGTGCCTGCATGAATTTTAGAACCTCCTGGGATCGTGACTCCACCACTTCCCTGGGCAGTCTGTTCCTGTGCTTGACAATGCTTTCAGTGAAGAAACTTTTCCTAATATCCAATCTGAACTTCTCCTGGTAACTTGAGGTCATTCCCTCTCATCACTTGTTACTTGGGAGAAGAGGCTGACCCCAACCTGGCTACAACCTCCTTTCAGGTAGTTGTAGAGAGACTAAGATTGTGCCCTTGAGCCTCCTCTTCTCAAGGCTAAACTATTCCGGCTCCCTCAGACACTCCTAATAAGATTTGTGCTTCAGACCCTTCAGCATGTTTGTTGCCCTTCACTGGACACCCAGCAGCATCTCAACATCTGTCTTGCAGTTAGTGGCCCAAAATATTAGTGACATTCCCTGTTCATTGTGGAGGGTGGAGGGAGTTCCCAATAGCAATCCTGGGACAAAACTTTATCTGGCCAAATGAGTTTTCATGAGCACTGGGGCTGACTTCATCTTGCCTGCAGATTGCCTGTATAGTCTGGAAATTGTGCAGCTCGGAATCCCCGGGCTAAGCATGGTAATTTAGGGGCTGAAGCACCAGTGCTGGCTGCTCCTAAGTTTCAGCATGGAAGTGCACTTAGCTGAGTGTAAGCAGTGCTCAAGTGGTGACATGGGCACCTGGGACTGCAGAGCCACATCTGGATTTTTTCCTCAAGATGTGGCATGTACCTGTGGAGTAAAAAGGCAAAGCAAAGCAAGGTAGTCCCAGTGTGTGAGTGAGGGAAGCACACTGCATGTGGACTGCTTGATCAAGTCTTTCAAGGGTTTTCAGAAGGAGCTTTGATGATGTTTTCAATTTGGAATCAAGTGCAGTTTCTTATTGTCCTTTTGTGTTGTTTTGAAAGAATCTCTTGTCCTGGTGAGAGTAACCTGTTGAAAGCATCCAACTGTCTGTATTTCTCTTTTTTTTTTTCTTTTTTTTTTTTTCTTCTTTTAATTGGGGGAGGGAGGGATCACGACATGACTGGCATTAAAATAATGCATTCCTAAATTTCTGTGGTTAAGGCTATGGGCGTTAGCATTCTTTGTAGCTTCCAAAAACTGAAAGAAATATGAGACATGGAGTCTTGTGAACAGGTGGAAATACAATTCTGACCTTCCCTCGTTGTATATTTTTATATTCTGGGATAATCTGCTGGATTATCCTTCCTCAGGGAACCAGTTGCTTTGCAGGTTTATATTTCCTGGTAGGATTTTGTTCGAGCGACGCCTTGTGCAGTTTAGTTCTTTTCCCACAGTTTTAACGCTCCTTGAATTAAATGTGTGCACGGGTGGTTGCCCAGAGGGTGCAGGATCCCGGACGAAGGGATCCCGGACGAAGGGATCCTGACGCCCGTGTCCGGGTCTCCCGCCGGGAGCGCGGAGCGGCTGCGGTTCCGCGGGCGCAGCAGCAGAGGGCGCTGCAGGGCAGGGGATGGCCCGGCGCTGCCCCCGCCGTGCGCCTCCCGCTCCCTGATTTCAGCGCTGTTACACATGGCATGGTTTTAATTCCACATAATAGTTGTTTTGTAATAATTGTGTGTTATTGTACAATATCATATATTAGATTTTAAAGTGCTGCTAGATACTCTGGTCCCTAATTATGTTAACTCTCGCTTGGAAATTGCAGTTCTATTTCTGTGCTGATGCTACCCAGATTCCAGTTTTCTGGGAGGCTGCTAAAAATGAGTTGTAATTATTCATTAAAAAATCCCAACTCTCTACTTACAGTTCAGGTTTATTTTTCACCTCAAAAATTATCATCTTGAGGTGGCTGACAAAAGTAGAACTGATAGGAGAAGGCAGACTGGGCCATTAGGGATGGTGCCATATGAAAACCCTTAAAATGCCTCCAGTTTGTTCATGAACAGAGCTAAATGTATGGTGTGTTTCTCTGTAGTCTTACTTTCCCTGAGTACTGTAACTTTCTTTGAGAATCTTTAAACTGGAAACCATTTTCCTTCCTCTAGTGTGTAAGACAGTATGTCTGATTTCGAGATTTACTTAAGTAATTGAGAAAACTATCTGCAAGCTGATACCTTTACTATTATTTTTTTAAACAAGATTTTTTTTCATTAAATTTACTGACCAAGTCTGACCAAGTCAATTGACTTTTAAAATGTGCAGAGTTACAAGGGAGGGTTTTGAAGGTCACATGTATCACTCGTATCACACAAGCACTTGTGTTGTTAAACTGACTTACTGGAAAATCAAATATAATAATTTCAAAATAGGATGCTATTTGAAAACAGATACGGGGTTTTTTGCAGATTTTGATAATTGTTCCTATTTTACTTGTGTAATCAGTATTAGATGATCTTTTTCTTGAACATCTTGATTCAAGAACATTTTAAATCAAATGGCAATGCTTTAGAGCCAAGAAATTGTGAGATATTGCAGCTTCTAAGAATCTGTTCCTGTGGATACTCATGAAAGCAAGGGCTTTGGCATTTTTTGGTAAACTTTGTTTTAATATCCTGTGTCTTTCTACCTACGTTTTATGATGAAATTTGACTGTGTGTGTGGCACTTCACTAATCCCTTGAAAGGCCAGGCAGTTGTAGCAAAGCATGTGATTCAGAGCAGTTTTTGCATATTTAAATATGTACCTACATGTTGCCCTCCTCAGGTCATTGCTTACTTGTGGAAGCAAAACAAGTAATTTTCTTTGAGCTCCCTTTATGTCCCTGTCTGCATGCTGCACTGCTATTTCATTTTGCCTGCAAAGCAATGCCTTCAAATAAGTGAAGGCATGCCGTGCTAAACTTCAGATTATAGAGTCATAGGAATTAATTTGGAGGGGGGGCGGGGTTAATTGGCACATAGAATTGTACTTTTGTTCTGGTTTCAAAAATCCATGATTTTTTTTTCCCCCTAAGCTCAAATCTGTGCAAAAGCTTCAGAATGAGCAGAGGTTGCAGCTGAGTTGTGTTGAAATCCTGTCGAGTGACACCTTCTTGTTAATGCTATTGGACTTCTGTAGGTTGTTGAGGTTAAATTTCTGACTGGGGCTTAAAAAGAATTCAGAATATAAATCTGTT
Source organism: Platysteira castanea (assembly GCA_013397175.1). Lineage (NCBI taxonomy): Eukaryota > Metazoa > Chordata > Aves > Passeriformes > Platysteira > Platysteira castanea. The sequence goes on along the minus strand of VYXC01011827.1, from coordinate 1,516,782 downwards.
GATTGAAGAGCCTGTTCTGCTGAGCTGGGGGCACTGGGAAGCAGAGAAGTGTGTCTCTGCAATCACTGGTGCAATGTGTTCTTGGCGTCGTCACTTTGCTGTGAGCTTTCATCAGCAGTGGCTGAAGTCAAGACAGACCCAAGGTCCCTGTTAAGCAGCATTTTGGCACAGACTTCTATGAGGATGCTTTTCCAGACACTAGGAATGGGGAAAGCTTGTGTTGATCCTGCTGGAGAATATTCTCAGTGACCTGCAATTTGTGGCTCAGGACCTTCCTGAACCAAGTGCTATCTCTGTATGGTTTACAAGTAGAAAATGAAAATTAACAAATGCTGCTGTGAGAATGTAAAACGAACCTATGTCCGTGGCTCCTATTTTCCAAAAGTAAAGCCCCATGAGAGAGAATGAGTTTATAATATGGGTGAGAAGCTCAGGGCCGTACAAAATCTCAAGACTTTTCTGTGGGGGGAACAGGATAGTTCTTCTGTCCCCCAGTTCTTCAGGTCCATGGCAATACCACTGCCTACTGAGAAGATCCTGGGGACAAGGCATGGGAGTTTCCTGATGCCTCTGGAAGCAGACTGTGTGTTGCTGTCTGTGCTCAACTTCAGGCTGAGTTTTGGAGGAGGAGTCACACAAGAACACATGTAAGAGGGCAGGACAGTGGTGTCAGCGTGCGTGTGTACACACACAGAAGGCTCTTGCACGCTGCCTGCAGTAGTGTCACTTCAGCTCTGACTAAAACCACAGGCATTAGCGCCATTTTCCGACATAGATCTCAATAAAACCATGGCTTTTAGAATCAGTACAAATGGTGTTAAGCCAGCTTGATTAAAAAACCCCAAAAGTTGTCAGGTAATTTTAAAAAATTAACTTGTTATGGAAAACATACTAACAACAGTTTAGATTTTAGGAAGAATGGTGAATAACACAGCTGCATTTTAGTTCTTATCCTGCATTTATATATAAACACTTTGAAAACCAACCCACATTTTCTGATTTTGGAAAAGTTTCACTCAAGTCCAGCTACTGTTGTGACTGAATTGGAAGCTCTTTCTGCAAACTTATATAATAGTTTCTTAGTTTCCCTATTGTGCTGCTCTGACAAGTTGAAAAATAAAGACATTGGTCCTGTGAATGTGTATGTATGCAAGTAAAAAAAAAGTCTATGCAGGTTATCGGTCAGTAATAGTCAAACCATGGAACAGCTGAAAACATGGAAACAATTTCCTCCCTAATTTGGGCAGATTGGAATGCATCCCCAAAATCCAAACGGAAATAGTAAAATTTAAAAACTTTTTATTAGTACCTAACCCAGCTGCACCTGGCTGGCCTAATTGCCTTCAACCTGGTCATTACTCAAAGGCATGAAGTTTAGCCACCAACAGCACTTATTAACGTATAATAGGAATTTACTTGTAAAACAGAATTATTGGAACGGTGTGATATCATAAAGACAGAGGTGCTGACATTTTAGATTGTTTTATATAGGGATGTTGAGTTATAATTTAGGAGTTGGATATTCTTTGGGTGATTAATCATTCTTAGGTATAACTTTAAATGTCTGGTGGATATACGTAGAATTAATGTTGGCAGTGACCAGCTCGTGAAGCATGGTTATGTGAATAAGGTCACGTTTGGTTTCTGGACAGTCTACTTCTCCAGCATTTTGTGAAAGGTTGGTGCAAAACCTAGAAATGCTGAGGCCTCAGTTTAATGAAATGTTTCAGCAAGACAGCCCCTCACTGATTTCTGTAAAGATGTCAAAGCCTAAGCCCATAAAAGTGCCTGCAAATTCTCCTCTTCATATCAGTGGTGTGAGAAACTGAATATATTAATTCTGTTGGATGGACCTCAAACTTAGAATCTGTCAATATGATTCCAGTGATTGATGGTTACAGACTTTTACCTACCTCATAAATATAATGTGCCTTGATTACAGAGGCATTGCTAGTGCTGCTATAGTTAGTTATGTCAGCACTTCCATTGTAAACCCTGTTTCTTTAGGGGTTTATAACTCCATCATAAAAATTCACTCTGGGATGAAATTTATACCATAGGACTCTAGACTGTAAGCAAGTCATCAAAAATGCAGATATACTGAAAAAAACCCCAGTTGAACAAAGGCAAAACCCCCAGGCTTGCTAATTTTTTCATGTGTGCGTGTTATTTCTGTAGCTGAGAAATGACTTCACTTTGGAGATGAAAGGTTGCTGCCTTTTGCTCCCTAGTGGAAGTCAGGCTGTGTGTGGGTGTCTGTATGTACACACATACATACATGAATATACTTCTGTCATAAATATTTTTAAAACGTTATATGTGTGCAATAACTTTTTTTTAAAAAAGCTTGTAGTATTAATACCTTGAAGTTTTTATCCATAACATAAACCAACACTAAACACCAATTTATAGATAAAATACGATTGCTGCAACGGAGCATGAAGGTCAAGGGGAAAAGCATTAAAAACATTTTCAGTTAAATAAAGGGACTTGGGTGTGAACCTCACCTGGAATAAGTTAACTTCAGTGTATACATATATATAGACTTCTATGAGCAAAATATCATGTGATCCTTGTGTGATCTTTTTAAAAGGATTAATTGTTTAAAGCCTGTTTTAAGCCTCTGATGTGTTATCCTAAACCACTTTTTTTTAGTACTTTGAGATTACAAAGTAAGTCTCTAGCAGGTAATGTTTTGTGTTTCTTTTGTCTAATGTAGTAGAACAGTTGTACAAAGGTTTCTGTACTGTTGGTGGCAAACAGCACTGTAAGATGAGGATTTTAAATTCACAGTAGAGTTTGAATCCTCTTAAGTCGTTTTTCTTATTCATTAATTCAATATTAATTTTTTTCTGTGTTTTGAGGTTTTTTTAAAAATACACATTGAGGTTAGGCTTGAAGTTTTTTTCTTGCTTTTTCACATTGTAAAGTTAGCGTTTGGATATCAAAGAGAACTGAAAACACTGGTAACGTCTGTTTCCATATTCCAGCTTGGTGATACGGTAATGAATGGACCTTAATATGTGACATATCTTCCCAATGGGGCTGTATTTACAAGTAGGGTAAAACTGGCTCACTACCATTTAATTAGTAAACGTGTCTTAAGTTTTATTAATCTTTCCTTGCTGTGCATGTTATTGCTTTTCAAAGACTGATGAAAAAAGGAAGGAAAACTTCATTTCTTCTTTCCCATTGCTGGTTAAAACAAAATTAAGATGTCTGGCTAGCTATCATTTTTATGAATTATAGCTAGAAATAGCTGAGGAGGAATTAATTTCTTTCTCTAAGTACCTTAAAAAAAATCCAGATGAGCCTAAGATGAGGGTTGTTTCTGTTACTAAAAGTCCCACTGCTTCAATACTCTACAGCTTTTGATAAAGAATTGAGCTAAGGTTCTTTTTATTTAAAGGTACAAGTTAACCTCAGATGGATACCTTCACTTGATTTACTGATATTACCTCTCCACTTTGTTCGCTTTTAGGTTTTTGGCATAAAAATTCTAATGACTGGGATTTTTAGGAGCCTACAAGTTTTCCATTGCAATACAAATTGAAGCTGTGTAGCTTTGATTCTCTCCTCTCTCTCCCTTCCTCCTCCACTTACCCCACTCTATCTGCAAATAAAAAGACCAATCCTCCCAAAAAGCAGCTTGCATATATCAAAGAAGGGACCTGGAATCTTAACTAACTTTATTTATGAAACAAGAGGGAGTGGGTGGTGGGACGCTAGCACTAAACTTTTGAGGGTGGGCATCCGGCTCTCACAGTTTACTTGGCTGGCTGAATATCTTGAAAGCCTTAATTTAAGTGTCATCTTACAATCATTTTTAATTGGCTCCAAGTAAGTAGTTGGGCATTTGTTCTGATAAGGTTTTTTGCTCTATGTGTGCCATAAAATCAGCAAAAAGAGGGATCTGTTTAATACAACAGTGATGCTGGGCTTTTTAGTTTCTAGGGTTTGCCCTAAACAGGATTTACCCCTTAAGGCAGCAGTAGCACACCATAAAAAGACCATTCTTTTACTCCACAACAGCAAGGCTTTAACTTTCTGGTTTTCAGATTTCTTTTTTTAATAGGCAGCAATAACAAGACTTCCATAGGGTGGTTGCTATAAGTACTGTACATGGTGTCTTAAGATCAGAATGCTTTGCCTGCAATGTTTTATTGCTTTTCGTTTATAAAGGCCTGGGAAAGAGCATCTAACAAACTTCAAGGTTCAGCTCATGTTTCTGGAAACTTTTCTGGGTGGGGAAGGCTTGTAGATGGAATAAAGTCAAGCTGGTTTTGCTGATTTACACTTACATTATTCCTTGAGTTCTCAAATCTATGTACTCCCAAACCCTGACGAATATCCTAGTTTGCATTGTAATAAAAAAACCCCTAAACCAACCAACGAACCAAAAAAAACCACCAAGAAAACCCCAGTGAAAGCCAGAAACTTTAATTGAAAATTTGGAATTAAATACTTCCATGCACCATTAATTCTGTTACTGTAGAAATGTCAGCCTTTCTTTGCTCCCACATATCTATTAATTAAGTCAGTGTGGCATTTTTTTATCTGAGGATTTGTTCCTGCTTCCCCAGGAACTCAAAATCTATTTTACAGCTGTGGAGAATATTTATTTGGAGAAGCTAGTTACTTTGTACCACCCTCTCAGTTCCTTTTATCATCTGTATTTTTAAAGTCTTCTCCTGACTAAGCTGCAGGTGGTCTGCTTTTTCTTGTTTTTTGGATAGCATGTAGAGCAGATGCACACCCTCCTACACCCCACTGTTCATGTGTTCAGTGTGTGTGTGATGTGAAATTTCATGCAAGTCCAGTGATGTTATGTTTTGCTTGTTTGTAAGGAAAAAAAAAAAAGATAATCTTATGCAGCTTGTTCAGCAGGTTGGTCACCATTGTTCTTTACCTGTTTGTTAAAATTCCATTGGTAAGCTCTTTGTCTAATAACAAGTTAACATTGTGAATTGTGTGGCTCTGAGAAGTCCGACTTCTCTGGAATTCCATGGTTTTCTAACACTATTTCAGTGCAGTGAGCTTCCTGTCATGTTGGTGGTAGTCAGATGAAGCACCTTCAGATGTCACTGGAGAACATTGGAAGGTGCAGCCCTGCTCCTAAGGATGGGGAAATTTCATTCCCTCCTACCATGTAAGTCTATGGTCCTGAGTGCTCATGGTGCACCAGATAATGCTGGCAAAAAGGCAGTTTCAGACGGATAGGAGACATGCATTAGAAAGTGTGTCTGACCCAAGGCCTTCTTCTCTTTCAGTTACTGAGTAATTCATAGAAATTTTTCAGTTTTCTGGAAGTTACTAGGAACTCCTTTTATTGAAAATTGTTCTTGGCTGTCCCTGTGAAGTTGAAGGTGCATGAGCTCCTGTCTTGTGATGCTTGTTTGCTCATTCACATGCAGTTTCTAATGGTTTTCACTTGTACTGATTGAGTCGGATAATGTGGCAGACTTGTTCTGATGTTTGTTTGAACGGGATCATTTTACTGCCATGGAGTTCTTTAGATGCGAAAGACTGGCAAGTCAAAAGGACACTCACATCTGGTACAGACAAAACAATGCATTTTTTCACCTTCTATAAAAATGTGTCCCCTGACCCTCCCTCCTCTCTTCCCTAATCCTCTTACAGCATTCATTTGCATGCTTTCTTTGCACCTAGAGGTACAGTGGGCTTGCAGGAAAGAGTTGTATAGTCATTCTGGCAGTGTCAGCTATAACTTTGTGCATGATGTGATGGGTGCCCCCACTTTTGCTCACATGATGAGATGTAAGCTGAGCCTGCTTCTAGGAGGAGATGAGATTATTCAATCATCTTACGCTAAAGTATGTGTGAGGTTTGGGAAAACCAAACTCTGAGAAAAGCTGGCCCTGCTTGGGAACCTAGGTGGTGCTTAAGACAGGGAACTACCCTGTAGTGCAGCCCATGCTGCCTATCTTCTCCAGCTACTTTGATATCTTTTAAATACCCCCTGTGACTGAAGATTCCGGGAGCTTTGAGCTGCTTGGAGTAGTGGCCTCTCCTTCCTTCATAAGCTTCTCTGTGGGAAACTCTGAAGTAATGGCGTACTTGGCTAGGGATCAGATGCTTTTTCTCCCTTTCAGTCCCTCACCCTCAGTGTAACATAATTCTGTTGCTGTATCTAGCAACAAAATGGCCTGTCAAAATGTCTTCTGGCGACACTTAACTTCAAAAAAGTTTTGGTGACATTTGGCACGCAGTGTTAACTGCGAGAACCTGAAAAGCATATCCGAAAGGTCATTTAGATATACAAGAACAGCGTGTCACAATCTAATGATCTTTCAGATGATTTTGAGAGGCTCAAAGAGTCTGTATGAAAGTAATCTGGGTGCTAATGAACTTTACAAACTGTCCAGCTCTGCAGAGGTTGCTTCAATGCCCCAGTTAACTGGTGCATTTCACTTAAATCTGTGGATGTCACTTGAATGCTGACAAAATACCAGGGAGAACTTTGGTGGCTTTTGAGGCTTTTCTTTATTCTTTTTGTGAAACTGGGGACTTTTTTACAGCAGGTAACACCTTAATTAGCTTGATGGACTATTCTGACATTCTTAACTCTAGAAAAACTGTGTCCTTTTCCCCTCTTAAATTAAAACTGTCCATATGTAGTGGACTCACCATGACTTTTCAAGCTAGGTATTTTTGTGCGAGGTCTTGGGATGTGGAATTCTTGAGGCAGTAAAAAACATTTGGTACCGATTCTCTGTCCTTTCAAAGGAGTAAGGACACCTGTGTGTATACGTACATGCATGTGTGCATGCATGCAGTCTCCCACACAAAAACTGACTTTCAGATCATTTAGAATACAAAAAACACTTCCTTGGTGACTGTTAAATGCACATAGAAATTGTGGAGCTTCTTTTACAGAACCACAGAGGGGCTGAGGTTGGAAGGGACCTCTGCAGGTTGGTCATCTGGGCCAACTCCCCTGCTCAAAGATGGTCACTTAGAGCAGGCTGCCCAGGACCTTGTCCAGGTAGCTTCTGTATATCTGCAAAGATGGAAACTCCACAACCTCTCTTGGCAACCTGTGCCAGTGCTCAGTCCACCCTCACAATGAAAAGGTGTTTCCAGCTGTTCAGACAAGAGTCTCCTTCGTTTTTTTACCTCTGGCCCTTTCAGTGGGCACCACTGAAAAGAGCTTGGCTCCGTTCTCCTGGCACCCTCCCTTCAGACATTCGTACACTCTGATGAGACCTTCCTGAGCCTTCTCTTTTCCAGGCTGAACAGTCCCAGCTCTCAGCCCTTCCTCATAGGAGAGACGTTCCAGTTCCTTTATCATCTTGGTGGACCTTTTTTAGGACTCTTCCCAGTATGTCCATGTCTCACTTGTACTGGGGAGCCCAGAACTGGACACAGCTGGAGTGCTGTGTGAAGTGAGGGACTGAGTGAACTGAGGAACTAGTGCTGAGTGAAGGGGAGGAACCTCTACTCTACACTTCTGGCAAGTCTAATGCAGCCCAGGATACCACTGGCCTTCTCCACCACAAGAGCACACTGTTGGATCATATTCAACTCTGCGTTCACCAGAACCCCAAGGTCCTTATTTGCCAAGGTGCTTTCCAGCAGAGTGACCCTCAGCACATTATTGGTGCATAGGGTTGTTCTTTCCCAGGCGTAGGATCTTCCCACTGTTGAACTTTGTGAGGTTAAAGATTCTGTGTATGACCTACATAAGTTTTATACAGCTCAGCCTGGAAATTATTTTCAGTTTAAAGTATGTTCTATTTGGCTTCATTTTAGTATGTCCCAATGTTAAACCAGTTGGAATTTTTCAGTTTATCTGTGGGGGTAAAAGGGGAAGCATGAACTTTCCTTTGATAGCTAGTCCTATTATGAAAGTTTTTAGCTAGTCAGAAATATATATTATATTTTGTTCGTCATGCAAGCAGTCTGTACAACAGTAAATCCCTTAGGATCTGGCCATAAATGATTGCTTTTAACCTAATACAGCTTAATATTTTTCAAGCAGAGCAGACATAAAGTTGTGATTGCGTAACCATCAGGTTTTAGCATTTTTCTCAAAGAGCAGGTATTTGCAAATAAAATTTCCCATCACACTTATTCACACAGAAGTAAATGAAAAATAATCCTTCTCACCTTTGAATGTTCTCTGTGTTGCCTTTATTTCGTACCATGGCTACTGCTGTTTTGTAAGTCTCTGAATTTTCTAAAAGCTGTGCCTAGCAACAAATTGGATTCTCTTCTCTGGCTATTCCTCCTGAAAGAGGAAGCAGTAATGCCCGTTTGACAAACTGAATTTATTTAAAGACTTCTAGATGCTCTAGTAAAATTTGCTGTGTGTTCCCAAATGAATACACAGAACTCTACACAGTGGTGTCAAAGGAGCAGATATGCCAAACAAGAAAAAAAGATAAAATTGGGTAAGTTTTATTAATACTTCTCTAGATTTAACTGTTTTACCTTTTGGTCCAGTGTTGGATTTTATCCTGTTGTCATTCATCATTCATAAGATGATGCCAAGAGCCTTGCAGGTAGCTTGTGGTCTAAAGATCTGCTCAAAGCTTAACCTGAAGAGGACAGGGTAGAACTGCTGAAGCTGGAAGTATGAAAATGTGGCACTTTCTAAAAAAGACAGATGCTTTTTAAAAATACAGGAGATGGAATACTTAATTAAAAATACATCAAACATATAGCTATTATATTGCAAGAATTTGTTAATGTGGGTTTTTTCAGGTACTGTGGCCTGTAAAAATGTTCCTTGCAATTCTGAAGCACATTACTGTCCATGGCACTTTTAGGAGTCAAACATAGTAGCTACTTTAATCGGGATAATAATTTAGAGTGTCAGAAGGGTAGTGTACCTTTTCAGCGTTTCCATTTGGTATTATTTTACTCCTTTAATAGTACTTTATAGTTCCCAACCTTACCTCAATTAGCAGTACTGACAGATGCTAGTTCAGCATTTTACCTCTAGCCAGTAGGGCTTTCTTTAGAATAAATGTCAGTAATTTTATGTTGCTAATTTGAGGTGATATACCTACATGTAAAATTACATTTTAACTCTCTTGTTATACTTGCAGTGAGAGATGGCAGCATAAAGAAATATAAGTGAATGCACCTGAGAGATAGTTCAGGACTAGAAGGTTCATTATGGAACTTTTATAGCTCATTTTGAGGCACGCTGCAGATTTTGTTAACTCTTTCTTTCACTATGCATGTATTTCTTCTACACCTCTTCCCTCTTTTTTTTGCTTTTGTTTTCTTTTAAGAAAATGTTTATTTCACTAGCAGATTTTGGGAAAAGTGGGGGTGGGATTTGGGTTTTTAAAGATCACTAAATTCTGTTACAGACAGCTTTTTAATAACAAACATTACTTGCTTAGTGAAAAGAAAATGTCTGTTAGTGCACTAAAAAGTGCTATTGCTAAAAAGTCAGTGTAAGTGTTCAGTAAGTAAAATAAGGAAATATGGTATTTCTTAAAATCAGGCAGTTCTTGAGAAAGACCTTAAGGAAGCTTGTCCCAGTTAACAGGAAGCCAGCAGAAGGAGAATATTTCTGAGAAGTATGCTCCTGATCAAGCACAATAGTCACAATTAGTCAATACAAATGATTGGTATCAGCAGACACCATCAAGAAAAGTGTGCTTGGGTATTGTTCTCTAATGTGCAGAACACAGGGGAAGTTGCATGAGAAGGCAGAGTTGCAGCATAAAATTGCAAGAAATTGCAGTATTAACTGTTCCATAAGTTACTTGGAATTCATTTTCAAAGATGGTGTGGCTTTGCCTGTGTAGTTATGTATTTCAGTCTTTCTTGAAAGATGTCTTTTTTTAGTACTTTATATTGTACTGCAGATTTTCTCAGTCAGTTACTAAATTACACTTTTGTCTATTTAGTAAAGAAAAATAGCATATGTGGGCATGCTAATAACTTTATATGTGGAAGCAAATCTGGCCATGTATACTGACTCTAAAGTAAGGAGGGAATATATGCTTTCTGCTGCAAAACAAAAGCCAGTATACTGATTTAAGAATTTACTTTCTCTCTTTCAGTATATTCGTATACCTATATAGATGTTTTCAAGGCATAGAACTCGGGTCTTTATTATATATACTCCAGAACTGCTTAATTTGGAATAATCTGTTTCCTGTTTTTGTAAAACGCATTTATAATTGTTCCTAAATGGTGTTATTTATAAAGAGTTAACTGATGCTTCCTATAGATGTGAGATGCATAGATGTGAGATTTTCTGTCATTTTTGCTTTACTGTGTGGATATGCATTGATTACTCTGGAGCAATTTCAGCATTTCAATTTCTAAAATTGTACAATCTTCAGTCATTCTGTAGATGAGACATCTTTTATAAATTTACATAATGACTGTAATTGTAGCCTAGTTGTAGCTGCAGAAATAAAGTTGGCCTAATTTTGAGTTGAACCAAGAGTGTCATGTTCATAAAGGTTCGATTGAAAATAGCAATGGTGTTTTTCAAATAAATTGAGAAACATTTATTGAAGCCTCTTTAACTCTATGATAAATTTCCCAATAATTATTCACTCATCTCTGCTAATCTGAAGTTTTATAGTATTAGCCTGTGTGCATCTCCTTCTGCTCCTCCAGTTAATTTGATTTTTAACCATAGCATAGGGGGGAGGGGCACAAACCAGACAATTTAACATAAAATGTAGAGAGACTTTCCAGCTCTATCACTTGTTATTCTGCTAAAGCTGAAATGTGCCACTACGTTCATGTGGAATGACTGGTGCTACTTGTAGTCATCTAAAATAGGATGGAATGAAATGTGTCATTTTCAGTAAAAGGTCAACATTTCTTTCAAACAGTTACAGAGAATTAATATTTTTTTTCTTCCAAGCTAGCTCTGCAGATTTCTTCTTCTCTCTGCTTCGAACTTTTGGCCTTGCCCTCAAGTATATGGGTGGTATGTGTTTTAAAATTGATATATTAATGTTGAATTTTTATTGTCACCCTTTCTGTTCGTGCGCCTTTCAAATCCTTCATTTGTTTGTTTCTGAACTTTGGACGTATCGTAAAAATGTCACCATCGTGGCTGAACATTAAGCACCTTCCCTTTTTGCTCTGGGCCGTTGAAATAAATTTGGACCAGGTGCTCCTCTCATAACAGAAGTCCTTGATGTGCCCTGATAGCGAGCGGGAGAGCGGAAGCTGTCAGCTTTCAGCTGGCTTGAAGAATGCAATTAGAGCACTTTTAATACTGTTGAGGGACCCCATCCAATCAAAGTTGTTTGAGTTAAGCCAAGTTTAGGATCCTAAACACGTACTTTAGGCACGTCAACTTTGTCTTTTTAGTCAGAGTGGATCTGTCATTCCCACACATTATGTGAGGGTGGATTCTTTTTGTTGGGCTGCTGGGGGGTTTTTTATACCAGGAGAAATACTCCCATTTCTTACTAGCTCACTGTTAGTTTATCTGTTAGCTTTGTCTTTATGGCATTGTTAATACTCATGGTTCAAAGCATTCATTGTCAAATTAAGGCTTAAAACGCATTTTTAATTGTCAGAAGTGCCTCTGTCTTTACATAAACCCTAGATTAGGTAAATTCGTAAGTGGTTCATCACTATGTTTTCCAGATTTGGGTAGTTAAAGAAAGGGGAACATAGGTACTGATCAGAACACATGAAGTCTGTAGAAAAAGATCCTAAAAAACAGGCAGTGCTGCAATGAGGTACTGTTTTTACTGAAGTCTCAGCTTGAGTTAATTTCCGTACTGGGTGTGATTCATTGATACCGAAAGCAAAGGGATGGAAAACTTGCAGGCTCATCTTTTTTTTTTTTCCTTCTTCTTTGTTTAATTAGAATTTTCAAGTTTGCTCGTTGCTTCTTCCATCGCTCACTGTTAGAGTTGACTTCACTGGAATTAGTGCTTTCCTGAGGGATAGTCCTCAGCTGGATGTTTCATTTATTTCCCTGCTTTTCCTCTGTTGGTAAAGCAGCTCAATTGTTTTGAGCCTCACTAGGTTGCAAAGTAGAAAACAAAAGTATGAACAAAGATAGTGGAACTTTTGTTTTTTTTGCAAACTCTATTAGGTTGGGGTTTTGCCCATTGATTTGGTTTTGGGGCAGGGAAGACAAGATGGTCTTTTGCATAGTCTGACTTTCAACGTCTACCTAAAAGAACAAAAAATAAGTTATCTGCTCTGATGCCTCCCCAGTTTTCAGATGAGGATGAGAAAGGCAGCAGAAAGCCAACTACAAAGTAGTTTGTGTGGGATTTGATGGACCAAATTGTGTTTTGGTATTTCTTTGGTTAAATCAATAGCATTAGTGGCTTAAAAAGATAGGATTGTCTTATTATGAGTTATGATTCTTAGCATCAAAACTTTTAAGTTATGTTCAGAAATTACTGCATAAAGACATTTCCAAGTCTTGATTCTTTGTCATGGTGAGTTGGAAAGGGAAGTACTTTGTGATTTCTATGTAACTGTCACTCATTTCAGGAATTTTTACAAATATGTATATATATGTGTGTGTGCATGTGCATCTTACTTAATGCCTACCTCTTAAAAGGCTGAAAGGATAGATTACATACTGGCTATCTTGCATGTGTAACATAGAAGATAGATATCTTAGATTCTCAGAAGATCCTGGACAAATCCTCGAACAGCAGAGAGAGTAACAATGAACTTGGCTGTTTGTTCTTGGCTGACATCTGCTGCTTCCTCACAAGGAGCATCTCTTCTTTCTCCCTTGTCTTCACCATGCTAAGCCTTTTCACACAGCTTCTTAAGAGAGTGTCGTGGTGTAGAAAAATACACGATATGAGGAATGCCAAACCAGAAGGGAATTGGCTCCAAGCAGATGGTGACAGGCAGACTGGGTTATGGAGAACCTGGTTCTGGATCAAATGCTCATTTTGGGCTTTTGTTTTCCATGGAGCAGGAGGTGTGAGTTAGTAAAGGGAGCACATCAATAAACTCCTCTCTACATTAGTTCTTTCTGCCACCTTTTCTGGTGGTGACTAATTCCTGACCCTTTCCAGTGGGTGGTGGGCCTTTTCCCCCTTCAGTATGAATTAGAGAGGAGAGTCTGTGTTTCACTGCTGTTAGTGGTGCTGGGAAGGCGTGAGCTGAAATGGTTAAGTCCAGTTTTGAATCAACAAAAGAAGTGGGCCAGCTGAGCTTAGTCCCAGCTCCCAGAAAAGCAGCCAGTGGGTCAGGTGTAATGCTTTGTAAGAGTCAGGGAGGAATTTGTGTCCTTTTGATCCCTCCAAATGCATATTTGGACCAGCTGAATTTGCACTAAGAAGTATTTGGGTGGGATGAAAATAGTTTGAGAGTATCTCTGTTTCTGGAGGTTATTCAAGCAACTGCAAGGAATGATAAAGCTGATCCTTTTGGCAGATGAGTGGACTAGCTATTCACCTGAGGTCCCATCTCATCTTTCGGCCAGTTGTAACCAAGTTTGCCATTGGGATGATGCTCTCAGATAGGTTATGTTGTTATTAAATGTTCTGGAGAGACTCAGGTGATGGAAGGGTTATGCAGTGACTTGCAGTGTGGCCTTATTTTATCCTCTGGTGTGATGGAGAGGTAGGGAGTGCTCTTAAGTACAGGAACGTATTCCAGAGGAATTAATGCCCTATTAAATACCAAAGAATTGGCTTCTCAAGCAAAGTTCCTCTCCATACTGATCCTGTAGTGTTCATTCATATTTTCAGCTCAGTCAATATTTCTTCTGCCAACAGAGATGAGTTTGTGGGCAGCTTTTGAGCCTCCCCACAGCTTGTGAAGCATGGCTTGTTTGCTTTTCATTGCAGAGAGCCTGTCCTTTGCAAGAACTGTGTGTCAGGCTGTGCCACAGGATTGTCTTGAAACCAGTACTGTGGCCTAGCTTGGACAAGAATAAAAGTGCAGTCAATAGCTCATTTTTAATTCTTCTGGATAAGGCATTGTCTGGCACAGTGCCTAACACAGGGCTGTAGTAGCTGGAGAACTGTTGAAGCCAGCACACTGCCCACAGGCACAGTGCCTAGACTGAAAAAGTGCTATCAATCACATATTAAAAAAGAGGCAAAAACGAAGTATGTGGTAAAAGTTCATTAAATCTGTCTAAAGCAGCTATTTTTTAAAGTGTAGGAGTCAGATTTTTTTTAAAGACTAATATAATTTAAACAAATATTAAAGACTTGGATGAATTTTAGACAAGGATTATGTTAAATCTGTTTCATTTCTGTGGAAGGAAAAAAAAATTACTGCATTTGATTGGACTTCCTTCACTCAATTAATTACTGAGTATTTTAAATATGCAAGAGCTATGTCCCATCTGAAATTACAATTATTTGCTTTCCTGATGAATTGAGGACGGTGAAGGTAATGATTCTACTGCAGATTTAAAGCTGGTTATGCTCATAAATTATTTTCCTTCTCTGTTGCAGATCTGTCTTTACAAGCTGTGTGCCATTTGAGCATATTTTTGTCATCACTTGCAAACACTTTAATTAGCCATAAGTCCTGTCACTGTGGATTAGAATATTTGCAGTGCAGGAGGGAGGGCACAAAAAAAATGAAAAAGAATTGCAGGGAAAAATACTTGGAAGCTGCAGAGTAGTAAAAGGGCTTTGACATGTCAAGTTATCAGTTCTTCTGCACTACAAAGCAAATACAGTATTGGAGCTCTACAGAGAAATATATTCAGATTTTGCTGTCATAACTCTTTCTCAGCAGGAATTGTGTAGCAGAGAGGTGGCTGCCAAACTGCTGTTTGCCTGATTCAGAGATGGGATGCTTTCCTGAGTGGCAGAAAGTAGGAGGGTGTCAGAGGAGGCAGCCCTCTGTGCCTTTTAGCAAGTAAAGATTGGAAAGCAAAGTCTCTTCCTTGCTGAATGTGATATATGGCTTAGGGTAGTTGTTTGCCTGCTATCAGCCAGGAGATGATGAATGCTGGTACAGGGCTTTACTCTCATACGAGGGATGGCTCCTGTCTGACATGCATTCCCCCATGTGAAATGGTTGACTGTCCTCTCTAATCCCTGTGCTGAACTTGAGAGCAGTTAATACAGACAAAACAGGAGCTATATTTTATGGAGGATATGGGGAATAGCTTTACATTACATTTAACACTGCCTTTTCTGCAGTAGCAGGAAATCTGACTGTGCCTTATGCTTTGTGCTCAACAGTGCTCAGTAATTCTGTGCTCCAGCTGTTGTGTAGCTTGACTTGAGCATCTGCAGAAGTTACAAGCACGAGTGATTTAGCGTTTGCAGGGCAGAGCCCTTCTCCTTAGCACTCCTGTGAGCTGTATCTCTGAAACTGTAATACCTAATTTACTGACCTTCTCCACGTGCATGCCTACACAATGTTTGAACTGTAAGTTTAGTTTTAGGATACCTCTACAAAAGCTGGAAGTTATTGAAACACTAAAGACAAAATCCTCCATCTCTATTTTCCAAGGTTTCAAATTTTCATTATGCGCTTTGTTCAGCTCCCTGTGCCACAGAAATGCTGTGTCTTCATGCCTAAATTTCTCTCTGCCATCCTTTTAATTTCTTAGGGTGTCATGAAAACATGGGGCTTATAAAGGTAATTTGCCTATGAAAGAATGCTCCTGCATGTGCAGATAGATGTGTGCAAAAACATCTACATATTTTGTCTGTACATGTGTACATCTATATGCATACACACACAAATGTAGTGTATGTGCAACTATATGTATTTATATCCACACACAGAGAATTTTTTAGCTAGTCGAGGGATAGTATGAAATTCTGTGTTTTATATGTACCTGTACATATGGGGCACTGAGACACAGAATGCAGGCAGGATAGGATATAAGATTATGATCATGTGAGATCACACTGTAAGCCTTTCTGAACATGGGCTGGATACCACAAAAGTAATTTATCAGTTATCAAAATAAAATCATATAAAGAATTTATCAGCTATCAAAATAAAATTGTAAAAATCAGAAGATCAGGAGAATACTAATAAGAGTACTACTAAGAGAATTAAATTAGGCGAATAACAATAAATAGATAATAAGGTCAGGACAAGTCTAAGAAATAAAACCCTAAATCCAGCAGCAGTAACTTTTAGCAGACTTAAACCAGAATGTTGTGGGGAAAGTTTTGCAAAGGGACAATCCAGTCCCATGAGAAAATACTGCTTCAGTGTTAATCTTATGAAAATAAAGATCTATGGTCATTAGGCTTTGTAATCTACAGCTTGAGGGTTTGGTTTTTTTCTTTTACAGGGTCTACTCTATGGTGAGTGTCTTCAGTTTTAAGTTCAGGAAAGATATTAAAGAAGTCTTTCAAATTCTGGATTGATGGTACATTCTTGCACGCAATATTTCTGTGATTACCAGCCTCAGGGGTAGTGTATGCATGTGTATTTATGAACACACAGTCCATCGGGCATATTGACCCTGGAAGACCAACGTGGACTTCAAAACACTGGGGAGTGTCAATTGTTTTGTGCACATAGCTGACTGCAAATACTAATTTTATGGTAGGAAAAGTTTCTGTTGCATCATGTATGGTGGTTCAGTGTGGCTTATTAGGCTTCCTCAAGCACTTCTATATAGAGAGTTTCCATCTTTTCTTCCCTCCCGAAAAGAGCAGGGGAAGGCTTGTGTAATGTACCTTTACCATGTATATTGCACGAGCATTTGGAACTTAGCTCCAGTGGATGAAAGCTGACCTTTTTTGGTTGAAATTGCTTCTTTGGACTGAAAGAGAAGCAACCTGACTGTGGGGCAGGCAACAAAGCTTGAGAGTTACAGGAGAGAAGAAGCAGGGAAGGTGTTAGTAGTGAGATCTGAATGGGAAAGGCATCCTGATACTTGCAAGTAAAGTCCCATATTCAAGTCAAAGGTTTGGTTATTCTTTGTGTGAAGTGCCAGGGATCAAAACCAAGGTAACACTGAGCAGGATCAGTTCGTAAACCAATTAAAATAATAAAGCCTGAAGTTCGATAAGCCTAGGTGCATAATGTTTTCCTGTTTACCCACATCTCCAATTGGTAGGGAAGCTGTTAGCAAGAACAGGTGATATTTTTAATTTGCTTTCTTGTCACATTCCACACTAGAGGAGAATTAACACTACTATCAGTAAACGGAGCAGAATCAGATGGAATTGGAATAAGTGGTAGTTTAGAGGATGCCTCTAAAATGTTTGATAGCTGAGATGGGTCAAAGACTTCCTGGAAAAATGTTTCTTTCTCTTTTTAGCATTTCAAGAGGAAATTGGGTAATGATGTCAAATAATAGTGTTTCTGCAAGAAGGTACCAAAACATTATCAATCAGTGCCTAGCAGTACCCTGTTTAAAAGACCAGAATGTTTCAAGGTAAACTTCAAGCTAGAATAAGCAGAAAATACTGGAAGAAATATATACAGTAGGCACGTTCAAAAAAGTAATATTGAGATATTGGCAATGTTTATATTAAGGAGATCTGTGGTGTTGAAAGATGTCACTCAAAAAGTTTAGGACATCCGTTTTGTGAAAACTGTTGTGAAATCAGTTTAAAAACTAGAGTGCAGAGAAGTACATTATTCATAACAAAGCTTACTCCAGTCACGAAAAGATAGATAGACATTAATTAAAGATATGCTCCTTTGTTAGATGTTATAAAAATCTCTCAACTCTCTAGTCTTCAAACTCCAAAGGTATTTCAAAATACCAGGAAGTAGCAGGCTTGCCAAGATGCATTGAAGCGATAAAGACACTTGAAAGAAATTCAGAAGGAAAGATAACCTTCAAGGCAATAAAAAGCAGGCACATTGGTGTAACTCCAAAAATAGATTGTATGGAGATAAATATGTATAAGGTCTTTCACAAACCTGTGTGAACGTGTGCTTTCAAGGGGAGAGCATTGCTATGGGATCTGGAAGTGAATACTCCGTATTGGTGTGAAATATGATTTGCCCTTTGTGAGAACTTCTGGTAAGCCTAGTAGCAGAAAATGAAAGAGGAAAAGCACTGTCATAACTTGTGCAGTATTTAGTGGTAGGTGTTACTTGGGGAGAAGGTTCTCTGGTGATTTTTAATAGTGAAACCTTCACTAAAAAGATGGATACTTGGTGTCATGACATGTCTGTATTTTAAAAGCATTTATTTACACATTAATTTGAAAAATACTTCTAGGAGGATAAATGTGTTATTAGGTGCTTCTGTTTTCTTCTATCCAATGAATACAGCATCCTGCTAAAACAGATACTTCCTGTTGAACTGCTTAATTGTTACTTCACTGCGCCACGTCTCTTTTAAACAAAAATAAACTGTGGTAGCCTTTTGTTGTTGCTGTTTTGATATTTAAATAATATGTATACCAGCTGTATATTGCTTTGGAATAACTGGAGTCTTCTGTGGTTTCATCCTTTCACTTTTACCTCTTTAGATTAGGAAGAAAGATAGAACGGTGGATGTGGACTGGAGGTTTCTACTTCTTTAAAGAAGGTGTATTTATTCAGATGAAATTGTAAGACTGCATAGAATTTGGTGTTAAATTGTGTTTGGATGTGTGTGGTGTTAATTGGTTTTAGGATTTTGTGGCTGGTTAGCACTCAAACTATTGATTGCCAACCTAAACCTATTGTTCTGGTTGGTAGTACTACTGAAAACTTCTTGTCCTTTTAAGCAATCATCTTTTACCCTTAAACTACAGTTTCAAAGCTGTGATGCTGCTTTGAAGTTTCCTGTTCATATATTATCACAGGGAAAGCTGCCATGCTGTTTGACAGGGACTGTGGGATGAAGGACTTGGGGTCGGGGGGCTGTTTTTTCTCTAGAAGCAGTTTTGCACCTCAAATGAGGATTCTTTCCCTGATTACTTTTGGGGCACTTCTTAGAGAGCGATTCATAGTAGGCATAAAATTTCAGAGCAGGCTATTTAAAATACTGCTTTTGTTCTTGCCTGTTAACTCTCACAATTGAAACCCTAAGGAATATTTGAAAAGCACTGGTCACAATTTTGCAGGTAATAGGATCATAAATAAACATCTATATGCAGATAAGGATTTAACAGAAATCCATCCTTGGAAAGGAAAGCCTA
This sequence comes from Platysteira castanea, assembly GCA_013397175.1. Lineage (NCBI taxonomy): Eukaryota > Metazoa > Chordata > Aves > Passeriformes > Platysteira > Platysteira castanea. Next base: position 1,497,760 of record VYXC01011827.1, on the reverse strand, counting down.
TTCTGCAGCTTTAAATTGCTGGATTTATCTCAATAACATGCAAAGTACTATAAAATACATGTGCACAACACCCCCCGAACAGTTAGAAACATCTATCCTTTTGTGGTGGATTCAGGATTGGAAAGGTGAGGTTAGACTGATATTGTAGGGGAATCTTGAAACTGTGTTATACTTTGAGTGATTTTTTAAATTTCAATTTATTTCTTTCCTTGCACTGACAAGGACCTGCAATTCCCACTGAATTTCCCTCGAAATTCCCTGGAAGAATCACTCTAATCAAAATACAATTTGACTTACACACACGCCTCCAAAAAAGATAAAATTAGGGCTTTGCTTAAGTTTTAAGTCTGATGTTGTTTGATCATGTTAACATAGAGGTAAGCGTAAACTTGGTGTACACACATGAACAAGTAGTTTGCAAAAAAATATTAATACTTTAGTCTAAACTGTATACTGACTACAAAGGAAAAAGAAAAAGCTCAGTGGAAGTTCATTTGAACCCAGTGGAGAAAGATGACTAATGGCAGAAATAAATATACAATGCTACTTTCTTTTTTCTCCCCACCCCCCCCCTTTTTTTGTTGTTTTTTTGTTTTGGGTTTTTTTTGTTGTTGTTGTTGTTGTTTTGTTGTGGTTTTTTTGTTGTTGTTGGGGGTTTTTTTTGTTTTGTTTTGTTTTTGGTCAAGTTTTGCATGGAGAAAGTGGGTAATATGTGGCTTGACTCAGCTCTGACAAAATGAGCACTATGATTATTGATGCCCTACTTAACCAAAATATGGATCCAAAATTACCCTGACAAGCATCAATGTGCCAGTTATTTTGTGCAGAAGAAAATAATTGTTCTTAGAGAGAAAAATAAAAACCAAAAAAAACAACCAACCAAAACAAGTGAACAAAAACCAAAAAAAACCCCACCAAAACCAATTTCATTAAGGAAGAGTAGGTCAAGGTAGCTATGTTTGACAGTCTAGTTTATGCCTAGAGAGAAGGAGCAGAGGGGTTTTTTTCCTGCATAAGAGCCTCAAAAAGATTGTAAAAACTTAAAGAACGTAGAAGATGAATGGAAGATCTTGGTATTTTTCTGTATTCCATTTTATTCTAAAATACTGTCAATTGCTGCTGAGGAATAAGTCTGTTTATGATTTTTTTTTTTCGTTTGCGTGACAAAGTCACCATATTAAAGACTGAATTTTGGTCACTGAGTTTGTTAGTTGATAGTGATAGTGGAATTACTTATGAACTGTCATAGAGAACAGTAATGTTTTCAAAAACATGCAAATGGAATTTCAAGGCCATGCTTGTGTTGCCTGTATTTCTTACTTAGTGTTTAGTATTTTGTATCTCAGCAATGCTTGATGGTGTGAATGCTGGGGTAATGTAACAGCCATGTAAAAGAAGGTGCTCGTTTACTGAAAAGAAATCAAATGCAGGTTTAACAAGTGCCACTGAGAAAAAATTGTGATCAGAATTTGTACGGAGCTAACTTAGGCAGCTGTAAAATCTGGTTTTGGTTGTTCACACACAAATAATAGCAGTAATCTGTTGCTCTGATTTTTCTCTGAATATTTAGAAACTGCTTGCATAGCTGAAATTCCAGATGTATTTTCCTTTATTGAAAAAATTATTATTATTTTTAGATTAATAGTATAAAATTATATTTATAAATTGTACTGTGGGAGGTTCTTTGTTTTCCTGCTAGCTGATAGATGAGCATAAGGTATATTTTTTTAATATATATATATAGCCAGCCATACAGCCAGAAATAAATGTACTTTAAGTATCTACACCACTCACAAGTAATTGTTCAAGTTTTTCTTGGCAGTATTTGGTAAAGATATTTTTGGTATTTTTAATTCTCTGCATATGCTTGTTCTATGCCTTTTGTGTTATTTTGTATGCCACCCAAACCTAATCCTATTACTGTTTAAAGTACTTGTAGTGCAATTCTACTTGTATTTGTGCTATCTTGAGAGGAAGGATTTTCTTCTCATTCTGTTTGCTTCAAAGCCAAAAATTTTGCAGCGTTTGCAGCCTTTTGTACACGAATGTTTCTAAATTAACCTCCGTGTTTTTCTCGTTCCCATTATCAGAGGTGAATGGTCAGGGAGTCATGTTTGGGGGCCTTAGTAATTTCATCACATTATTTTAATACTGTTCACAACTGCAGTCATTACTAAGATCTCTGTAATTTGTTGACTGATTTTTTGTTGCAATTTCGCATTTGTGAAATATTACAGCAACTTCTTGTGTAATATGTCTGAGCCAATTACAATTTCTTTCTATATTAGATATGTAATGTTCAAGCCTGTAGCTTCTTGTAATCTTAAGTGCTCCGAATATTTCTCTATAACATATTTACTTGAAATACTACTTTTACATTTAACGATGCAAGTACAAAATGAGTTCTTGCAGGTTTCTTCTTTCACGCTGCAACTGCACCTGAGCCTTGCAAAATATTACTTTTATTCTCTCGGTTTGGCTCTCCCTTGAGCAGTGACTGCCAAATAGTTCAAATTCCTCATCTGTTTGACTGTGTCTGTGAATATCTTGCAACTGCTCCTAGCTTTCTGCACTTAGTCGTAGAATGAAATTCCCTCCCTTCCTGCCCTCTCCTGGATGCTGTCAGTCCATGGATAACTGTAATATTTGAAATACCAAGCAAATCCATCCCCTGTTACAGGCTGGAGTGATGGGAGCTGTGCTGCTCTTTCAAGACACCTCATGCCCTTCTTTAAGAGCTGATCTGTGTTGTAAGAGGTGGGGCTCTGAATGGGGCTTACATGAAGCCTGGGAACATCCACCTTCCAGCTGTTAATTTACAGCAATTCTAAGTTTGTGGATAATCATACATCTGCAGAAGGTCAAGGTGTGGAACCCCGTATTACTGTAGTACCTCATTAAAAGTTTCTTAGGTACCCTTTGTAGCTTTCTAGCATGCAGCACTACAGCAGGAAGAAGGGGAAGCATTAAACACGTCTACACTTGTCATTTAGGGCAAGTTTTGCCCAAAGTAAATAAGGATAATTGTACTACTCACAAGAAGGAGCATATTCCCTCTTTGTAGAACATCTTTTAGTTGTCTGATGCTATTTTCAATTGAACCCTGTGGGCTGGCTGGTTGGCATCTCTCTTATTAATGCTTTGAAGGGAAATTAGACCTGGAATCTGAGAAAATACCTCTTCATATTTCATAATGCATCTTTCACTCTTGTGCTTCTAGGTATTTAGTGAACAAAAGTTTCTTGCTTTTCATAGTAGAACTTAGTAACACTGATTCTCTCTGTGTGTTCTAAATTTGGGCAGAGTGTGCAAAATCTCATTATTGCCAGGATTTTTAATTGTTTCAGTAACCCCATCATGACTGTTTGCTTATTGACCGTGTTGCTGAGAGACTCCCAGTTGAGAGTTGTTCTTGCAGTCTTTCAAAATTAAGTCTCCGCTACTTCTGAAGTATCTCTAGTACCTTATGATTTGCATTACCAGCAATCTCTTATGAAGACTGTGCAAAAACATAAAAATTTGTCTTTCATCATGAAATGAAAATTTCAGTTATGGCAAACAACATTGGTAGCTAATTAATGCTGTATTAAATTGGTAGTAATACTTGTAAGTTTCTGTCTTCCCAAGTTTACATTGTGCTGGATGACTATTTTTTGAGATACACATGGTAGCTAAATGTCAATTCCTGTTCATTTTATCGAGTCCTTGGAATGTAATTACTGTTGTGCTCTTGAAAATGTCCGTAATAAACACTCCCATTCTGTACATACTTTGCAAAGGAATGTATTGTAGCACTTACACAAAATATGGTAATCCCATGTATAAGAATGGGCTTTGTTTAATACCAATGTAGTAATTTCTTTTTAAATTCAGCAGCTTTATTGGGGATTATTATTTAGCCATTGTTAATACTAGTATTGGAATAACCGTCAAGTGGTCCGCATTTTTTACAGTATTGAAAGAGGAAAGTCCACTTTATATTAAAGTATTCTTTTTCTGGAGATAACAAACAAATCTTTCTAGCATTACCTGCCAAAGAAAGTTTTTAAGATTATTGCAGGGTTGTAATACATTCAAGGTGTCTGTATTTACATATATTTTTAGTAAGTTAGAGACTTCTCTGTGGGAGGAGTACCACTGCTATGTTTGTTCAGCAGTGACTTCCAGCATTAAGTCTAACCAGACTATAACATCTTGGTTTTGACTTTAGAGTTACTTCTGGGAAAAAATGATTATTTTTTGTCAGATGTGATTTCCTTCACAGGTACCCGTATACCTACCTGAGCCTGCAAGGCAGACATCTCCATGTGTGAGGAGCGAGTGATGGTGTAACGTACCTCAGTGCTTTAAATTCATGGCTGATATGGTGGTCATGGCTTGGGAGAGCTCAAGATTGTATTTTCTACTTCCATAGGAATGGCCACAGATTCTCTTCTTGAATCAATTAAAACCTTAGATTTCCAAACCATTAAGGAAATGCACTGTTGGTATTCTATCAACAGAATCGTCCACAGGACTGTTGTCTAGAGCTGAAGTGATTGTGGGTGCTTTTATTTAACTTCATGGTTCCTGGTTTTCTTGAGGGGGTTTGAGTTTTTTTTTTTTCATATCAGAAGAAATGAAGAGCACAGCATAAGGCATGACAGAACTAACTTGAATGGGAATTCGGAATAATTTAAATTTCCAAGGCTTGTAAACTGTGAGTGTTGTTAATCACGTTAGCAAGCTGGCCTTCTCTCAGTGCTGACATGATTTACACGATTGGTATTAAGCTTTGCACTATACCAAAGGTAAAGGTGATTTACCAGCTTCTAGTTGGGATGTTTCTTCTGATTATACAAAAAATATTTCATACTCTATGACAGACTAGGGTGAATCATATTTATCATTAGAAAATACTTCTCTCTTATAGGAAGGAGGAGACCAATAGTACTAGGAAAAAAAAGAACCTGGCAAAAGAGTATAACTGAGAATGGGATATGAACCAAGATTCAAGGGAAATAATGTTAATTTAGACATTAATGTAAATCACTATATCCAAATAGAGGTTTCTTATCCATAAATCATATTGGTGCTCAGAGCAAGATTAAAGGAGTCTAATAATGAGATTACCCGTTTAGCAAGCTGTTTTTCAATATTAAATTACTCTTCCCTTTCTCTTCACTTCTGCTGAAGGTAAAATGTAAAAAGGTTGAACGTTTTCATTTATGAAGAGCTAAATTACTGTATATTACTATTAAGGTCTGATATCAGGCCAAGATTCATTTTTTTACTTGATGTCTAGTGTTTTAGAACAAGAGATGTCTGATGGGTTGCCCACTCTTTCTTGAGTGCCTGCCAAATCTTGTATGTCAGCATTCCCTCTGATCTTTTAATGGGGGTTAAAAGGAGAAAACCAAGGTTTTTATTACAAGTGGAAAGTAGTTTGCAGTAGAGATTGTTTTCTTTTAGTTATTATAATGATGGTAGTGCATCAAATACTATTTTATTTTTATAGGACTTTTTTTTCCTCTTTGTTTTTTTCTTTAACTCTGAAATATGGTAGAGAACAGAGAGTAGGGAAACTTCTCAGAATTTTTGTTAGTTGGATAACGAAGTGCCTTAAAAATATTCTTTGAAGTTTACAAATGAATGTTGGACTGAGCTTCACAGTTGTTTTGTGATACCAGGAAAGACAGCAACTCGGCACCTTTTTAAAATACCTTTGTTAGCACCGAGGATGTGTTGTCTGGTATCTGCACCCACAGTGGTCACAGGAGCTTTTTGACTCCTTCAGTGAAGTGTGCTGGGAAGCAGCCACTTAATTGCAATGCAAATCCCTGTGGCTTTTTCCTCTGTGTGTTCTGCTATGGCAAAGTCCTGAGCAAATTAACGGAGCATAGAGGTACTTACTGAAAATTTATGCTGTTCCTATACTGCTTAATTGAGACTATAATCCTATCAAGGATTTAGCATCTTTTTTAATCTATTAAATACTATTTTCTGTTCTATTGCATTCTACTTCTAAGTAATATTACTGTTGCATCTGAAATAGATTCTTCAGGGTTTGGGTGGTTTTGGCTGGGGCCTCTCCCCTGCCCCCCCAGTAATGGGAATTTAGATCCATCTTCCATTGTATAATCCTGTCTGTCTTCACCTTCCTTTATAGCTGTCTTAGCTGTAGCATTAACAGTGCCACCAGGAAAAAGAAAAGCAGCCTGCAACTCTGCAGCTCTTCCTGGTAAGCTGTGGAAATTCATAATCTCTCTTTGACCAAATGACCTGAAATCTAAGAGAGCTGAAGTTACTTCTTCAAGTGTATTTTTCTTTGGAATATAATGGCTATGCTTTGTTAATTCAAAATCCACCCTTTTGGGCAGAAACGTGGGGGTTTTAAGACTACTGTAAAATAGTGGATGAGAGTTCGCTGTGTGCTGTTGGAAAACATTAACTCACAGCATCAGAATTTATGCAGAGTATGTCAAACAGCAGCTGTTGTCAAAATCGTAATTAAAAGAAAACACCAAGCCCATGTTTAACTGCAGGAAAATAATTTAATCTCCAATAGGTGGGTGAATGATGGCGTCATCCACACAAATTTCTTCCACAAATTTTTCTTTTTTTTCCCTCTCTCTTTTCTTTTCAGATGAGGTTCTCTTTTCTTTTCAGATGAGGTAGGAAAAAAAACAACCTGCAGGTGCTGTGTTTCCTAAAATGACACACACATACATTCCCTATTCTTGTCCATTTGGCCTGAGAATAAGCACAGCAGGTTTCTGAGAATTTTTGTGAGCCTGTTGCTGTTGCCAGTTGATCACTACTGACACTGTAGAAAACAATCCAGATTATGACAGCTGTAAGCAGTTCAAACTATCCTTTGCATAAGGATATATCCTTTGCATCCTGTATACTTAAGAGGACTGTACCCTTCATAAAGAGCCTGCTCGAAAATTCACTGGTAGGCTCTATTAATCTTACTAATGGCTTCAATGGACCTTGTCAGTTCATGGATTTTAATACCCATAAGCTAAAATAATTCTGCCTAGGTCTCATGACTCTACTTACTTCAATTAATATGCACTGTAACTTGTAATACAAAAGAATATAGAGCGTTGTGGCTGCTGCTGCTGCTTGATTTCAAGGAGTAGAGGATGACCAGAAGCAGGAAGCAAACACACTGGATAAGACCTTGGAAATACCTGTGGGGGGCAGCAGTGGCTCAGGTCATTCAGAAATGAGGCCATAATTCCTTGAAGGACTACCTTTGTTTCTAGTTAGGGAAAGCACCTTAATTCTGAAAAAAAGAATAGCAGAAGGAAGAGCAGAGCAACACTGAGATGTTTTGCCACTTGGGAAATCTTGTCTTTTCTCTTGGGCTCCCTGGCTGCTGCTGTGTGCTGGCTGAGCAGGCAGGACTTGGGCACCTTTTGCATTTGCCTCCAAGAAGCCACTGGAATAGCTGCTGTGGTGTCCTTCCTGCAGCTCTGGTGAAGATTGAGTGATTTGATTTTCCACAGCGGCTGAACTGCTTGAATCTGTTCTGTTGTCAGTAAGCTTGTATGTCTTCCTTTGTTGGTAGATGCCTAAGCAAGAGTAATGTGTGTGGATGGAGAAAAAGACAGAAGCTGTATAAAGTGTGCAGATGATGTAATGTGGGTCAAACCCCTGCAGAAAGAGGTGTCAGAGATGTAATGCTGATTTTATATGCCATAGTTGGGGGGTTTTTTTGGATGCAGTTCTCATTGCACAAAGTTGGGAGGAGGAGATGCCTAATTTTTAATACGAGCAGTTTACAACCATTCACAGTTAAACAGTTTATAGGATTCTTGGTAACAAAAGGTGGTCTAATTATAGAGGAAAGGAAAACAATATAGTGAGGATATTTACAATGTGTGACCTATGTGAATTATGATCTTGTTAACTATGCAAAAATGACAAAAACCAGAACCATCCCAGTGAATGAAATGTTTAGCCTTCCTTCAATGAACTTTTAATATAGAAGATATGGAGGAGGCTAATTTTTTCCCTTTAACATCAAAAGAAGCCTGCACTTTGGGTGAACCTGTACTTTCTTAAGATTCAGTGCACTAGACTTCAAACTGGAAAAAAAATGACAATATTTTTTCTTTACAACTAGCCCACACTAGAGTGTTTAGTTTCTGCCAGTAAATCACATGCCAGGGTTTCTACTGCCCTCTTAAATCAATTGAAGGTGTGATTCCTTTCCCTGTGATTTTTGTTTAACTTCCCTTTTGTAGTTGATCTTAATTGTTCTTATTTGCAGGCTTTAAATGTTGATGGACTGTGTCATTTATAACCCTTTTTCATTGCACAGTGACCTTCATAGGGAAATTTCATACATGTTTTCATTGGGCTTTGGTGGCATATTTGTTTTATGTATGTAAGTGAAACTGGCAATAAAAATTAGTACTCAGAAGTAGGGTCTTCTGATTAAAACAATGTTTTAAAAATCTGGTTACACTATAGATAGAAACATTTCAAAATATTTTGCAAACCTACGCTGAAGCTGTGCAAGCACAGCTTGCCAAATGTAAAGTCCCCAGGGAATGAAATTTTGTGGTTTTCTCCTGGACAAAAGCAACCAGTGGAGAATTTGTCCCAGACTAACACTTCATGTAATCTCAGCTGCAATATTTCTACCCTTTGCACCTTCTTATTGCTGTTTTACTGGGAGGGGTTGTACCCTGTACAAACTGAGGTGCAAAGAAACCTCATGTCCCCCCACTAGAGTGAAGATGAGTGAGTTTTACCCCAAGATGTCCCATCCCTGCCATGAAGCTGTTGCTGAACTAACAAGGCAACAGGGCTGGGAAGTGATGATGGAGAAAGGGGAATGGAATTTGCTACAGTGCAGTGATAGTGAGGTTTCAGGTAGCTTTAGCTGGGCTCAGCTCAAGTGCGTTCAGCAGCCTGCCCAAGTCAGCATGTGGCAGGACACAGGGGACAGAAATGTAGAACAAAGTATATTAGATTTAACCCACGGAGTAGTTCATGACCACCCTGATGCTGCTGACTCTAAGATTAAAATAGATGTGGAAGTCCAGGACCAATAGTTTGTTTTAATTTTTTTCACTAGCAGGTCAAAAAGACCACTTTGTAAAGTTGATCTGCCCTTCTTGAAAGGATATGAGATAGGTAAGCATGACAGTCCATTGGGTTTTTTGGCCATGTCCGCTCCATGCAATTTTTGAATCCCAGACTTTCAGGCATATAAGGCATATGAAAGCTCCAGCACTTGAACTAGGCTGTTGTAGCTAGTGCAAATTTGCCTTCCTTGCTGAGGGTTGATAACATCAGCAACTCATCTCTGGGAACAAGATGATCCTCTTCCCCTCTTGGAAAGATGCGGCTCAACAGTTTGAAGTTAGAAAAACATGAACTAATTTGGGTTTAGCTAATTTATGGCTGTACAAGAACAGAATTTTCTCATCTTAGTTATTCTTTGCTGTACTTCTGAGAAGCCTGTTCCAACCTTTTCTCCCTGTTTTGGCCAGGATGACAACGCTAACTGACCCTTAGCATTCTCTTATGTTTCTTGGTTTCTGTTTTTTAGGAAGGAAGGCAGGCAAATCACACGTTTTCTCCTTTTCTTTTTGTCCTTCCACTTCCAACTTTTAATACACTCGCTGGTTTCAACCAATCCCAGCTCAAAGCAGAAATATCAAGAGTTGCATCATTTAAAATTTTAAATTAATAGAAAAAAGGAGGATTTTTTAAACCTAAAATGTTCACAAAAACCTTGAGCTTTGTGTTTGTATATCATTTCTCATGGCTGCTGTTACAGCTCTAGAATGAGCAGTATCTTTTGGGTGGCTGCTCCAAATGAAATCCTCACCAAACTCTCTTTGAGGAGGTTCTATGCACTGCTTGAGAATAAATCAGATTGTAAACACTGGGATTTTGATGCTGGGTTTCCAGTGTAAATACCATTGCTAGCAGAAGTCCAGTACAAAAAAAACCAGAAATAGACTATGTAGGCTGTACATTATAAATGTTTATATCCCACTACTTCTCATGTATTAAACAGAGTAACCTCTGACAGTAATTTGGAAGAATGTATCCAAATAGATAAAGATGTCTTTGGTGATGTGTGAGCTAAGTAGTGGCAAGGCTGCAGTGTTTTCTTTTGGGGTACAATTGCTGTCAGCAATGCTAAAAGAGAACACTTTTTTTTAGGTAGCAAAACAGTGTTTCTGTGCCCATTACTGCAGTATGACATGCAGAGTTAGTATATTTTTATTGCATTAATAAACAGAGCTTTGTCTTTCTCTGGCTGTTGGCTTGTAACCTTTATCAGAAGATATCCTTTAGAGCTAAAGGGGAAATTTGGGATTTGGGTGCTGCTGATGCTGAAACCGGCATTGCATTTCCTGATGAATATCTCCAGATTTATCTGTGTTTAAAAAGAAAAAAAGCAAGCCAGTTGTCTGTCAGCGCAGGTTAGGGGGCAGTGTGAGAAAACTCCATCTGATCTCTCAACTTCCCCCATTTTCTCTATTCAGTACCTTCGCTGTGTGCTGCTATTCTCCCTTTTTCTGAGGGAAAGTGTGAGCATGTTATATGTGAAAAAGCTGTGCTCTGAAGATACAGCCAGTAGTGCCAAGAGTTGATAAAAATGGAACCAACATACTTGTCTCCTAACAGCAGCTTCTTGTATGATATGCTCTCCATCCATCCTTTCATAAATTCAGTGTTTTGAATGAGATAATTTATGAGCCCTCTGAAGCAGGGCAAATGCAAGAAGTTTGTCCTAGATGTTTAGAATGGGCAGATGAGGATTGAACCACAGTTTTCTAATTTCCAGGAGTCATGTCTCGCTGGATGATCTTTTTCTTATCTTCCTTGTACTCTTGTACTTTCTTTCATGTTGACATCTTTGTTTTGCATTCTGCTGAGAGAAGGTAATGGTGAGGATTACATAATATGAATTATAAAAGACCAGTTCACCTCAGCTAAGAGACTTCACTCTCTACATGTTGTTTCTGGGCTCAGGAGAACAGTTTAATTGACCAGACATGGAAATAGCCATTGGTCTGTGTTCTAAACAAACTTACCTGGACCATGAGGCTGAATTTTATTTGACAGTAGCTAAAACAATAAAGGTTGACACTCTAAGAATGAGTTTGTTAGAAGGAGCTGATGCATATCTGTTGAACTAACTTAAAGCTTCAATGCTGGCAAACAACTGCTCATCAGTAGTTCTGTCCAGAAAAATCCGTGAAGGAATGTCATAAATGATCAAAATTAAGAGTTTAAATCAGATTTCAAATGAAAACAAGAGGGTTAATTCATGTGTACTGCAGGGTAGCGCAATTTTCTGCAACTGTCTTTTTATAAGCACTTTGCTATTGAACAGCATTGCCAGAATCAGTATATAGCAAACCACCAGAAGACGAAAGAAACTCTGGTTTGTTCTGAATGCTTCATTTTATGAACTATTCGGTTCAATTTCAGTTTTAAAACTGTAGTACATGTCGTAGATCTGGAAGCATTGAATGTTAAAGAAACGACTGAACATAGTTTTAAGTGTTCTCTGCCTCAGGTTTTTAATTGAGAAGATAAAGGAGTTTGCCTTGAGAGTTAGGTGGAATAATTAGTCTTCCAGGTATCTTATTTCAAATGTAATGGCTTTTGCTGCCTCATATAGTGCTGGTGGGATGATATTAGGTAGAGTCCTAATGGAGAGCCTGTTATGGGACTCAAATTTTGACTGCAAGATCTTGTTCTTGACCTTAGGATCTAAATTTTTGAACCGTTAACACAGATTGCTTTTCCAAAATGTTGATTAGGAATTAGCTTCAGAAAGAAGAAAGCAGTGAAACAGAGTTTAATTGTAATTCACTCTGCTGTTTCTTTGTATTGCAATTTTATTGTTTCATTAGTTCTTCGTCACTGTGGTCTGATAGAATAGGCAAGACCTGAATTTTAAAACTTGAATCATGATCCCTCTTTTCTTACAGCTTTCATCACTTATTTAAGATGATGAAAAGGAGCTTGGTATTTTTTTCTTACTGTGTTGTTTCAATAGCTGAAGCAAGAGAGGCAGAATGGAAAAATCCTGCTACAGCTTGTAGCATAAATACCCTATAACCCTTGACATAGTCTAGGTGTTCAGCTTCCACTCTTTCCCCAGTTCTATTTTGAAATTGCTCGGTCTTTGGTGTCTCAGTAACAATCTGGTGGCTTCCCATGGTGTTCTGTAACCCAGCACAGCTGGAAGTGTGCCAGGGCTGTTGGAATCATATGCAGCTTTGTAACTTTGGCATGTGTGTCATGAGTGTTTGTCCCCCATCAGCAGTTTCACATCCCAGCACCAAGAGGCTGAATTATTACAAGCGATTTGCAACCAAGTAGTACTTTTTGTCATTAGATCTTTGTTCTGTAGTTATAGGAAGTGAAGCAGGTATATGACAACAGCGAGAGAATGTGACTGAAAACAGATAATAGCTGGAACAATTTCTCAACCTCAGTGTCGCTGAACATTCTGTCCTGTTTGCTTAAAAAAGGAAGAGTGGTCTTGCTGCGTCTGTAACATCCTGAAAAATAGAATGCTACTGTGTGTGCACTGCTAGGTAGGGAGGCTTCCACAGTACAGCAGACATATGGAAAACCCTTCCCAGGATGGCAGTCATGCTGCTGCGAACATGCTTAGGCAAGTAGAGGCTGCCAGAGCAGGCCATTGCTGGTTTTAAGGTTTTGAATGTTGCTGCTTTTGTCTTTACAATTATGCCGCAATAGGTTATGGGGGAGTAGAAGAGGGGAAGCCACATCAGGTCAAATCACCATTGCTTCTTCATTCTCTACAAAGCTTATGGCGAGAGGAATTAATACAGCGTGGAGGTACTAACATGCTTAACAATTTTTTTTTTTTTTTTTTTTTTTAACGTAGGCACACAACTGATTACAGTAACTCTTACCCAGCCCTTCCTGGAAGATGGCAGAATTGGTTATTTTCTTAGATTTGCTCAGAACAAAATTTAAATACCACTGTATCTCCTTCTAATAGCTTTTGAATATGTTGGCAGATGCATGCCACGTTAAAAATCTCAACAATAATAGGTTTCCAGAAACTTTATGCAGCCTTTGGGACTGGGGGGATTATTGCCTCTGCAGAGAAAGTAAGAGGGAGAACTGTGGAGTTTCCCTTTATTTTGCAGTTGGTTGATGTGGATGGAGCTCAAAAAAGGCTGTTTCTGCCTGGGCAGTAGCAGGCATAGGGTTGCATATTTAAAGCAATGGGATGTCCTGGGCTATGTGTGAAAACCGAGGATAGCATACGTGGGATTTACAGTGCATTCACTGACACTGGCAGGAAGACTCTGAGGAGAGCAGAGGTAGTACTGTGAAACACTGGAGACAGAAGGTGTAAGTGACATACAGCAAATCTAATGGAAATTGGTTTGGCTTTTCATTGTGCACATAAAACAGTCTAACCCAAAACTCAGCTTAGAAGATCAGGCTGTGGGTGCAGGCCAGATAAGTTTTACTCTAGAAAGGCCACTCTGTAAGTACTGAGGAGGTTCTTTTGAGAGGTGATGATGGATGAATGAATGAATGAATAAGCAATTTTGTGTTTAGTGAATTTCAAAGGCTATGAAAACCTGTTATTGAGGGATACAACTATGCTGCCACACATTTGACACAGAACTTGGAAACAAATCATGGCTCTTCCTATATAATTGCTGGAGGTCTGCAAAGTGAGATTACTGGTTATAGTATTTCTTAATTTGATAATCGGACTATCAGTTTTCAATTTACATTTCCCTCATTCAAGTTATTGTAGAATCTGTAGATTACAATTAGTTGCTGGATTGATGCTGTTTAATTAGTTTATAAAAAAAGAATTTGTGGAACAGCCTCTTGACAACTGCTAGAGTATGGTAACAGAAGAGCTGAATCCATTAGGTTTAGCCTGGGTTTATGACAGTTCAAGGGGGTAAGGAGTGGTTTATACTATGAATGTGTTTGTCAACTTCATAAAGTTTGTAATTACAACTGGCATTTCTTAGCCTGTTGATATCTGAAAAGAGATATTTTTTGTGACGCTTGTAGTTGGAAAGTTCTGGGAAGGGCAATGTAAACCACTTGATTAAAACCTGCTGTGCTGATTGTTTTACTCTTAAGGGAAAAATGCATTCATGCTTTACTGGAGAACAGTCTCTTTAAAAATGTTAACTTTCACCAGTATGCTGGATGACTTTAAATAAATAAATAAAACTAAGCTGTGATAATTACATCTTCTATTTGGCTCTTGAGTGCAAATGTTTCCGTTTAAAATGGCTACAAATTGAATCTGAGCAACTTCTAGTATAACTTACAGTAATAACTGTATCTTCTTATTCCTTCAGAACTTTTATGCAGCTGGTTTAAATAAAAAAAGTGCAGATTGCCTTTAGTAGCCTTCCACTGTATTCAACTACTATTAGACTTTCCTGAGACTTCTGGACGTGAAATTCCCTTGCACCATCATTAATATAATTGCAACAGGGAATTACTGTATTTAGTGTTCACTAAATTGTTTTAATAGGTTTGGAGTATGTGTTTGTTCTTCTTGAAAAGCCATTTGAATTTCTAACTTCCTTGGACACCTGAAGAGAGACTTAATAGCCGTATAAGTTTCCTGAGGCATGATCCCAGGCTGATAAAAAAAACCACTTGCTGACTTTTGTGTTTCCAACCAGACTGCTGGGGGAGAGTTCATTTTTTAGGTGATAGGTTTGCTGGAATTTTTGTGTGTCAAAATAGCAGGTATGGGATTACTTAAACTGGAAAGAAAGACCTTACTCATCTGTGACCATAGCTTCACTTCTGTAACATTATCTCCAGGAAAAAAATGTTTGTATTATTTTGTCCTGTGTTGTGTAATACAACAGAATAAAAGCTATACATTTACTTTAATACTATAATAGCTGTCTTGAATCCATTACAACTCAGCCTGAAAATGTGAAGTTGTAATGCTAGTGGATGAGGATAGGGGGGTGAACAAAGGGATCTCTGAGTAAAAGACAGTAGTTTCTGTTGTTTTCTTCTGTGGCTTGTACAGCAAATGTCTAATTGTCTTACCTTGTGTCCTTTTAGCAACTGTCTGCCCTGATTCAATATGGAGTCTTGAGCTCTAACGTAGAGCAATGTTTTTGAAAGAAATGATGGCAATAAAGTTGTAATGCTTTGTTTGAGAATTACTACTTTGGAAATGGAGACTGTTTTAACCTTGGATACCATATAATGTATTTATGTAACTATATTCTTTTCTTAGAGATGAAACCAGTTCCTTTACACACAGAGAAGCATCACGTTGTGTCTGTCATGTGGCTCCTAGTTCCATTAAATTACAACTATGTAGTTTATAGTGTGCATTGCTCTGTAATCTGTGCAGAACAGAGATTTCGTCTCCTCCTAAGAATACACTGTGCAGACAGTGGGTTATCTCTTCATCATGATTCTTAAAAATGAAGTCTGTTGAGCACCCTAAAAGGTTTTCTCATTCCTAAGGAGAACAGATGGTGTTTGTAGAACTGGTTGTGTTTGTCCATTGCTGAGGTCTCCAGTTCAGGTATTTGAGGTATTTCTTTTAAAAGAAACCCCATATAAAGGAGGAAAACTATTTCATTTTATATTACCTCTGCATGACTTTGGAGAAAGGTTAATGAAGTTCTTTCATATTTAAAACTTACCAAATATGTATGTATATAAGTTATGGAAGAACTACAAAGAAAAATTTTTTTTTTCAGTAGTCTTTTGCATTACTCTGGAATTCAGAGTTTTGGCTACAGTTTTGAGACTTCTACAGGACCTTAGCACGTGAACTATAAAAGAAAATAAAACTAGGAATATAAAGGGGAATGGAGGAGGAAAAAGGGGGAAAGGAGTGTGAAAAAAAAAATCACCAGCTGCATAGAGTAGTATTTTCCATTCACTTATTCCCTGAAAGATGTTTTCCTGAAGAAGTTACCTCTGGGACATACTCTAGCCATTGCTAGGTCTGTATCATATATATGCTTTTTGAAATGTAACAGAGAAAAATGGGTAATCACGTGAACAATCTTCATCTCTCATTGCTGAGTTCATTAAAATATTTTTTTTTGCTCCAGTGTGTTAAAATTCATGTTTCAAAAGGTGATTAATAAAGCACCTGAGTGCTTATCTTGTCAAAACATCATCACCAGTTTCCATGGCTAGTCCCATGAAAACTGGAAGTGCCTTTTTTCTGGTGCTCCATCAGTTGCATTTCTGTTGATTCTTAGTGGAGTCAAATTAGTACGGATTTTTAAAGGTGTTAAAAATTACTGAAATACCTCATTGCTGTCTTCCTATCTTGATGATGTCATTGGCTTCATCCTCCTTCTAAAATAATATGCAGTAATCATGTTTAACACATCTAAAACATGCTGTGACCATGGAGACATCCTTGCTCATGGCCTCTGGGGAGTTCCTCTGCTTTGGTGCTCTCCAGTCTCTCAGACAATGTCCAGTACAAACAGAGACTGGTGGAACTTACCCATTTGCAGCCATCTTCATAATGAAAAGAAACAAGCTGGAATGAGCTGTTGTTTATATGGCATATTTTGGCTATGTGGAAGTTAGGCCTGTGTCATATGGATGTGGAGCAGGACATAGATCGCAAGATGTCTAATGGAAATCAGATCAGTGGCCCTAATAGTGAAAATCGAAGTGAACTTTATGAAAAGAACATATAAGCAATCATAGTGAAAACACTTGATTCATCCAGGGCGTGTGGTCTTGTGACTTCCACAGCTGTTTGCTTTCTGAGCCACTGGTAAAGCAATGCAAAGCGGGACCATTCAGGATACATCTGTCCTCTGGTTTTATGTGAAACAGTTGCGATCAGATTGTTTGTTGACAGCAGGTATTTCCATCTTTGCAATGATTCATGAAACCCTGCAGTTCCCTACTGAGAGCCTTGAGACAAACCATTTAAACTCAAAAATGCTTTGCTGAAAGATGTCATAATCCTGTACTGAAAGGTGTAAGGCCATGCCAGGAGTTTAGGCAGCTGTGACATGCTATCCTGAACCAAGTGGAGGGAATATATGGACTCCATTCCAAAGAAGTAGTTCTGTTGAATACATAGGAAGTGGAAAATTAGTGGGAAGTATGAAAATGGAACAAAACTTAACACATTGTGCAAAAATCAAGGTCATGATAGCTGGTGAGCTCACAAGATATATGGGCATACTCATATATCCCAGGGCTTGCATTAGCCCACTGTTGTCTCCCATGATCATTTTCTTGATGTTATTTTTTGGGCTGCTGGTTTCCTGTTCTTTAATAATGTCATGCTGCCATTTTCTTGCAAGTTTTCATCTGCATCACCTTTCACTTAGCACAAACATAAGCAGACTTAAAAAATTTAACTTTCATCTTAGTTGAAACTCTGAGTTTTGACACAGAAGAAAGCTTGTTCTCAGAGGCACTGCCATGCTTGTCCTCTCTTAGCCACGCTATATTGTGTATCAAAGGTCTTGTTTTCGCCTCATGAACTTTTCACAGAGCAAATTACCATTTATCTGAGGCTTCATAAGGTACAGTTCTTGCACACTTCATTTTATTCTGACTGATAAACTCAGTAATGACAAATTAATTGCTTTCATTTTTGACTGCTTTGCTGCAGGGTTCTGACCCCAGAGTCATTTTGCATGACAGCAGTAGTATTTTGAAAAGTAAAATCTCTGCTCTGTTTCTATAACTGTGGCCCAGTGCAGTCTATTTTCCACTGTGGCAGCTATTTCAAGAGTTGAACTTTTACTACAGTGTTGGCAATGTGCTGAGGTGCCGCCAGGCTTGCAGGTAGTGGAAGGCAGTGCCTGATTTCCCAGGGCAGCCTATGTCTGCCACTGCCGCTGTGATTATTTCAGAGAGTGGGAGCATCTGATAAGAGTGTTCTCTAACTTCATCTTCTGTGTTCTGCTGCCAGTGCCGTCATCATGGCCTAAGAGCCCAAAAGATGAGCATAATGCGTTACAAGAATTTTAAAAATAAATAATGGGAGTCTTATTTGCACCTAGTTCTTAACCAGATATACTCAGTTCTTCTAACACTGTTCTCACTATGGTATCTGTTAATCTAAATTGTTTGATCTCAGGTTCTCCATTGTTTGCCCTCTTATCATGTACGTTACTCCTCAAAGGCAGTAAGATTAAGGTGTGTGAAGAAGGGTTGCAAGATCAAGCCATTTGTTCTTCTAAGCTTATGCCAGAATCTACAGCATATAAAACAAATCAATCTTAATAACTATCTAAATTACCTGGAAAATGGTTTTGTAAATACCTGTGCCCTTCTTATAGCTCTTATTTGCTGAGTTCATTTTGGTTTTAGCATTAAATTAGTATTATATTATTATATAATATAATTTATAATATAATATATAATATAATATATAATTATTTAGTATTATATTGCTTACTCTTTCTCATACGAGGCAGGACACAGCAACAAAGATGGAGACAGTCTGACAAGCAGAAATTTACTCCTATCTATAGCATGCTAGAAATGAAATTTGCATAATAAATTCATTCCAAACTGGTCATGGGGAAAGTATCAAAGTACAAACTTTTTTTTCATAATTTGTTCTGTAGTCTTGAGTTGGTGTGGTGTACTCTGGGATTCCCAGAAGTCACAAAGAGTGAAGGATAAAATCTTACGCTTCATTTTTAGTTTTATGAGTTAAACTTGGCTTTGCAAAATTATTTTCCCCCATTTATGTTCTTATCCTAGACTCCAGCTTTTGTATACTGTTACTGTACGTTTTGTTCCTGTCTAGCATTCTGTCTGGTTTATCTCTAAGGTCTCAAAAGACTGGCTGCTCATCTGAACTGGCAGGCTGCTCTCTGTCCTGGCAGTTCAAATGTCTGGCCTGTCTTTTGGTGAAAAAACCTGTTTGTTTGGCAGGTCAAATACAGACGTGAATTTTGTTATTAGAGATGATTTTTTGTGATCTTCAGGTTTCCTCTGAAGTTAAATTGCTGCATAACTGTTGTAAGCAGGTTGGAGCAGGGAGAATGAGACAGACAGGGAACATGCCAGAATGGGCAAAATAAACAAGAGTTATAGCAGTTCTCACATACAGCAGTATTTTCTGGTTGAGCTTGGAGCCAAATGCCAGTAGCTCATGGGGTCCATGAAGTTCAGGCATAGTGAGAGTGCAGCAGTCACGCTGAATGTACCAATTCCTGAAACTGGGATTTCTCCCAGAAGCAGTTCTGAGATGCGGCTGGGGGGAAGGGGGAAGAAATGCTGCTTATCCAGTGAAGTAAAAAGTTCCGTATGGTGTGGGCTGATATTGCTGAGAACGTGGGAAACCTCCATGTTATTCACCATCAGAAGAGTTGAAGAATTCACTGCCACCTGGAAAATGCAAGTCTATTGAGGCTGGAGTTTCCAGGAGTTCTGTTTGTTTCAGTAGGCTGGCATCCCTAACTTAAAATTTCTTCATGCTCTTGAGCTAGTTTTAGGAGCTGTACGCATTTTAAAGATTATTTTTAAATAAGTTCTTAAAAGATACAACTAAACTAGCTGTTAAAAGCCTTCTTTATTAACTGAAGCAATGATTTTTGGAAAACCAAAATCTTTCTTTGCTACAGATTTGACTGGCTGACTTAAGTGACATGTTGAAGTTGAGTTATTTTCTGAAGAATGTGCCATAATTTTGGAATTACAGATATAGTCTAGTTCCTAGCTAAATCTCTTCATGCAGCTAAAAATCCAATTCAAATAACTTCCATATTAGTTTGATTTTAACTTTTTCCCTATGTTTTCTTTCATTATTTCATTTCATCCTTTCCGTATATAGGTGGATTGTGGTAAATTCTGTTCTGTGGCAAATTATTTGGGAACATCATTTAAAGCTTTAAAATCAGCAGGACTTACATTAAAAGGAGTTCAGCTGATCCTGATATTGCAGAAGTAATAGTGCAGCTGATTGTGATGACAAAGTCATCATGAGATGAGATCAGAAAATACGTGCCTCTAAGAACTGGCTGCCCTTTTGATCTAAACTAATGCTGTTTGTCAACTTGGTGCTTCAAAGTGTGTCCAGTGGTGTGTATGGAGATAGCTGAAATTGTGGATCTTACAAAAAACAAAATCAAGGAACAATCAAAAAGTTGAATGAAATTTGGAAAATTTGAAGAGGAAATAAAGTGCTGATGGTGCCAGAGGATGGCACCCACTAAGCTGGGAAATCCTGAACTGGGAAGGATTTAGTTTTCCCCTTCAGAGGTTGGCGTTGATTAAATAGATAAGATGCAAAGTTACCTGGCAGGTTATTCTCTCCACTCTTGTTTCAAAGTAAAGGAAAGGGATTAAATAAATGCTTAGAAGAGCAGAAGAAAGAAAGGTTATGCTAGATAGTATCTCCTTCTGTATTTATGTTGTAAAGATGCTCTTGTTTTGTCATTAAGGCTTTTTGTTTATGATAGTTCCTTCTTCTGTATCTGTTCAGCAGATAACTTAAACCAGGAAACTACCAAGATCTGTAAAGAAATTGTGGTAAGGCCTCTCAATGAACTTCCATTTTCTATTTCAAAAGTGGTTTTAATTATATCCTTTCCACATCTAAACCTTTGGACTGGCGCTTTTTGTGCTCATTGTCAGCTCTTGGACACATTCTTTGTTTGTGATTTTTAATAAAAAGTTTCATGTGGTTTTTAAAGAAAATTAGGAAAAACTGTGTTTCCCTAGTGTTAAAGGAATGATATCCATTTCATTCAGATGACCCATACCTCTGTTTTGGAGCAAGTTTCAGAACTTAAGAGGGGGGGAAGTGGATTCTTTTTAGTGAAAACTGTTCAAATTTGGCAAGGTTACAATCTCTGGAAATTGTTTTTTTATTTTAGTGTAGTAGATATTTGTAATGAGACTGTAAAGAAGCAAAAGTTTCTAAGAATTTTTTTAGTTTTTCAAAGGCTGTTTGTTGAAGACTTTGAAAGATGACTTCCTTGCAACTCTTTTGATAGGCTGCTGAAGTCTCTTAGAAGGGAGACCTGAAAGCCTTCTCTCGTTTCTCCGACTAAAAATGAGAGTGAGCACAAACTGCCTTTAGGGACTGCTGACAGGTGAGGAGAGAATCAGAGGAGGCAAAGCTTTTCAAGACTAGGTTTGAAGGAGAACAGAGGTCCAAGGAAACAGGCCAAGGTTTGAATTTAGTATGTTGCTTTTCAAGTCATGGTCTATGACATTTGTAGGCCCACAGCTTCCAAACTTTTTACAGTCTTGATACGTCCAACTTGTGAAGTTGGCTTAAAAATTTAGGACTGATTTTTTGTTTAACTGATTTCCAGATCTATCAAACTGGCATATGTATATATATATATATATATGTGTGTGTGTGTGTGTACACATATATATGTATATATGTGTAATTATTTGTTTTTATTAGTAGTACCTAAATGTGACAAAGAAAGAAAGTATTTTTCATTTAAAAATACAAAACAAATGAACTAACTTTTTCTGTTAGGTTTTCCTACAGAAGGGCTTAGAACACAGACTGTCTCTAATTAGTAACACTGTGTTTTCTAACTGAAATAAATACTCGTTTTTAAAAACCCAACACAAACAAAAAACTCTAAACCTGGTTTCAAATGTTCATTTTGTTATTACTAGGTATCAGTAATAAAACTGGTTTAGAATTGTGTCTGATAGTTGATATTTCTGGTCCTTAGAATCTTTCCTCCTGTCTGGTATGCATACAAAGAAAAATGTACAGGATACGATGGTATTTCTAGCCTGTGAGTGCCTCATGTAGTAACTGTAAGGTCATCAGAGATGGTTGGGTGGGGTTTTTTCCCCCCACTATAGCATCAGTCATTGGAAAAACAGCTCTTAGGCTGAGAGTTCAGTTGACACAAGGAACACACAAACGATTTGTGTATCTGTTGTGTCATGAAATCTACTCACATTTAATTGTGCATACTCAGTGAGAAACATTGCTTAGCAAAGAATTTCTGAGCAATACACAAGTGGATTAAAAGAACAATCAGCAGTGCATTTTTCAAAGTCTCCTAAAGATATTTGATTCCTCTGAATTTACATTAAACTCATTGCTTGAAGGTATTTTTTTTTTGGTCAGTGTAAGAACACTTCAGGATTTTGTGGCAAATGAAAGTTTATAACATAAACCATAAATCTCTCTACACACACCCACACCCTCCAATATAAAATAAATGAAACCCGAAGGTTAGATGCAATAACACCCATTACTTATGCAGACGTATCCATAACAACTAGTACTTACCTCAGTGCTTTCTGCTTGAGGATGATGAGCCTATATATACACTGGTTTTTCTCATCAAGGCATACTGTATCCCCTGTGTTTTCATAAAACACTGTAATTGGAAATAGTCTGACAGAAGCCTTCCAAGTCTTCATCTTGGCAGTGAATCTGGCTGCAAAGTGATTCTAGTTGTGCAAAGCATTTGAAACTGTTTATCTCTCACTGCTGGTATTCATTGATATGTTTGTATTTCTCCAGTGCCTCCTCCAGGCCTATAAAATTCTCTGCAGTGCTTCAGCAGACATTTTGCCAGGAATATGACAGTGAACTCAAACTGAGTGCTTCTTTTTTATTTTCAGGGTGGTAGTGGTGGTTTTGGGTGTCATCCTCCCCACCCACCCTGATCACTCTGTTTTAGTGGCTCCAAGCACTTGTGGGTGATTGAATATTTGGATTCATGCAGTGACTAGAGTTACCTACATTCTCTTGTATTTTCTCCTCGGTGTTGTGTACCTTACAGCCTGGGTCCTTATTTGGTACAGTGATGCAGCCAGAGAGCTGTGGTCAATGGCTCTATGTCCAGGTTGAGGCTGCTGATAGGTGGTGTCCCTCAGGGCTCTGTCCTGGAACTGGTGCTCTTTAATATATCTATGATGAACAGAGGGTGTGATCAAGCACACCCTCAGCAAGTTTGCAGATGACATGAAGCTCAATGGCACAGCCATTCTCTCAGCCTGGAGAAGAGAAAGCTCCAGGGAGACCTCGTTGTGGCTACTGGTAATAATGAAGGCAGATGGCACTTTGTTTCTGTTGGAACTGTGGGGGGAAAAAGTGTGTTTATGGGAAGATTTTGAAGTACAGTTATGCTCACATCTCACTGTCTGTAGATACTTAATTGCACCAGCAAATACAGTGTCGCCTAAGGAAGCTTCTTTAATTTTATGCACAGCAAGCAGAAGAAGGTTTGAAGTGCAAAAACGTAAAAATAAATGTGAATTGAGGAAAGAAATGAGTGTGAGGACTGTTAAGCAGTCCTGGACCTGGAAATTGACCTTAAGGCCTTTGATCCTAGCCCGTGTAGAATATTCACTCTCTTATTTAAAACTGGGACCAACATTGACTTTGGTATTTAATAATTTTCTCTAAGATAAGCTTTACCATTATTGATAGTGGGCTAAAAATACTTACTATGCAATGCTCTTTCAAGTTGCTTCGTGACAGTTCTTTTTCATATTGGCTTTAAACCTAGCAGAAAGAAGTTGGTCCTTTTATACCTGGACAGAAAACAAGGCCTAGGACACATTGCTTGTGCTGGAGACCAGGACTGTGTCCAGACTTACTGTAAGAAGCAGAAAAGGATCATATTATATGATATAAAGAATCACAGAATATGCTGAGTTGGAAGGGACCCATGAGGATCATCCAGTCCAACTCTTGGCCCTGCTTTGCTTCTTCAAGGGTCCTGTCGTGCAGAAACATGGCACAGCTTGTTACTGTCTCCATGTCTACCATTCCAGACGATGTGCTAGCTGGTAGGCTCCCTTCTTTGTTCACGTTGGACATTACTGGATTTAAAGAACAGTGGGTTTTTGCTGATGGCATCCGTTCAGATTTCATAACATGCTCTTCCCTCCACATGCGGAGCCCAAGCAAGTCTCAGTGAAATCACTGAGCAATAATTGCAGCTATTGATCATCGTTTGCCAGAGAATCCTGAAGTTCCTTTACTGGTCATGGCAGACACTACAATGTTCCTTTCCCATTCCACTCCAAACCTGCTCTTAAATAACCAGGTCAGAGAGGTACAGCAGAGAGGTAATTTGCATGGGCAACTCTAGCTGCTGTTGAGTTATAGAAAAAATAGTCTTCCTTTTGCTAAATTAAGTGATCAACTGAGATTAAGAGCCATTGATTTCATACGAGAAAAGAAACTGAT
Organism: Platysteira castanea; assembly: GCA_013397175.1. NCBI lineage: Eukaryota > Metazoa > Chordata > Aves > Passeriformes > Platysteira > Platysteira castanea. The sequence goes on along the minus strand of VYXC01011827.1, from coordinate 1,473,594 downwards.
TAGCAAAGACCTTTTTCATGCCTATTTGAGGAAGACCTAGTGTGTGGGTTCCCCAGACCTCTATTTAGCATATTCATCCTTTTGACAAATACCTGAAACTCTAGCCCCACTGTTAACTTGACATGCATTAATAGCAACAGGGAGATGAAGTCGAGAGACATTCTTCAAGTCAGATTTTTTACTTAATTCAAAAAAATCACGTAGGGGTTCAAGAAGCAGTTAAAACCGTTCGTTAACAGCTGAGTTGTTTCCTCGTGGGTCTTGGTGACTTGATCTGCTAATTAAATAGTTCATACGGGTCTTTTCCATCTCCCTTAATAGAACCTGAATTTGAAGCAGCTATTTTACAGCTGTCTAGTGTTCCCAGGAAAGCCTCGCTACTGTCTGAAGCTATTCAAAAGTGCATTGAGAAGAATTTATGATCTTGGTTCCTTTGCAGCTGGAGTGGCTTTTAATATTGCAAAACATACTGATTTATAATCTTAACTGGTAGCTGCAGAGAGAAGGCCATTTATTGCATGGACATGGAGAATGGACTATTGTATTTCCAGCAGACACTACCTCAGGCTGCAACATGACTGTAGGGCAGTCTGCGTCCAGCCATCCATCCCTGTCCCAGTCCACTGATGATTTATACTGATGGATGTCACAGCATGTTGTACCTCCCTGTGCCTTCCTTCCACAGTCCACTGGATTTCTTTCCATCAAAGTCACATTGCAAAGGGCTGTCAGAGTACTTGGGTCTCATCCTGTATTGGAATGATATACCTGTGCTTTCACACTGGGAAGTCAGTCTTTACCCCAGTGATACAACAGAAGAAAAAACTTAAATTTTGACTCCTCGTAGTAAATTTCTGCTTATCAAGGCAATGCAGAGAGCCTTTTTGACAGCTGTTAGTCTGGTGCATTATTTATTATAAATGAATCAATTTATTATAAATGAATCAATTTATTAAAGTTTTTCCCAAGTGCGTAAAGAAGAAAAAGGTAAATCTAGTTAGGAAACAATGTAAGCAATTACCTCATCAAACTGGTAAGCTTGGCTGCTGAGCTGATGCAGTGAACAGCGTCTGGTAAGGAATGTCTTAAGCTGTTTACGATTCAACCAAATTGTAGGACTCCATTGCCCCTTTCAAAGCAAAAACAAGAAACCTTCAACCCCAGGATTGTACATTAGTACTTGGCATGGGCAAATTTCAACTAGCAGTGAAAGAAATCATCTTTATATACTTTTATTTGTTTGTTTTGATTTCAAATCCCTTCTCCTCCCTAGAAAGAATAAAAACAAAAGAGAAGTTATTAATGTTTCTGGCTTCAGGGGTGGTGCTGACATGGGAACCCTCGAACAATATGCAGCTTTTTCTTTGTTATGGGGCTTTTCTAGGCATCTTGTCTGCAGTTCATTGCCAGACAATCTCGGTCTCCTGCTGAGGCGGTTTGTTTAAGGTGTTTATTTTCATACTCTTTAATTCATGCCACCTTCCCCACGGTTTTGTGTCATAGAAGATGTTTGTCTTCATTTTGACTAGGCTATTAGGTAGTCTACTGACTGCAGTGGAAAACTTTAGAGGCAGAATAAATTATGGAGGAGTTACAAGGCCTTTCTCTGCTTCTCACTGCAAATCAACACCACTCTGTAGAGCAAGGGGTGAGCACACTGATACTGCATTAAGGAAGGAATATTAGAACTTGCTAAAATCCAAACTGAATGGAGAGGGAGATAATTCACATAGAATTAGTAGATGTATTTAGAGACTGGAGTAGGGAAGAGAAAAGGCTTATTGGAGAGACAAGGAAAATGCTTTGGAGGAGGGGAGCATTATTGCTGGTGGTCGTAATTTCTCTTGTAACCCAACCACCATACTTGCACACCATGTTAGTCCTGAATATAAAAAGAGTTCAAAGCAATTTTAGTTAAATATTGTGAACTAATCCTGGCAGGAATGCAGTTATATTGTCCTGATGCTAGTATGCAGGTGTCTGTTGAACCTGGAGAAGTATTTTGTTGCCGCTTGGGTTCTTTAATTAGTTTGTTTAGAAACAGCAAACCAAAGCAGCTCTTCCTCTGAACAAATACCCTTTAACAGGCCAGACTTTTTAAAATAAGCCTTTGATGGAAATGTTTTAAAGGGTTTTGTTAAACTTCTAAAACTATTTCTTAAATAGAGTAAAACAGACTAAAAATAGGAAGCAGCTGCTGTTGCAATTAGTAACATACTTGGAAAGGTGATGTTATTTTTCTGATGTTATGTGCAATTTCACTTAAAAGGTCATTATTGAAATATGGAGTTTTTAGAAGTTGAAAGTGTCTTTTTCTGTAGACAGATAGTCTTTTGGGGCCAAATTATTTAATGTTCCTTAGAGAATTTTACAAAATTGTGTTTAAAAATAGCTCCAACTAAGTAACAGCATAGCTGAATTGAGACAAATTAATCAGAGTTTAAATTGTCCTTAAATTCAGCATCAGAGCCTTTATCTACTGCCTCCCTTGTATCATATCCCTTAATTTTGTTAAAGGTATGTTGTGCTTTTTGTTTCATACTTGGATGTTGATCAGAGGAGGAACAGTACAGAATAAATATCATATTAAGATTTATTGCTGTAATAATGGGTAATGCTATTGACTCCTAAAGGTGATTAATTGCTGTTTAGTAGTAATAATAGCAGAATTTAGAAGGTGCTATACCATCACTTTAGGAAGTAATTTTCTTTGTCAGCAGCTAACTGTAAAATTAGCTGCTGGATTGTTTAGAAGAATGTGCATCTTTTTTTGTTACCCTGAAAGGTGTGCATATATACAGTAGATATTTTAGTATCATGACCTGAGAAGGCCTTGCTTGAATGTTCTCTTTTCCTCCCTACCTGTTTCTAAGTTCTTCCTGAGTCTAATTACTTATAATACATAAGACTAGCAAAATAACAGGTGTTCTGGAAATTCTGAATAATCTATTTTTCAAATGACTGCAGACTTGTAAATACAATAAACTTAACGCCGTTTTGAAACAGGGTTGTACTACCTTTTGAAGTTACCCTGAGCTAGGAGTGAAGCATTGCTTGTCTGCACGATTACATCAGAAATAAACGACATTTCAAACTCACAAGCAAAAATGANTTGTTGGATGCTGCATGGTTTTGATTGGGATAATAAACTAAAACTAGAGTGTGTGAGAACATAGTATGGTCTTAGAACATGTTTGATTATTAAGCTCATCTATTTCCTTAAATCTCTGCTTAATGTCAATATTTTTAAGCTTATATAAATCNTTTTTTTTTTTTTGGTACATAATGCAATGCAAGGAGAATTCTTACTGCTTGTAGGAAATTTTCTCTTTCATATCTTTTTTCTTACCTTTACTTAATTAAAACTGATTTCTGACATACCAGTGCCTTTATTAGATTGTTTGACCCCTTTAGATGTTCTTGAGCAGAAAATGAGCTTTCTCTGCAGAGACAACTGCCTGAGCTTGACTTGTATGAACCTGGAGCACCACTTTCACCTGCAGAAAGTGCAGTGCCCTTCTGTTGCTTTCTGCTACATCAAACATTAAGGAAGTACAGACACTTCAGCTTACATGAATGTCAGGCAAAACCGTGGAAGCCAAAGAATGGCATGTGAGCTTTTATAGTGAATAGTCTTCCTGTTGTCATAATTGTAAAGACTTTTTTTTTAAATTATGGTAAGCTAGCTTTGTATTTATTGGTGTCACTATTTGATTAATAATTCTATATTCAAATTCCATGTGAGGGCAAAGATAGTATAAGCATTTTGAAGGAACACACCNTATTTTTTATTTTATTTATTTTGTATTTCAAACTGACCATTCATCTTTTGTTTTTATTTTTTCCCTTGCTTTAAGTTTTGTTTCTCAGACATTAAGGCTTAGCTTGTCCAATCTGATTTGTGTTTTCTCTACATTAGAGCTGTAGAAATAGAGAAAACTTTCTCAGTGACTTTCCATAAAAGTGACTGGAAAGAAATGGCTACAGAGAAGTGATGCAGTTGGTATTTAAGCAGTGCAGAATTTTGTAGGTTCCAGAAGCGGTGTTTTAGTGGTACTGAGTGGCAATAAAGGCTGAGGCTGCTGCATGGCCCCTTCTATGAGGGTGAACCATTGAACCTGGCGTGTTCAACAGGGAAGCCAAAGGTGCGTGTGTGCCCCACCTTTCATGGCAAGTGTCCCGCTCTGGTTTCCTCTCAGTCGCTTGGTCTGACCTACTGCTCTGGCTTCCCCTGAGAGGAACAGATTATTGATGATGTTGCTGTATGGTGCCTCCCTATCACCCTTTCCATCACCACTGGCGCAGAGCACCTGAGGGGCTACGGGCCCACCAGAAATGATGGGAAAACACCATGGCTGCCACCAGTGCCTTCTGAGGAGAACACAAATGGTGAGAAGCAGCTTGAAACCCCTCCAGTCAGGGGAGGTGAAACACCATCCATCAGGGAAGTGGAGGCAAGCTGAGGCTGTGGCATCCACCCTCAGTGGTAGAAAATGCACTGAAAACTTGGAAGTTTTCTTACCAATAAACTTGCACAGCATCCCCTGGGACAGAAGATACCTTCTCTCATCCCTCTGCAAGCCTCAGTTCATGCGTGGTTGCATGAGGGTAAAACCTTGGCTTTATCTTTGGGCTGTATGGGTTCAGACCATTCAGGTGAGAAAGCTTGTGGGAGGATCCACTTTCAGTGGAGCTGTGAGGCTTCACGCATTCCCTGCTCTGCGAAATCCTGTCCTAAGAGCTGGACTGAGATAGCCAGATGTCATTCAGTGGAGGGCACCAAACCCCTTGCTACCCTTGGCTTCCCTGTGGCTGGAGGTACTAGAACCAATTCACTAACATGATTGTGTACGAAATAATCTATTTCACCTTCTTAGTTCTCAAGATAATTTAAGAATTCTCTTTCCAAAACAAATATCAAAGGTACAAAACTGCTGAGGGTCTACTCCACTGTTGATACTTAAGAGCAAACAAAAAAGTCTTGTTGCTCAAGGTTGATTTTTAAGTGCTGTTAACCATCAACCTTGAGCAACAAGACATTTTTCTTATATGCCAGTCCCTGTTATCCCAAAAATTGAGTCTTAGATTTCCAAAAGGTACTGTTTGGGGATAACTATTTTATTTAAGTTTACTGACAGTTTGTTTGCAGAGAAATAAATTTTTCATCTCAGAGTATTAGGTTCACATTTGTGCATTATTTTCAGTGGCAATATCTTCCTGTTAGAGAGAGGGACACCCCCGCACCACACCCTCACTCCCTTTGGGAAATACAGTGATATGTGACATGTGTTTTTGTGTGTTTCCTTTCCCTGCAGGGTGGGCTTGTTGCTGGATGTTTCATGTGTAGCTCTGGTGACAAATTTGGAGTAGCTCATAGTCTTGGATGAGGCATATTGGTGGTAAAATTATTCCCAGTGAAATAAAACAATAAAATTGTTTAAAACACAGTATGTCCAAATGAATTTTGGAAAAAGACATTTCAGGAAATAGAGGTTTTGTGAGCACCTGGCGTTCTAACACATCTGGTTCCTGTCTGTGTTTCACCTGGCATGGTTGCTGTCTTCTGGAGCTTCTTTTGAGTAATGCTAGGTAATTATGCCATTTTTTTCTTCCTTATAAGAAATGGCTTCGTTTTGTGCACTCCCTTCTCCTATCAGCAGAAAGTGAAGATTAGGAATACTGTCTCTTACAAGACTGCAGAGTAGTAGACCAGAAGATAAGCTGCTTATAGTAATTTTAGTGACTCACAGGAAAAATATGTTTTGTTTCCTTCTCACAATCCTCCCTTAAAATAAACCAAAAAATCCCTCAACCACTGCTTGCAGAGGAGCGAAGACACAGTATACAACTGCGAGTAAAAAGCTTTCCTTTTTTCATTCCTGGTAAAGATGAAGAGGTTGAACTGCTAAAATACTAGCTGTGCTGCTTATAGCGGTTCATTTTAGTGTTTCCAACCAAAATTAGAGGTGGCCTGTTTCCAGTGACACTTAGAAATTTAGTGCTGTGTTGATAGTCTGAAATGGAGATCCTCTGACATTGCAAATGAAATATGTGCCACTGCAGTTCAGTTGTGGTTTAGCTGGTCATGGAGTTGGGATATAATCATATTATTTTAACTCCTGGAGATCATTACTACTTTGGGAAATAAAACCCTCAGGCATCAGAACTGTCAAGATATATATATTTTGAAGTTTTATTTAAACTAATACTAGGTTTTATTTATTTTTGAATGTTTATCCAGGTTTTCATTATTAAAACTAGATGAGAACAAGGGTTTGAGTATTTGGGTAATATTAATATGAAGGCCAAACACAAACCTATAAATTTTCAATTTTCTTAGTAGGAAAACTAGCTGTTTTGAAATAACGGCTTCCTTTATGCTAAACTGTTTATCCTAAAATATAGTCTTAAGCATGTATTCACCTCACACTGAAAAAGCAGAGCCTTGTGGTTTATGTAAAGGTTGTTGTTCTACTACTGGTTACCAAGTTTTGCCCAAAAAAAAGCCAAACTTCCCAACGGATTTGCCCAAGCCAGGCCTGGGTTCTCATAGAGACCCACAAAATTCAACCCTCAATCAATCAATTAGCAACTCTAAAAATTTATTTCCTCAAAATTTTGGCAAAATGCTATGTGCAGGATGAATGCTCCTCATTCTTCTTTTTTTTTTTTTTTTTTTTGTTTGTCACTTCCAGATGTACTGGCTAATGATGTGTATGACCTTAGAGAGGGGAGCAATGTGTGAACTCTGGAAATGGAAGTTTTTGACTGAATACCTAAAACTCCTGCATGCAGGGCTGGGTCTGTGTTGGAAAGCACCCTCCACCCCTTTTCCCCCTCTCTCTCCAGTCTGACAGCTCAGGGAATGACAAACGCTTTCCCCCACCAGGCAGCCCAGTACCAGGTCACCCCCAGAGAGTCACAGCCATGCGGGCAGAGGGGTTTTGTTGGCACCAGGAGCCATCTGGGCAGGCAATACAACTCCACCAGCCAGAGAAGTCCTTTTCATCTGCTCCTGCTGTGTCCGGGTTGGGGGGCTCTTCCTCTGTAGCTGTGCTGTTCCTGCTGGTGCGGAGAGCACCGAGCGTAGTCAGGGCCCACAGAAGTGATTAAAGAGACCATTGTGCTGCTGTGTGCGTTTGGGGGCAGTGCTGCAGATCATGAAAGTGGTTTGATCATTGCTTCAGTGTAGAATAATATCCTTAAATCATGAAGTAAGTTTTCTTTTAATTGATTTTGGGGACCTTCCCCAATCTGGGTGAATGCCTTTCCACAGTACACCGCATCATAGTGTGGTGAGGAATAAAAATGCTCATTTAATTACTGAAATGGGGTAATTTTAGAGATTACTGATGATAAATGTTATGTCCTATGTGTTTGACTGTTAAGTGCAAATGGACCTTTTATTTACTCTCCAGTGGCATATCATGAGGTTATTTGAGTTGAATTAAATGTTGTTAAGTTCTCTTAAAATGGCATTCTAATTTTTCTCTATGTCAAGCTTCATTAAGTATATTTGCACTTAGAAATTGCAAGCAAGATGTTAACATTTCAAATGCTAAAAACTGAATATTAAAAAAGTAAAATTAAATAGCAGCCGTCTTGGAGGTTTTTTCCTTCTCCAAGGGACCTTTCCAGCACTGCTTTTTTCCTGTTGATTTGATTCATGAATATTTTGCCTATCAAATAAATGCATTAATGATTGCATTTGGTTGCAGCAATAATTGTGTGTTTCAAATAAAAACTAATTAGCATAATAAGTGGAAAAGCATCATGGCACATGAAGTGTGCTTGCAGTTCATTACATCTGAAAGATCACAAAGACGTCTTTTTGGCATATGTTGCTTTTCAGCCAGTTACCAGCAATTATGTTCTGTTTGAATAGAAATTAAGTAGCTGATTTACAGCTTTACTCTTTTTATGCTGAGACACGAGCTACTGAGATTGAGAGTGTCTTCAATCACAGTGCACAATAATATTTTCTGAAAGAGTTAGGGTTATACCCTCGTACACAGCTGTCTTGTAGTTGCTGCTGGAGATTTGGTTGGGTTTTCAGAAGAGAACATCATAGCAGGAGATGACTTAAAAATGGGTTGATCGTGTGCCATTCCTTTTGCCAGAGGCAACTGCAGACTGTGGGTGCCAGCCTGTTGTTCAGGTGTGCCAGAGGTCTGAGAAGGGCCCTCGTGGGCTGGGCTTGTAGCTCCAGTCAGCACCACTTTAAAAGGGACCAGGAAAGCCCACAGCTAGAATGTTTTATGCTACTCAGCCTCAGTGAAAGCAAATTATTTTGGAGACAGAGAAATGGAAAGTTTTCTTAATTTCTGGTAAGGGAAAACTCTTCTTAAGGCAGTAGATTATCTGTAATAAGGATTTCAAGAGTAGGAAAGTAAGACGTTCAAATAAACAGATAAAGACATGACTAAGTTGATCAAGTATTTGGTTTAAGAACTTCAGTTCTTATTTGTGTGTTATTTGTATATAATACATGGTACTGGAAAGTTATGCACACTCTCATTTTTCACTTTAATTGCCTATTTGAAGACAGCATGACAGATCCAAAGGTTGCTTTCAGCAACTGAGGAGCATTGTGGTCACTTACTATTGTGTAATAATTAACTTAATTGCAGAAATTAGAAGATTTTAAAGATTATGGGTCCTTAACTGGACTCCAAACATTCTTTCTCTTTTCTATTGTCCATATCTGAAGTAACCTTTTCTTGTTACTATGGTTAATATGACTATATTACAATTTTTTGTTTCAATGAAAGATATTTTTCAGGTTTGCAAGTCCTTCTGTTTCTTTACTTGGCTATTTGGTTTTTAAATTAAAAATAGAAAATGTCAAGTGATCATCTCAGTTGTGTTGCTAAAATACTTTTAGTAACTGCGTTAAATTAGTACATGCGAAGCTGTAATCAGAATCCTGTTTGGCTGGACAAGATAAGGGATGGCCATTACTTTTAAAAGTTAACAGTCTGAATTAAATAGTGGCAGCTTGCAAGGATGAAACAGGATTGCTCCAAAATAGTGTTATATAAAAAGTTCTATTCTGCTGTAAGATCAACACACAGATTTGTTTCTGTGTAGGTTATCTGAAATACCATATATTATTTTATCACCCAGCAAGATACTGTTTTCTCATATGACAAAGCTCTGGGTTCTTGTGTCTCTCAGACGTTGTGTTACAAAATGGAATTTCATTTGTGTTAGTCTGAGTTAGTGGACGGATGCTGTTGGTTGTGGTGTTCTTGGAGGTTTTTGTGCTTTAGTTTTCAACAATTTTCTGCTTTTGAACT
>VYXC01011827.1:1436255-1460204 GCA_013397175.1 Platysteira castanea | reverse complement strand
TGTTTTGTTTTTTTTTTTTTTTTTTTGTATCAAATCTGAGAGGATTGTGATCTCCTCGTAGTTGTTAACAATGTATATTCACTCTGTGCTCAAAACTGTGCTAACTGACATCAGGAATGTAAGCAGAGACTGCCTAAATTGGAAGCAAAGTACAATAAAGGGGCAGGGCAGGCAGGGGCATAAGGGAAGAGGGCAGTCTAGGGAATGAATTGCATCTATGTTTAGCCCTGTGGTACAAGAGTGAACAAGTGGTTATAGACATCTCCATGTAAGTTTTAACTTGTTCTGATGTTGGGACATTTTGAGAGGGGAGCATAACAGTGAGAGCAGGAGAGAGCCATGGAGCGCAAGATGTATAGGAAGAATTGGAGTTAGGAAGGGGCAGGAGAGAGGAAAGGCACTGTCTGAGGCTGGGCAGAGGAAGAGGGAAAGGAGGCAGAAGGGAATGGACTGGTGGCATTTTTAAACAGTGAGGAAAAAGCTGGCAGTGGTGGGACAAATGTGCACGGGCATGGATAGCACAGCTGCACAGGTTTTAGGTGGATGCAGAGGGGCTGCCAGTGTGGCCCTCATGCCCCCAATTGGGGAAGGACTGTGCCAGGGCCCCATGGCTGCTGCCACCTGTGGCATGGCTGGTCTGGTTTCTCCTCTTTTCTGCTCTTCTCTGAGGGCCTTGCTATGGCCCTGGGACAAGTTTCTGTGGTTTTTTTAATGTTATAGCTGAGGAAGACAAACAATACCCAGCAGTGTTCTGTGTAGCTCCTGCTGCAGTGCAGAGGTGAATGTAGCATTCTCATGACTGGCAAGCCAGCAGCTGGTTGCAAGAGGAATAAAAATGTGTCAAGCATTTTGAGTGCTAAATTCATACAAGATTTTTTACCATGGCTTGGATTATTTTGTCAAATTGGTATATACAGCATAATTCACTTGAAAAACATGAGGAGTCTGATAATGTGGAGGGGGAAGGGATAGATTGAATTGAACCTGTATTGTGTTCCTCGTGTGTCAGGCAGCGCCTACTGAGATAGGAGTCTGCTTTCTTCAGGTTCCAGCAGGCAAATTGCTCTGTGCTTTGATAACACACTCCTGCAAAAGTTATGGGGCTTTTGGTTTTTGTCTTTGTATTTTCATCTTCAGTTGGTATTATGGTGAGCCGCTGGCAAGCTGTGAAAGGGTGGCAGACTCTCCATTAGAGCCTTTCCTTGTCCTCTCCCACGGATAATATGCAGCACTCTGATGTAAACCAGTCCCAGTTTTGTCTCCTTCAGTCACAGAAACTGTTGTTTATAGGTGGAGGTTAATCCCATTTAAGAACAGGATTAGCAAAGACACAGTCATTTAACCACAGATGCCTGAACTTGGGTTGAGGCAGTTCTCAGATAGTCCTGGCTGGGATTAATGCCCTGGAGACATTCTGGATCGAGACAGTTTCATGGCAGGCCACGCACCACCGAGGTGTAAATCTAAGAGAGCTCACCGTGACAGTACTTGTATGCTTGGCCTGCTAAATGATGGTGGGTTTATAGAAAAAAAGGCAAGTAAAAGATCTTTGTGTGTTGTGTGAACCTAACTTTGACTCAGAGAAGTGAATTAGACAGTGTGGAGGATAGCTGATGCTTTGCTGTCTTTGGTTAGCTTCATATGGAGTGTGATGTGCTGGCAATTACTGCAGAATTTCCCCAGGCACCAGCAAGATCTGTTCCTCTTAAGAATAACAGGCTTGGGGTTGCTGACTGGACTGGCACGTGTACTTTTATCCGTCTTCTCTGAACTTTCTTAGAGTTATTTATCTCTTTAGGGACATATTGATAAAGGCATGTTAGCAAATCCTGCAGCCTAAGCTGTGCAAGAGCAAATGTAAGGAGAAAGATGAGGATAAGTCTGAGCTTTGAGAGTCAGACAGGGGATTCCCTTCTCCCTGAATAAAGCCATTTTCTGCTTCAGCAGTGGTGTGACAAATGCACCAACCCTCAAGCACTGTCCCTATTCAGTTCAGTTAAAAACCTTCCTTAAGGCACGGCAGCAGAGGCAGATTTTGAAATAATTGTATCATGTTTTAAACCCCACAAAAACCACCAAAAGCGACTGATCAAGTCAAACTAATGTGCTTATCAAGTTAATGAGTTTTTAGACGTTAACAGGGCATAAAGCTCTTGGAGGAAGCAAGAACAATCCAAAATATGGGTTCTGCTTGGAGTGCCTCACTTCCCCCCCCTCGCCAGACACAAAGTAGATTTTTCTCAGAAATAAAAGATGGATAGCAGCAGTTCTGTGGGGAGCCATTTGGTAAAGGCAGTTTTTATTCTTGATAGTTAAAATCCAGAAGTTACACCCAGAATTGCTTTTAAAGTAATGCATAAAACATGTTGTTAATGACTATGTGGTAATCTGCACAGGCGGGATGCACACTTTCCACTGGGAACTTTTGAAGACTGTTTATGCTCAGCTCCTAAAGGTGAGCATAAACTCAACTATGCAGGGCAACGTTGTATTTGAAACTTCAATATAATCCTGGGGTTTGGTATAAGAAAACTGTCTAAACTATGGACATAGTTCCTTGGCTTTGGTTTCAGAAATTTAAACCCAAACTCCTTTGTCAGATAAAAGCAGAACTTAACTGCAAAGGACAATGGAAACAGTGATTGAAAACATATTTTTTCATTTGAGTGAGAAAGTTAGCACTCCCTCACTAGAGGGAATTTGGATGTGTATGCTTCGGGGCTTTTGGTGGGCAATGCTCTGCTTGGCAAGCATTTTGCTTCAAGAGCATTTTTGTGTGACTTTCCTGATTCAGAGCTTCAGAAAATAAGCAGTAGAGAAGGGAGAGAACAAAACTCAGAGATGCAGAAGAAAAGTCTCAAGGCCCGGAACAGATCTAATCACTCTTGGAACATCTTTAAATGTATCAACCATATTTAGAAATAGCTACATTTAAAAAGAAGAAAGCTTGATCCATTTAACACTATAAATCATGGAAAGCAGTGAAAACTAATATTCATGAGGGGAATTGTGAAAGCTTGTGTGACAGTTGGAAATTACATCACTGTTGATGTTTCAAATTCTTGTGTAAAGTAATGCAATACTGTGTTTATGAATGAATGAGCAAGTGGTTGAGCTTTGCTAAGTGTACTCTATGGATAAACTGGGTTGAGCTATTTCATCTCTCTAGTGTCTGCTTATGTTGCTTTGCAGCATTCAGTCCCCTAATTCCGGTGTAAATACAGAAAGCTCAATTCTGTGTATGTGTTTTTTTATTCCAGATACAGACCCACGTGTATTAGAGAAACAAGAACTTCAGCAGCCAACCTATGTTGCTCTAAGTTACATTAACAGGTAAGCGTGGTTATTTTTCAGGTACAACTGATCTTGGTTTGCACGATATATATTCTACCAAAATGGCATGCCTATAGATGCACTGTTTTGCATCATGGGATATGACACTACCATAACATCTGTTTTGCAAAAACAGTTGAAATAAAATTTAACTAAATTTTTAATCACTTTTGCGCAGGGCACAAGCAGCCCTTCACCTGCACTGCTCAAATACTTAGGGAGTGAGGTTTTGGCTTTTTATGTTTTAGCTAAATCTCATGCGAAACAAGATAATTTGTCTTGGCTTAGTTTTCTATTTTATTGTACTTCGCACATGTGAGTGGAGAACGATTCCACTTTTGATTGAAAAAAGTTCTATTTTCTATCTTTTTTATCTCTGATAATAGTTCAGTATATAATCAGATTTTTTACAGAACTTCAGAAGCTTTTCAACCACAATATATATCTTTTAAAATCTTGCTTACCAGCCCTAAATAACCTAAGCCTTGAAAGCAACTGAGAAATTAAACCATTTTTAAAGTACCTTTCTTGGTAGCAGAGCCTCAGCTTATCAGTTATTGACTGATAGGGATATTGAAACCTCCAGGGTACTCCAGTAAGGAGGAATGGAAGGGCTGCTGGTGTCTCAGGCTGTGTTATGGCAAAGAGCTGCCTGAGGGTTGCTCATTCTTTTCCTACTCACATAAGCACTTTGAAGAATTCAGTGGAGGTAGCTCATTTTTCCTCTGGGAGGACAGTGACCCATGGAGCATGCTCCTTGGAAGGGAAAGGTGGTGAGGTTTTTTGCAGTTGCAGTGCTTCTTTTTCAGTATGTTTGCCAAGCTGTCTTCTCATCTTAAATGAACACTGTACAAGCAGTGTAATTCTTCATTTAAAACCCTTTTTCCTGTTCTAGGTAAATCAACATGCTGCTGTTCTGGGATTATTTTGCCTTCTTTTACATTATAGTGGGTTTTTTGATCAGGTATACTGAGGTTTAAAGTTGCAGTTGGTTGTGTTTTAGAAAAGCACTCCTTGGAGAATACTCTGTATGGATTATTGCTTTTTATACATGGAATACCAGTTTGCTTTTTTATTTTTGCTTTCTAAAGGATGAGATACAAACTCATAACCCTGTAAGCCTGGAAGATTAACCCAAGATTTAGTTCAGGATAGGCTGATTTGATTCAAACTCTCACAGGTCATGCAAAATTTTTCTTTCTAATTCTACTTCATTTTAAAAATGGGAATGGGAAAAAGCAAAAACAGAAGCAAAAACCAACAAACTTTTAAAAACACAAAATCCACTATTTGACTTCCTATAATGTTTGTTGTAGCAAAAAGTGTCAGTGGGCATGTGGGGGAGCACTACTTTTAGGTATGAAAGTAAGAAGTGGTGTTCACTTGGTGAAATGACTACATTTTCTCCACTACATGAGACTATGATGATTAAGAATAGCCAGTATTGACATGATTTCCTACTTGGCAAGTAACTCTTGTTCTTCCTGGAGACGGTCCGACTCTTTAAAGCATATTTTGAAATTAGCCATGACCCTTTTTAGCACTTAGTTCTGTTGATCTCAATGTATAAAACTTTTTTTTTCCAATATGTAGGCTTGGTATGCTGTTGTGCATGTTGGTATGTTTCCCTCTTTCCATCATATACTTGGGCGTTTTCTCTTTTTGCTTCTGTGGTTATTTTACTTAAAATAATGAGAGAGGGGAAAGGTTTTGCTTTTTTTTTCAGTTAGGGAAAAGCTGTTTTAAGACCACATATTTGACCATGGGACTTGTTTTAAGACAATGGGACCTGATCATCCAGCTTGGAATCAGACTACTTTTAAAGTAGTTTGAAAATGATACTTCATCTAGATTTCATTATTTTGGTACCCTTTAAACTGAGCTCTGTCTGACAGAGACAGTTTTAATTACTACATATTTTGTCCAAACTTTCTTATCCTGTCATTTCTGAAAAATAATTCTGGAGAACTGAATTGTGTTGTTTGTATAGTAAAACTGAATCTGAATTGACTTGTACTTGAACCAGCTGCTATTTAGTTGTTCTTTTAAGTGTATTTTAATTTTTTCCAAAGTGCTAGTATCTTTCATTGAACCACCTGGTCTATGCAACTCAAGCTCTTGAGGGAGCAGCAATATCCATTACAATTACACTACAAGACATGCCTTTCTATTTCCCACTACATATGCCAGAGCTGAGTTCTGCTTTGTTGTCCCAGACTATGAACCCAGATTTTGTAGCCTAATACATGTCATAAACATGTTGCATACTGTTAGATATCAAACACCAGATACTGCTGCACTTTTTTTAAACTCATGCTTTTATGGTTTCCAAGTGGAACTGAACTTAGCTCAGTTCCTGCTGTGAGTTACAGACCTTAAAACGATCTTCCTCTGCAAGTTTGTGTATTCAATATGTTCTGTGTGGGCCATACGGTCTCATGGAGCCTGAGAAAATAGGGACATCTGATTCTCAGGGACTGTCAAAATTGTATGATAAGATGTACACTAAATATATGTTGTGGTAGAAAGATTAAATGAGTGTGCTTTATGCTCTGCCCATTGCCCTGTTGTATGGTGGCTATTATGAGCTAAAACAAAACATAAATCTGGGTTGTCTGGCTTGATAGCTGGGAGGATAAAGTATCAGTAAAACAGATAGAAAGGGAAGGGTACTGGAGTCTCTGTTTACAACTTGAAACATACTCTTGTTTCCATTTCCCTTCTATCCCTGGTTATTTTCTCAGGCATATTATTATGGCAATACTGTTTGAGTTCTGAGGTTCTGAGACAGCCCTCAGATTGTGGATGTCTAAATCTGTAAGGCTCAGTCTCTGCTGGAGATTTACTGCCATTACAGCTTTCAGTAACTACACACAGATGCTGCTTCCATAGTGTGTGATCCTCATGTAGACAGATAACGTTCCTTTTAAAACTGGTGGACAAAATATAAATTATGGGTCATAATGGTTTGTTACTGCTACATCAAACACTTCCATCAGACACTGACTGAATTGCCACAAATCCCTTTCTCAGACAAAGTTTAGTGTAGCCTTAGTGCAGTCCCCAGTATTGATGGCTGTTCCCTGCTTTCTTCTGGTTTGGTTTCTTAGAAGTCAGAATTGGAATCAATAAAAGACACACTACAGCCAAAGCAGATGCAGTTAATCTGTTTCCGTCCTATAAATACAGGAGAGGTTTGTCTGCAAGGAGTTCAGTGGTGCTACTACAAGAATGGAATACTGGCTGTGATCTGTCAGGAGTAGTTGCAAATGAGCACTTGGGCCAACATCCTCCAGTACTTTCTAGAGGTATTTCCTTTGTAGATGGGTCAAGACACCTTTATATTTTGTATTGCATTGAAATGCCGTGGTTTAGCCACAGTGATTAATATTACTTATACTGCTACTTAGATGCAGGTCTTATAGCTTTAAGTTAATAAACATGACCATGAATTTTGCTTGGTGTTTATTGGAATCTGCATAGCGTTGTTTGTGCCTCTGAGTGTGTTAGTCCGGGTCTTTGGAGGTGATGGCTCTCGAGGTTGCTGTATTACCTGGCAGTAATTACCTGCAGCGTACAGCCAAGGCTTTTAGACTGGTGCAGTCTAATGGAGAGAGACTTCTCCGTATTCTCATATTTGAAAGTTTGTTTAACGTGGCTACTGCTGGTTACCTGTTACTGAGGAAGGCAGCTGTTGTGGGAATGTGTGGGCTTTCTCAAAAACAGCAAAATAAACATACCAATATTACTAGCACAAGCGAGACGACAACAGAGGCACACAAATAATTTCTTTGTCTGATAAGGTAATATTAAAAATTGTTCATAATAAAAAAGCTTTTATTCCCAACTTAGTGTATGAAAAATTCAAGTTTTAATGGGGATACTTCAACTTTAAGACTGTAAGTACCAGAAATAGGAAAAAAGCATAAATTATTTGAGTCAATTCCTTTCACCTTGAGTATGAAGGATGGGAAGTGCCATAGTAACTTGTATTATTGGAAGCATATACCATAAAAAGGACAATTAATTCTGTATTTAATACAGTTTCCGTGAAATACATTTTTCTTAGATACAGTAATTGATTTGCTTAAAGAAGTTTCATCCTGGTGGGAAAAAAAGAAAACTAGTATGCACCTACAACTGAAACTAAGAGGTCATAATTATATACTGTTTCTACTGCAAATTGCATAATGGCTATATTAGGGAATTTTTGAAAATAAAGACTGTTGTTCTTTTAAAATCTACCAAAATACTTTAATTATGTTAACCCCAGGTTCTTTTTAATAGTGTTTTTCTATTCATAATTGAGGTCATAGAAGAAGGGTTATGTAATAAAGTATGTTTTAAGCATCGATCCTGCAAGCAGTTACAGCACACTGGCGTGAACGTTTTCAGTGTTGCCTCTGGGCAGTCTGTTGAATGAGGCTGTTGAATGTCTATGAAGTTCATTCTCATGAACAACTGGGAGCACAAATGAAACCTGTTATCAAAACTGGATGGCATTCTTAGACGAAGAGCCCATGATTATCCTTACACATCTCTGAAGAAATCTAACATTCTCACTTTTCCTTCCAGATTTTACCTAGCAAGATTTTGCCTCACTGTTACCATTATCAATTCCTATAGGCTTCAGGCATCTCATCTCCCCCCACTTCCCTTTCATTTCAACTGTCATTGACTTCTCAAGAAAAAATTTCCTTACTCTGCTTCCCTTTTTAATACCATGAGAAGAAAATCAATCATTTCTGTGAGCATATGCATTTGTGACAGAAATTAATTGCATGTAAAGTTCTGGCCACTGCAAAGTGTCCCTGTGTCTTGTCCAACTCACTAATTCTGGTTCTACTGCTATTACTGTTTTTTTCCAGGAGTAAAACAAACAGCCAACACCATTGGATTTAATGACCATTTGAAAGTTATTTCAAAAAGTGGCAAATTTTTAGATAGTAATATGTTTAGTATGCACTATGGTACTAATGCAATAACAGGAAGAAAGTTTTTGGATTTGAGGCAATGTGCTTTGACTACATCTGTGGGGCTTTGTTGCCTGGAATCAGAAGAAAAACTTTTGCAAACAAAATTGAAGTGGTAATATAAAAAGTAGTTTTTAATGAAAGTTTTCAGGTGTGAAAAATGTAGGAATGTGCACACATGGTAGAGAATATCTATGATTTTTGTAAGGTTAATTCATTAGTATATCTAGCAGGTACATCCAATAAGGGACCAGTTGCCCCAGCAACCCACCCTTGGGTCTGCCCCTTGGAGTTGCTCCCGGGGGTTCTTTGCCCTGTATCTTGTTATGTCTCTCAAGTGCTGGTGTGAAACAAAATGTCCATGTTAGAAATTCTCTTCTTGAGAATTAAGACTAAACAGAATGTCAAGAATGTATTAGAAAGGGTTAGCTATTGTTCTGAAGAGTGAGAAAGGGTGAGAAAGTGCTAAAAACTACGTAACTATATGATAAAAATCTACAAAGCTACAAATATATGAAAAAAGCTAAAAATGTTTAGGCATCAGTTTCTTAGCAGAGCATCCAAACCACATCATACTGCAACACATTGCACTTTTCCTGTGGTTCTGCTCTGAGAGATTTTCCTGGGGTAAGCTATCAGCAGTAGTTGAACAAGAAGCTGGTGAAAGGCTGTAGCCTCTTGGAGGTCATAGCCCGTGACTGGATGTGCCACCAAAGTGCTCTGTTGAACATTTTCTCAGCAGCAGTGAAAATCCTGTTGCTTCCTTTTTTCTGTGAGCATGAGCGTTGTTTGTGTAATTTGTGGAAGACCAAGATTCACTTTTCTCCCTTCTGATTCCCTAAGAGTATTTCAGTCCTTGATTAGCTTGGGGTAGGACGTAGCTTCTCTTCCTGGCATTTTTTTCTCCTTGCCTTCTGATGTCTGTGTACCATCACTGTAATTGCTGTTGGGGCACAGTTTGGAACGAAAGTTGTGAGGCAGGAGAGAAGTATGCTTGTTTCTCCTTGTTTGCCTTCGTAATAAATACTTTTGGAGAAGGCATATGCAAAGTGAAACCATTCTGAAATAGTGAGCATCTATCTCTAAAATAACTATTGCCTCCGTCATTCACCTGATAAGCAGTAGATCAGACTTCAATTCTTTCTAATTAATTCAGGCCCAATATCTCCACTTTGAAGTTATATCATTGGTGGTACGTAATCGATTGAGACATGCTACCAATAAATATATAAAACCCCTTCAAACTGATTTTTGATCTCAAAATAGTTAATTTTACTTCTTGCATGAAAAAAGGGAGAATTTTAAAAAAGGTAGTTAAGAGCCATCCAAACTTTTTTTTTTTTTTTTTTTTGGTACTGCATACACTGTTTTAAATCTCATGTCATGATTCAGAAACAGAAGGGTAGGGACAAGGGAGACTTTTCCATTTCAGGAATTCTACTGTAGATCAGTTTTTCTGCATGGGAACGTCTGAGCCCCTGAATCTGTTAAACTATTGCTGTACCACCTGTTCAGACTCGCTACATTTTATACTGCCTAGTACCACAGTTCTTCCTCTTTGTCTTAAATTTTAACTTTTCCTTCCTGTAACATGATACTGTCTCATTTGAATTGAATATCACAACTTTGTATAAGTGCAGCGATTCCCTCAGATTGTTGGTTCTCATCACATTGAAGGTGCATGCCAATGCTTCCAGTAGCTGCTGAATTGAATGCATGTGACAGGATACAGAAAGAAGGGCATCAAAGTAACATGTCAATTGCCAGATAATATTTTTCTGTGTAAGCCTATTTTTAAGTTAACAGTGACCAAGTAGATCATATGGTTTTATTCATGTAGCCATATCTTTATGCTCTGCTATTTGACTTGTTCTGGAGATGGAACAAGACAAACTTCAGATGATAATTCAAACAAGATGTGCAGAAATGAATGATAGTTAGGTTAAGGGGAATGCCTTTGGGTTTGGAAGGATTTATGCAGATGGCTTTGTTTTCTCTTTCTCTCTTTACCAGTTTGAAGCTAAGCAAAGCTTCAAGATTTATATAATGTACAGCTCTTCTATTTCATGTCAGCAGTAAAGATCAAAAAGCAGATTGGCATTTTAAGGAAAAGCCTTAATGCCGTGCCCTGAAATAAAAATTACGTGGTGAATTTAAACACAGGACACTGAAAGAATGTGTCTTAGTTGTGGAGTTGATTTTTTTGTTTTGAGAGGGAATTTGGTTTTGTCTGGTAGTTTTTCTGTGGAAGACTGAGAGAACGTGGGAATTTCCATCCTGTGAATCTCAAGCGAAAGAAGCATTGCCAAGTCAGCATCATTCCTTGCAAGTGAGTGTGTGCACACCTCTGTGTGTAGTTTAGTTACCAAGCACTAGAGCCATCAGTATAAGTCCCCAAGATTTTCAGGATTTTTGTCTCTTACTTCTTCATCTTATGTCAACATGGTATGCCAAAATTGGTGAAAAAACCATCTTGTCTTCCTGGCACTGTTGTTTGTCTTGGCCAGTTCTGTTTCAATTCCCAGCTTTCTGCATAGGTTTCTTGCACAGGTCACTGCTTTTAGGAAAGGGGAAGGAGCAGTACTTTGGTTTCTCTTGCTTTAAAAAGGAGGGCATTTCACTTCTGTGATGTTTAAATTTGATCCTAAACGGTAGTAAGGTTCTCTGAAGGACTGTGTGTTGGGTGTACAAAAAACCATATTCAGATATTTTGCTGTCAGCTATGTGGACTAATAAGGCTCTCAGTATCTATTTCTCTGTGTTATACCACAGTAAGACCTTAATTCTTACTAGACTCTGGTAATAACATATGTTCATTCTTTATATTGCAATTACTTAACATATTTGCAGAGCTATTTGGAAAACATATTAATGTGCCAGTTTCAAATCCTCTGCAGAAATAAGAATTTGTAGAAACTGTTATGCTTTGATTTACAAGTGAAGGATGAGCAAAAATTCTACAGTTGTGATTAGTTTTCTTTTCAAGTATGGTCTGAGTTAAAATGGCTGAAAGAAGTGGCTGTTCTTCCTGTCTTTACCATTTAGAAAAATATGCATATTTTATATATATGATATATACAGCTAGTTACCTCCTATCCTGATAAGTTTATTTTCTTTAGATCACCATCAACAACAGCAACAAAACATTAGAGGCACAAGAGAAAATTACAGACTGAGTAGATAACTTCTTAGGAAAGGTTCATGCTGTCCAGTGTTTCACTAAAAGCTTCTTGTGACAATCTTAGCTACATGTGATGACTTGCAGATTGGCAAACTTGCTGTCCCTGGAATCCCAAGTCAGCCCAGACCAGCTGCTGGCAATTTTCATTGCCTGTGGCCTGATTATTTTATGAACCTAAACTTTACTTATCACTGACCTTGCGTACAAAAGTAGTTGTGCTTTTTTGTCTAATTTCGCTGATTTTTAAAAAGTAAAAATATTTCATTGTTAAGCTGCCTACTTAGATTTGTTGCAAAAAAGCACATAGGATTAATCTACAGAAGGACTTAAAATGAGATTTTCAAATAAATGTCATAGTTCAAAAAGCAAATTATTGCATTACTTTTTTCCCTATATTAGCTTTCAGTTGTTTGAGTGCGTTGTGTATTCTTAGATTCATTCCAGTAGTGAATATCCCATTAATTTATTAAAATGCAGCAAACTGTATCCATAATTCCTAAGGTGTCTATAGACGCTCGATGTTTCCCTCCCTTCTCCTTCGTTCTCATTTGTGCGTATAACACTTCCAGGTAAGGGCTCTTGCACGTCATTTGAAAAGTCTTGCTAGTGTTCAGTGAGAGATGGGGCCTGTAAACATAAAGGCCACGTAGCAAATAGAGTTGCAGCACAAAGTTTGTATGTTGTTGTAGACATTCAGAAGTAGGGCCACAATTTGGAGGTTGCATACCAAGGCTGTCCAAGTCATGCTTTAGGACAGCCTGTAGCCTAGACTAGAGATTAAGTGCAGATGAGAGAATATTCTTAGTGCTGGAGAACTTGGCTCATGAGGAAAGAACGTTGATGTCATCTTCCGCTACATAAAACCTACTCCAAAGTGTTAGTCTCAGCCTTAATTTTCATTAAATACATTTGCGGTTGGGTTGACCTCTCAATTTGATTCTGAGCCAGAGAGAAAATTTTATATCCTGCAAAGATGCATTCCTTATCCCACCACTTCCTCCACAATACTCCAGTGTCCCGAGAAATGGAGACCAGGTGGAGAGCTTGACAGAGTTGGTTTCTTCTCTTAGTGAGGCCGAGGGTGCATTTAGCAGGCCAGTGAGGGATTTCTGGAGTCCACCAGCAAAATGCTTTTGGAAGGTGGTTCTCCTAGGTCTATGACTGGAATAGCACAAGTTATAGCAGCCTTTAAGCACCTTCAATACAGAGCTGAAAGGAACCTGTGTTGTGCACTGGAATCCTGACCAGGCTTCATGCTGTGGAAACAACGAAATGAAGGTCAAAACTGAAGCCATCTGAAAGCAACTGTTGGTGTTGGTGGATATGAAACACAAGCGTGAAAGAGAGCAGTGAGGATATATGTTATGATAAGGAATTAGTGAAGCTTGACTGCTCTGATTGTGAGCAGGTATTATATAGTAAAGGAACTTTTAATGTGATCAAAACAGAGGAAAGAAGAAAAAATTTCTTTGGCTTTTGGTTTTCCTTTGGGGCTGCTCTCATAAACTTGTAAAGTGCTGAGAGGAGGCAGCCCTGACACATCATCTGTGATTTTTTTTTAATCTACCTTATTTTGCCAAGATAGTATAGTATCATGTAATCAGAAAATAATTTTCAACAGTGTAGAGACATAGGCAAAACCATGGGGCCTACTGTTTTTTTGTTACGAATGTAAAAACAGAGAAGAAAGTGCTCTGATCTTGCTCTTGGATTTTTCTGAAACCTTGTCCACAACTCAAACAGTGAAGACAATTTGCAAGGCTGTAAAAGCGAGAATTTGCAAGGCTGTAAAAGCAAGAATTTGCAAGACGAAGCAGAAGTAAAACCCTGAAACTGGTCCACATACGTGGAGTTTTTCTGATGTGCAGCTGCTGAATGTGTTTGAGAATAGAGGTGGACAGTTGCGTATCTTTGACCTCTGAAAGTCTAAAGTCTAATTCAAAGCACTTTAACAACAGGTGTGTATGTTACACATTGTTTAAGTAAATTATGTTGGATTATGGTGACCTGAAACACTCAAAAAGCTTGCTTGGCTCAGCAAACAAACGCTATTGAAGGCAGGCTTTATTTAATTAATTTGGCTCAGTTATAGTACAATTAGTCAGGTTGATTTAGTACTTTCTGAGTCTTGGTTTCCCCGAAGCAATACAATTTTGCAGACACTAGATTTCTTGTTCCAATTTTTCTGAGAACTGAGAAAGGTTTTCTTTCATTGTTAGTGTTGGGGGTTTGTTTGTGGAGTTTTGATTTGGTTTTTTTTAAATCAGGCGCAAGTTTTTCCCCAAGTGGTATATGGAGGATACAGGCAGAGATGGAAATAATTACGGCAGTAATTCCATCTACAGGTGTAGATGGGCCGCAGGGGTAGACACTGCTGATTTGTCCTTGATTTATAGAGGAATTGCTGTGGGTTTGCCATGCATGACTGTTTAATAATTTCTAATTAGAGTAGCTTTTGTAATGTATGAGAGACACCATAAGAGAGAGTGACATAGTTGTGGGTTGTGGATTCTGGATGGAGGTGCAAAAAAGGTGACTTGTTCCAAAGTTGAGTATAAGTAACAAATCGTATCTGCCACCATTGGTGTTAGGGACTGACCATGTGCCTTGAATGAACCTTTCACAAGAACTTTTGAGCTGGGAATAGGTTGGATTTATTCCTTGCTTTTATAGTGTGAATAGCAGGACCATTCCTCTTAACATCCAGTTTGCCTGTAGTTCCTGTGCTGGTGGTAACAATTTGTGGTAGTAAGTTCCACTGCTGCTACACACAGTGTAAAGTAAATTCAACAAAACTCGAGTATTTGTTGAAAGCAGTTTCCTTCCCTGCAGTAGCTTCCAATGTGAAAAATGCTTAATAAAGCATTAAAAAACCCAGCCCAAAACATCCCTGTTCAAGGTGAGTTGAGGCATTTATGTGTCACTCCCCTCTCTATTATTTCTTATTTCATTTGCTCACCTGCCATTTCTAAAAGGTCAGTATTTTTGAGAAGTGGTGAAGCAATTTAAACCAGGTTAGTCGGGCAGTGCTGTTTTCAAGAGGTAGCTGAACAGTTCCTGTCCTCCATGCAGAGGATTACCAGGGCTGATGCTGACTTTTTAACCACAGAGCTTGGGTATAAAAGTCTGGTTTGAGTATTTCCAGCACAAAAACTTTGAGCTTATGCTTTTAATGTGATCTTTGGGATCTGACCAACTACAGAAATACTGTCTGTTACCAGTGTTGAGATTGTAGAAATGTCCTGAATTTGCACCCAGCACTATGTAGCAGCTCTTTAATAAAAAGAAAACCAAGAGTGTTACCATTTAAAATAATGAGAAAATACCTCTTGCTAAATGTAATTCTCATAATCTGCTAGATATACTGAAAAATGACATTTTGCGGGGGCTTTCCAGAAACTCAGGAGAGTACTTAGATTTCCTGTTCCCATAATTTTCCCTGTAAAGTATATTCCCTTATTTTTTTTACTGATTTTTCTTGCCTAGTACTTAGTCATTATGCTCCTAGCGATTGGCCTTTGTTGTTGCTGTCGTTTCTTGCCATTTAGTGCTGAAAGCTGGAAAAAGGTTTCTAGAAACCTGTTGTGCAGTTATATAAAATTAATATATAAAATTCTTCGTGCTAGTAAAAGAAACATACAGTCAATAGGTAAAGAACTTATAATTTTTCTTCCACGCTCCATGTAGTGCAATCTCATTTATTCTTTTTGGCACCTAAGGTCCTGTGCACATGATTGTTCATTTGTGTCATATGTTTTAATCTTGCTGGTAGTTTTGATTTCACCCATCTGGCTCAGTTAGAACAGTGTAACTCAGCCCAGCTAGGCTGGGGATTATACACAGCACCACTGCTCTTCTGGAAACCAACCTGCATCCCTTTCAGTTAGTAGGGATTTTGCTTTAGAGGAAGATTAAGTCCAGTAAGAGCCCTTGACTACTACATTGACTCAAAATCTGTAATAGGAAACTACCCGCCACAGTTTCTAATTTAATACTTTTACAAATCACATGTGTATAAATGAGGAGTGACTTAGTTGCTTGTGAGAGATCAGAGTTCACTATCTTCCTACCTGATTTAAGATTATTAATTTTTTTCTTTAACAATATTTTTGTGCAGAAATTAAATCATTCCCAAAACTTAATGTAACGTGGATTTTGCTTTAATTTCAGACTAAGAAATTTTTTAAATTCTACTTACATGAAATGCAATATAAAATTAGTCTACATGCCTTCCTAAAGGCATAGTAAGTCTAGGCTTTTTTTTTTAATCTTAATTATTGGTTTAATATGATTGAGAAGTGAGAAAACATTGCCAGTAGTACCAGCTTTGTAGGAAAAGATGCTGTATATTCAATGAGCTAGGCAATTAAATGCATTTTGGCTTTGTATTTGTGTGATCCATAAAAGATGTTCAGTTTCCTCATTATTATTTTTTCTTTCCCATTGCTGCCTCAGCGATGGTAAATGCAGACAGAAAATACTGCTTCAGTAAAGTTTGGACTTCATTATTTCACATCCTGAATGTCTAAAAAGCATGCTGGAGGTTTTGTGCACAGATTGTGATGAAAAGGCTTAGTTTCTTAGTAAATTATTGTGATGGGGAAGGAGAATAACTATGGCACAGAGGTATTCCATCCACATTTCTTGAAAATAGTTTCTTGGCAGAAATTGTAGTAAAGTAGAAGTCCATTACCATGAACAATTTTTGATTTGCAAGAGCAGTAATTGTATACATACTGCTTGTCAGTGCACGTTCTTACATATGGTATAAAACGAAAACATTGCTATCTGATGAGTTCTTCATTTTAGCTGATGTCCTTATTTTGTTTGAGGCATGGTTTATTGGGGCAGCATGTAGGGCACAGTGAAACTTTCACGATGAAACCTGAAACTGGATGAAACAAACCTGAAGGCCTGGATCAAGTTCACAGGAACATTTGCTGAGGTTTCTAAGTCTGGGTTGAATTTGCAGCCAATCTGTGCTCACTTACTGTTCATTGGAAGAGCCACAAGAAATGTATCGGTTTCATATGGTTTCAGCCTTCAGTCACTTCACACTACTGGTGACTTCAGTAAAACCTGGTTGTTGCTTGCTCTAACTTCAGTGAAAGGGAACTGAGGCCCATGTCAAGTGATGTAAAAAGTCAAGTGTAATAAGTGGTTTGACAGTACCGTCAAGCAGGAATGAGACAGAAAGCAAGAGATTTTTGTGCTCCCAAAAGCACAAAGGAGAAATGCAGATGTCGTCAGGATCTCCCATCACGCTTGAGAAACTCCCTCTTGGTCGTTACTGAGCTACAGTACAAGTGACAGGATTGGACTGTGCATACGTGGTGGGTCTTCTGTTGACAGGGAAGAGAGGACAAGGAAGGGCCGATGAGCGAAAGTGGGGATGGCTTCACCTTGTCGGTACAAATGTGGGGGTTTTGTGGAGGATTTCTCTTAGTCAGGGAAACACAAGGGAAAATTTTGAATTGTGGCATAGAAGTATTTGAGGGGAGTAAGAACCTGGGTCAGCTTAGTCATAGGATGACTGAAACATATCAAGAAAGGAGAATTCAAGGGACACAATACACAAAGTGAGTCCAGGAAAGGTTCTTCAGTGTGATGAGTGGGGGCCAGTATCTCATTCAGCAGTTAGAGAAGGGTTATTGAAGGGTTATTTCTGGATCCTGATGAGTAGAGGTAAAAGGAAAGCTTTCTACTTTGACTTGTCTCTGGTAAATAAAATCATCTGGCTGCTGGGAGTCACTTAAAAGCTTTGTTGCTAATCCTCAGAAGATACTTGCTGATACTGGTAATTGCAGCTCTATCTTGTGAGCACTGTATCACAGGAGAAGCTTGATGGATGCACGTTTGAATAGGACTTGGTATCATTCTTCTGAGGTAATGCCACTAACAGATCTGTTTTTATTTCTCTGTCAACAACGCTGAAATAAATTAGCTAGCACTGGAAGTTGCTGAACTTTGGATTTAGTTCCAGTGTGGAAATACATTTGGCAAAAGAAAATCCAATGATAAATAAAAAATGATCTCCCAAAACATACATAGGAAGCCTGGTTTCTGAAATTCCACCATACTTCCTGCCAGTCAGAGTTGTGGAACCTGCTGGCTGTTTTTTACTAAGCTTAGCAGTAGGGTAGAGGTCTTAAAAGTTAGATAAATTATTCTAATCTTGCCCAGTTGTTGGCTGGGCAAGAAAGACCCAAATTAGTGCTCTGGGTACTGAGGGAGAGGACTCAGGTGCTAAATGCAGTCTGGCAGTGCAGCTCTGGAATAGCCTTAGATGTAAGAGTTTAGAGGAAGCCGGTTTCCATTACTTTTGCTGGTCATAGGCAATTTGTTTTCTGTCCATATCATCTAATGGAAAACTCCCTATGGCCTTGTGTTTGGCACTCTTAATATTTCTCACAGTACTTCCCAGAACTACTGGTTTGTCCTTGGGGAATTCAGTAAATATCTATGAGAAATTAAGTGCCTTGCTATAATGCTGGCTTTGGATCAGTGGGAGTTGTAAAGAGCAGTGTAAGGTAGAAAAAGTTTTAGGAGGAACTTAGAACTACCAGCCAGATATCCAAGAAACCTCCCAAATTAAATCTTCCTGTTACATCTCTTTGGCACCTGTCTTCCTGATGAATACTGTGTGTTGTAGGCAAGGCAGGCAAAGTCTGCGGAGCTGAGATTGGGCCTGGGGGTCCGTGGGAGCCATGACAGAGAACAATATCTAAAGGGACGAATGTTATCATTTTTGAGCAGTGGGTCTTCAGGTTGGGTCTGTGTGCCAGTTTCCTTTGTAGCCAAAAGTTTTCTGCTAACTTTCAACAATTAGTCCACAGTATCTGAACTATAACCCCAGTTTTCAAGCGACAGATGCTGAAGACTTGGCTAGATAATTACATTAGCATTTACTTTCCTAAAAACTGTACATAAAGACAGCATACTGGCAAGGCTTTTACATAAGAGCAACAGTTCACACAAAGTACCATTTCATTATTATGTCTGTGATGCAGCTTTGAGAACAAAACCGGTTAATCCCTGAGGAGCAATTCAGCCAAAGCAGCTCAGAGCTGTAAGAACTGGCCACCAGTAGCCTTATAGCTCCTGCTGCCTGACTGCGTATTTGTACTCTTTTTTTTTCTTTCTCCCCACTCCCCAATTTCCTGTGCAGATTAAATTAATGCAGCTCAAACTATGCTTGTATGGTGGTTTTATTTTTCCCTGAGTAAATGCAGAGCATTTCTATTTCTCAGTGCATTGAAACAATGGTGACAGAACTAAAGACTTGTATTTGATGTGGTGAGAAGCTTTGTGATTTAAGAGATGTCATGTAAGTTAAAAGGTGGTGACAGGATTCATTTCTATGAAGAGGAGCACAAGATCTCGCCAGGTAGGAAAAAAGAGTGAGAGTGGAGTCTACAAGGAGGCCACATTCATTCTTTACCTCTGTTCATGCATTATAACCTTGAGACTAAGTATGAACATACACTTTCAGATCTTCTTATCCTATGTGGGGATGAAATAGGATATGTTTCCTGTGGAAATTAGAGAATTAGTATAATAAATATTTCCAGTAGCATGTAAAATACTTAAACGTATTTTTCCTCAAATACTGTCTCTGTCAAATGTAGTACAAGTTACAAACTGCTCTTTCCTTGCATCATTTGATTTTTGGGGAAGCCATTAACAAAGGTGTGAAGCTGTGAGCCAAAATGCACAGGTTCTGCTCCCCATCCCATCAATTATCTGCTTTGCAATCTGAGGCAAGTAATTTTTCTGCCCCTGTGTCACTTCCTAATCTGTCTGATGCTTTGGCTGACTGCTGACAGATCCCTCCATGTCTGTGATAAAAAAGTACTTTACATCAGACAGGTGGTGGTGTCAGCTGCATCTCTCTAGTTGGTGTCTGTTCCTACAGCATATTGAGAATTACAGTTAATAAACTAATCAAATAGAAGTATGTTAATTTAATTTCAAAGACACAGATGTTACTTTAAATTCCATAATATATAACATAGAGTTAGTTTTTCGAGACGGGACAAGATGGGCAATTTAATGTGCATTAAATGTAGAAATTTTCACTAACATAAGTGAGAACTCTGCTCTAGTTTAGGAAGGTTTGATTAGTTTTTCTGCCCTCAGCTGTTCATTTTCCTACATGTCTTGTGCTTTAAAATTCTGGTTTAACCAAACAAGAAACAAGATATCAAGGTGTTCCGTCAAGGGCTGCTTTCTAGTAAAATTCTACATGGAAACATGCAGTGCTGGCAGCTTTGTGAAAGCAGAGATGTTGGTAGATTTCTTTAAAATTTCAAATTCTTTTTGCTTGGCATTTATGTAATAGGTTGGATCTGTTGGCTTCCTGGACTTGCCATTTGTCAGAAAATAGGCATTTATGAAGTTAAATGCATAGTATGCATATAATACAACTAAAATTAAGCTATATAAGCTTTAAAAATTACATTCCAAGAAAATATCAAAATCAGTTTGTAGTCCATTCTTATCTTTTAACTTCTGGGGTTTTTAAAATCGTGCTTGGTAAAAAGCCCACACCTCAAATACATACGTAATATATTGTCCTTCATTGTGTGGAATTGGCGAGCTTAAAATACTATTGACAGGAGAATATTTTAGTCCAGATGGCCTCAGCTTTGTGTAATTTACCTTTTAATGTATGGCTTGCCAGCTGGGACAACTTTGCTTTGGGTGAAATTTGCATAGCCATCAGATATTTGTTACATGCCTGGAAAGAAAAGTGGGAGCAAGTTCTGGCTTATGCTAATACTTTGCTATCACCACATGCTACCACTAAAGCAGCAAAATAAGAATTAGACTCTTCATTTGTTCTCGGCAGTTAAATTATGAGTCTCTGCCTTATAAAGATGGAATATTTTTCCGTGAGCTCTTTACTACTGATGAAGCAGGCAGTGCTTTAATCGTGAAATTGTTTCACCTTGTTAAAATACAGCCGTTCTTGTTGAACAAATTAAGTTATAAAATATTGAATATGTGCACCAGGCATTTCCAGACTTCAAATAAATTTTCAGACAAAACAATCTAAAATATTATGGGAATTCACATTTTAATGCTTGGTTTTATTCTAGTTCTATTTTTGTTACAGTAGTTTTAAAAGATTAGACATTACTGGTTCTAAAATAGTGCCACACTATTCTTGTAAATGTCCTAATAACAACAATAATTAATATCCCCACATTTGCATTTTAAGCCACTCCATTTCCCTAGTCATCTATTACTTGGATGTGAAAAAATCATTTCTCGTCAAAACTTGGCAAAGAATACTTGAATTCCATACTTTTTACCAGATGTAAAAATAAAAGTGAACTAATTCATCTTTTTCCTGCCATTAAAGGGTTCAATAAAGTATGAGTTAAATTTTGTCCTTGTTTTGATAAATGGTTTTCATTTACAAAAGTTCAGAAGAGCTCTTATCTTAAAAAAAAAAAATTAAAATTAAGGAAAAAAACTGAAGAGGGAAGTAGAGAGAAGGGGGACGACGAGGATCTGCCTCATGAATGGTAATAACTTGAAACTGCTTCTCTCCAGAGAATGGCTAACAGCCTCAGCTCCTTGGTGATTTCAGAGGAATACTTGCTTTTAGCAGCCATCATCTCCACTTGGCCACCACTGAGATGGCTTTGGTCACAGGCTGTGGTAGGGTACTGATCCCATCTGTCTCAAAATACTTCCAAGTGGTTAATTCAGGCCAAGAGCCTTGTACTGCTCCAGAGTAATGTGTGTCCTTGTCTTCCCTGAGAAAGATTATAACTGTTTTGCACCTCCATCAGTTTTTTATGAAGACCCTGGTTTTGCACAAACCCAAACTTACTACAAAAGCCTGTAGTTCCCTATTGAATCTTCTTATGGAAACTTCTTGAGCCTAGGGATGTTGAGAGAGACACCCATTGATTTAAAATTATACTTGATGAGGTGCAAGTTTTATTCTGTGATTCACCACTCTAAATTTAGTTTTCACTGGGGTAAAAAGCTGAGAAATATTGAGAACATTCAGAAAATGGCAGAAGCATCTCCTGCCTTGGGTTAGTAGCCACACAAAGCCCACCAGTGTGCTGGCCACAGCCCTACCCTGCAGCATGTGGAGTGGGTGGGTGGTTGTTTCATACAGAGCTGAGGAGTGGTTTTCCTGCTGGATTGGTAAAAATCTGTTGAAATAGTACTGGGTTTATGCCAATGAATCATCTTTATTTATTTAGAAACACTTCTTTTTTCAAGCCTGACTTCAGTTCATGCAATTATCACAACTGTGTTTCCCACTGGGGGAATTGCATGGTTCTTGCAGATTTCTGCCCAGAAGCGTTGGCTTGCCTGAGGCGTAGGTGTAAAAGTTGCACATAGCTGAAATATACTTTTTTCTCTTCAGTTAGTGTGCATTGCCACCACCCGAGGAGACCACAGAGGAGACAGTGGCATATAATGACCAGACGACATCAATTTGTTCTTATTACAGACACAGATTTTTATAACGCTTTGGCTTTGTTCCAATCTGAGTTTAAGTTTCAGGTCTATCTTTGAAAAGTGGTATTTTTGAAAGCCAGAAATGTGGGGACGTGTCCTCATTCATCTGCAGAAGGCCGAGCAGGGAGTGAAGGAAATGGTGTCAGCCTGTATTGTTGGAAGCACATCCCCTCCATGAAGGGCAAGGTGCTGTGGCATTCAAGTCCCTGCTGTTTGTCTTGGCAGAGGACAAGTTGCTTTGCCCTTAGTGGCCAGTCCATTTCATGCCTTGCCTGAAAGGGGATACAGGTCTACTAAGGCTGTGTTACATTGACACAATCTTGGTAACTGAAAAACACTAATTGAAGGGGATCAGGAGGTAGGCTGATACTAAGCCTGAAGAAAAGGGGGGAAAAATGCAGCCCACCCTTGCTCTAAATATGTAAATACTGGCATACAGGAATAGACATTTAAAATTTATCCCAGAAGTTAGAGTACTTTGCAAGGCGGTGCCCGGTCAGAATGACAAAAGAACATGCAAGTTCTGTAACTTGAAACTCAGGATTCCTTCCCATTTCTGTCTCTAGTGGTTAGAGCTCTTCACTCTTGCTAGATTACAAGTCCACAGGGACTTTTAAAACTACTTATTCAGACTTTACTGTTTTGGATGTACAAGAGTTAGTTGCATTAAGCTGTAGCTTGGAAAAAAAAACTGAAACCATTTTTATAGCATTTTAAAATAACTTTATTAAAGGATAGCATAAAAGATCACAGTTTCTCTGTTTTTACAGCTCTGCTTTGAAAAGATAATAAAGCTACTACACAGGACATGTATTAGGCTGGTGATTAATGTGTCTGTGTGTTACAACTCCGAATACTCTGAAACTAGCTTTATATTGGAATGAATGAAAATGTCACATAATGAAACCACAGAGGAGGAGTACAGTGCTAAGAAAATAATGTGCACTAGTCTCTCACTAGGTAACATTTTACATTAGCAGAGTGAGCTAAACTTTTTTTGCCTTCCATATGGGGATGGTAAAGTACTTTAACATCAAAGAGGAGCTCTGTTTTGATTGAGTAATTGATAAAGCCTGGATAATCCTATTGCACAAACATTAGCAGGAAGCTAATGGGGCTCTTGACATGCTGAAGAGTACAGTGGAAGTTTTAAAGTAGTATTTTCAAGAGCTATTCTTTAATCACTGATATGTATTTTAGGCACTTGAGTTCTAATATCTTGGTTTTAAGATGAGATCCAGTATTGAATAAATAAATGTTGTTATTGGGAGAGAAATGCAAAGACAAGGTCTTTTTCCTCTAGGGAAGGATGAATATCTGCCTTCTTGTAGACACTGCATAATATAGGTTGGAAAGGATCCCAAAAGGTTTTGTCATTCATCCCCTGGCCCTAAGGAGGGTTAACCTCAAAGTTAGATGAGGTTGATTAAGGAGTTTGTCGCTTTAGGCAGCCTTTTCCACTGCCAAGGTGCTCTTGTGAAACCTTTCTTGTTTATATAAAATTGAGATTTTTCTGTGCTAAAAAGCTTTTACCCATTGACTTTTGCCCTTTTGATGTGTACGCATCTCTGAGGAGAGCCTGGTTCAACCTCCTAGCTAGACAAAATCAACCCACTTGCTCAGCTTCTTCACATCTTGCCTGGTGCAGCCTCAGCCCTCTTAGTGCTTCCCTGCTGACCATCTATCGCTTTCCCTCTTTGCTGGGGTTGCAGAAGTGGACATACTCTTCCAGATCTGTCCTCATGAGTGCTGTGTGGATGGGTTTAATGGATTCACTCAACCTGCTGCCTGCCATCGTCCTGAATGCAACACACACTGTGTGATTAACCTGTTGCTGCTCTGATGTGTTGCTTGCTCTGGGCTAAGATGCTTTCTATCCATGAACAGTTCTTTTCTAGGACATAGCATTTCCTAAGCCCTTAGTCATCACAATGATCTGTAGCAGCAGTGCTGTACTTAATAACAAAAAAA
>VYXC01011827.1:1411359-1436220 GCA_013397175.1 Platysteira castanea | reverse complement strand
AAAAAACCCACAAAAAAAAAAACAAAAACCAACCCCAAAACAAAGTGGGAAAAAAAGGAGCTACTGACAGGTGTAGATGCCTGGTTGCTGTCGTGTGTCTGACTGTTAAACACCAGAAGCTGGAGTATCAGTCACCTAATACCCAGTTGCAACCAACCCGAGTTCACATCAGGAATGTTCTTTGGGCAGTGCCTCTGAGAGTTTGCTGTAAGAACAGCTCACATAACCGGGTCAGTTTATGCCTTCAGTGAAATTCGTCTCAATTACAGATGTGACCACTAAGTATTTTAATAACTATATCACTAATAGTTTAAAAAAACATGAAGGATTAAGAGCCATATGTTCTCCCAGGCATGTGAGCTTAACAAATGCAGCGTTTTGCTATAAAACTTTTTTTTTTTTTTACTTTGGTATGTAGCCACCCCATCCCTTGGCAGAAGTGGGATTCTATCCACAAGCTACAGGCAAGGGTGTGTGGTCTTACAGCAGCATGGGAGGAGTTGGGTCAAAGGCAGACTTTTATATATGTGCTGTGCTACCGAGGGGAAAGGAAGCAGTAAACCAGAAAGGACTGCCTTCCCTCCATACTGGCTCTTTTGGCTTTCACTTCTGCAGCTGAGGAATCCCCCTCCCTTCTCTGCTTCTCGTGTAAGAGCACAGATGCTGTATTGGAGAGCCAGTGGAGCTGTGCTAATGGGGTTGAAGTCTAAATGAAGAACTCATCCTGCAGAGCCGACACTGTAGATTTTGTTGCCTGAGATGCATTTTGTGGAATATGAACCATGTTGGATGTATAGAGCATATTGTTTATGAAAAAATAAATCGAGCAGCGAGGCGAACAGCATGGTATTTTCTGGACAGGTCTGCACTTCTGGATGCCAAACATGGTTACAGTAATCTCATATTTAAGGGAATACAAATTGAAACCTTATTTGAGTGTGGCCTGACAGTAGAAATATTTTAATTGATGCAACTACAGTTTGCTGCACAAATTTTTCTCTTCACTGTGTGTGGATGTGAATCAAAAGCATTTTCATTATTTCTTTGAAATGTGTATAAGCACAAGAGAAATGGAAACAGCATAATATGTTTAGTCAGATCTGTGGTGCTAAACTTCCAGACTCATATAATTTCAACGACTAATTATATGATTTTGATTTTTTTTTTCATACTGAATGGTTTTTTAGTATCTAATGTTCTTGGGTCAGCTATACTGGAGCAAATGGAAGTTTTGTAATATTACCACAGTAACTAGATCAGCTTCCAAAGAACAAAGAGAAATTCCGAGTTAAAGTCAGAGGGCAAAATGGTGTGAATCTCCCAGGTGGTATTCAGCCTCTAAAGCTACAGAAAACAGCTGGTAATTCAGCAAAGGAAGCCATTAGACAACCATTAAAGAGCAATCAAGAACATTTTCTTTATAAGAAAACAAAGAGTACTCTTAAAGGATGATTGCTAAAGGTTAAAGTGCAGCCTGAAAGAAAATCAGGCCATGTGCAACTTGTGAAAATCTTGATTTCATTGTTTGCTGTACTAATTTGACAAACTGTCGGCACAAAGATCAGGTCGTTACACTGAACCCACTTGAGAAAGAAGAAATAATGCCATGCTGAAATATCTTCTTTCAAAGCTTTTTATATTTTTTTTCCCAATATTTTTTGAGTTATTTCATCCCAGTTGCATCTGGAATTGCAAATTTCTTGCTTCATTTCAGAGAGCCGTCGCATCTGAACCAAATATTCCTCTCTTCTGTGGGACTGTTTTAGAGGATATGTTATTGGAAGAATGTTATGCAACTTGATATAGACGTTTGAATTTGTTCCATCTTCTTGATTTATTAACTGATACAATCTTCACAAGTTTTTCATATATAGTAAGATGGACTTGTTTCACAGCATTTGGAATCATTTAACCAAGCAAGGAACTTGATTGTAAAATAATTTGCAAGACTGGGTGGTATTTTAGGTTTGCTTCACGAGTGTCAGTGTTGGTTGTCAGTCCACTATTGTGTTCAGTACTGGAGTTGCTCATGCCATAAGTAGTTTGTGAGCTCAAATTAAGCAAGGAAAGAACAACCCAGGCAGAGAACATGGTTGCCAAGATGAGAATTACCTTGGACACAGCAACTGTTCCAAATATGGCTGCAGACAAAAATGTAGTAAAGGGCTTTTCTCGTGTCTGGATCTTTTCTGAATTCCACATCTTGAGTGAAGTATTGTGTGTCCACATTTTGGATCTTTTTTCCTTGTGTTTAGTAGATTTCCCTGCCTGTCCTGTAAGCCTTTTCTCTCACTTGCTTCTGTTTATGGTAAGAAACGATATCATAGTCTACCTCTTTATCATTCACTTTGGAATCAGTTCAAAGAATTCATCAGTCTTTCCCTTTCTTCTAGAAGACGTGAATTTTATTCAGTTTAGAGTAGGAAATGCGTAATAGGAATTGATTGAACGGAATAATTTTTTTTCCTCTTATTTTTCTCTTCTCCATGGTGCACAAACCTCTTTTGCAGGTGCCGATGACACAAGAGTACCAGTTGTCAGTCACATAAGAATATCTTCCCCACATTGTCATAGTGTAGTTCTTTCTCACACTGGTCAAACAGCCGTATCCTTGATAATAAGACTGCAGGAGTTGTAGCTCTGTGTGCACTGTCTGAATAGCTCGCATGCAACTGAGAAAATCCCAAGTCATTTTAGTGGCCAAGCTGTACTTTCAGAAATAAACTGCATTGCAAAGCAAATACGCATCAGTTTCAAAAGTGACAGGGTTTGACTGATACTGTGTCCTACAGAGCCTGATGCTTTTATCAACTCGAGCCAGCCAGAAGGTAGCTGGAATGAAGTGACTACTGCCAAAATCAGGGCAGACTTTTCCAGTTTTAAATCTCTAGTGCAACATATGAGAGTGTGTTGTAAACTTCTTGGATGATATTCTGATATAGGGGTCCCTGGAAAGCTCTGAGGGAGCAGGAAGACTGAACTGTGCTGAATAATTTTCAGCTTTTTTCTCTCTCTACCTTACTTGTTAGCCTTATATGTGTATAAAATTTTAATGGGGGCACTGCAAGATATCTTAAGTTTCCAGTAAGATTATCAAGAGTGAACTGTATTTATTTACAAAATACCTGCATGTACAGCCAGAAGTGTTGTGTGGAATCCTAACTCCATTGGATAATTTTTTGTGGATGAAAAGGTTATTTGTTTTTCATGCTTTTGGAATCTACCTATGTTCTTTTTGTGTGCCTCAGTAAGCTGCCTAAGATGGGTGTCCTGGTGTGTGAATCCAGTCCTTACCTGAAGGGTTTAAGTTCTGATTAAGGTTTGCAGCATGGTGAGGCAATGGGAGGGACTTCTCTGTGGTTTCAGATTTATGCTCCTCTGTGGGGTGTATCTCAGTTTTGTAAGTTCTTGAAGCAGATCCTTCTTTTCTAAAACCTTCTTTGAAATATGTACGTATCTACGTGTGCATATGTTTGTGTGTGTGTGTGTGTTAAAAATAGATATAAATAATTTCATGAGTCTTTTTAAAAACAAATGATAGGCATCTTACTGAAGAGGAAAAACAAAGGATGGAAGCTCTCCTGTGGGTCAAAATTACATTGCCATCCCCTTCTGATGTGAAATAAAAGCCTAACCCTATCGGTTCGGGTGACCTGTAGGGTCTGTTAGCAGGGGAAGTCAATGAAATGCATCACAATTAACAATGTCTTGTTGATCTCCCACGGACTGGAACTGTAGCAGATAATTGTGCAGTAGTGGGAGTTTTGCCATGACTAGCTTTATCATTTTGTCAGTTTGCTAATAAAAGGTCACCAAGGGTACAGAGCATCTGAGATTTACATATGGCAGATATGAAAGCGTTCTGGGGAGCCTGCTTCAGAGAGGGGCCGGGGCGTTTGTTGCAATTGACACCCATGCTGTGATTCCAGAATTGACAAGAAACGCCATTACTAAGCGGATCTGCCAAGATAATTAGAATTCAGGGTTGCATTTTTAATTTGACTTGAGTCAGATAATTTATCACAGCAGTAGCAAGCTGTCAGGGTCACACAATAAATACTGATTATGGAAGAATAAAGATTAAGTGCGGCCATACCAAAAAAAAAAAATTACAGGCCAAGTTGTACTTACGAAAACATTTTCTTCCAATACTTCCCATGCTAATTTCATGTATTATTGGCAAAAAGATCATATCTCTAAAATGAGCTTTTTTATAAAAAGAGGTAATGCTGTGTAGGAGTGTCTGTACTTAGGATCTGTTTAAATTGTCTCTTGATTGGAAGGAAATATTAATTTTGAAAAGCTGATTTAGCATGACTGTTCCATTCCTATCACCGCCATAATAATTTGACGTGTTAAAGGACAAAATACTCTATCCTGAAGGCAGTCCTAATTTGTTAGCATTAGTAAGATACTGCATTTTTAATTTAACATAGCTCTTGTTTTTGATTCACACATGGACAATTTATGGCACTTTCATTTAATTGAAGAAACCTATTTATTAAAATAGGCAACTTGGAAAATGGTTTTTGAAAGCCATTTACAAACTAGTATGTTAAGGATCCAGCACTTCCACGTTCCCCTATAGTTTTTTAAGGATACAAAATCAAATGAGATCATAGCATTTACGCACATAGTATTTTTTTTTGGGAAAAAAAAGCTACATCAAAGATGAATAATTAATAGATGCATGTTGTAGTCAAAAAGAAATTTCAAGAGATGCTGAAGTGCAGTAGCTACCTTTAGAATACAGTTTCTTAGTAAGGCATCCTGTATCTCTTCAGCAATACAAAGCACCTTTAGCAGCCATGTTTAGGTAGTGTGTTGGTTATGTTGCTTTCCTTTTCTTCTTCGAGACTATAGCTTACTATTTATCCCTGTAAGAACTTTAAATAAGTAGTTAGTTATTACTGAAATATCTACAACTGGATACTGTGAAGTCTCAGCTGAAAAAATGAGAGCTTTGAGATATTAGCAGCCTTGCATTTTAGAGTTGGTTTTGATTTGCTTTCTGCCATTGAATATTTCATGTAGAGTGGGTGATGTTTCCACTTTTCTCTTGGCAGTATTTGTGGTTAACTCATTATCTTGGTTCTGGGAATAGAATTTGTCGTCCTTTTTTATAATGATAGGACTCTAGTACATCTGCCTAAGGAGAGCAATTACTGTGAAATTTTTCAATTGAAATTGAGAGAATGAAGCATGGATGAAAGATACCGAAAAAAGTAATATGTTACAAAATCTTAGGAATATATATATTTCAATTGTAACTGTAAAAAAAAAGTAAAGTACTTTGAAGTAGTATTTCATTTCCAGAAAGTAAGTAGATAATTTTTGATAACTAAAGGTCTTTAGTAATATTTGAGTATAGATTGTTTTCTCAACAGATATGCATGACTGTGATTTTTTCAAGAGATTTTCTGCCTGTTTCACAGGCTCAGAAACTGCAAAATTCCTCAATATTGACTCTAAGGCAGAGTTAGAAAATGTTTCCTGTTGAAGTCATGAAAATGATTAATTTTGGTAGATGCATCAATAGTGAAGCATCTTGTTTTTGGGGAACAAAGCACTCAAATCTCTTTTTTGTCAAGCAGGTCTCATAGCGGGCACTTGAAATGAAACTTCCTTGACACTGTTTTTTATGGTATACCTAATGAAAGCTTTAGTCTTTAATCTTTTGAAATATCTGATTGTAACCAATGAAAAATTGAACCCTTTTGTGTTACTTGTATGAATGTCATTGTTATTACTCCTATTACTACTATTATTATTATTATCACCATCACCATCATTAATTTTTTCGGTAATGAATTGTCCTGCTACCTCACTTAAGAAGCAGAGGGCAGAAGTGTGTATTAATACAGCATTCAGCCTTGCTGGGGGGGAACAACACACTGTGTGAGAGACTGTAATGCTGGGCCCACAGGATATTAAAGCTCAAATTGAAGGCCAGCCAGGAGAGCAGAGCACTGGGTTGACTGCAGCATGTAAATAGTTCCTTACTCTTGTCCAAGTGCAGTGAGTGCTGAGGACTACTAACATAAGGTACAGCTTTTATGGACCCAGCAGACTACCCTGACCAAGTCTGGGGTAGAGTTGTCCAATTAACATTGTTACTGTATTATTAATTTTGTGTTAATAACATAAACAAATCCTGGGGGGGTATGAGCCTACATTCTGCACAGTGAAAGAGCTGTGTTTGCAGGCAGGTTGGGAATCGCATCTGCTCAGAGGGCATTATTTAGGAATTTGCTTTCAAACAACTCCTTTCACAGTCTAACTACAAGGGACAGTAGCTGGAGTTGTGCCTGGAATAAAATAGGAAAGAGAAGGGAGGCCACTCCCTGGAAGCTTGGCAGCTCTGAACCCTGCAAAACCTCTGGGCTGCTGTTTCCTAGGTCCGGATCTGTCAGGTAAGGATAAAAGAGGGCAGGCAGGAATGATTGCTGAGAGCAATGAAAAAAGCATAATAGATCAAACTTGCTTTATCTAAACACCTGTGTCCTGGGCATCTTTTTAAGGCACTCTTTCTCCCCCTTCAACGGCTCCTAGAGCTGTGGTCTGTGACCAGTGGCCTGTAACTCCTGTGGCAGTGTGTTATG
The DNA here is from genome assembly GCA_013397175.1 of Platysteira castanea. Taxonomy (NCBI): domain Eukaryota; kingdom Metazoa; phylum Chordata; class Aves; order Passeriformes; genus Platysteira; species Platysteira castanea. The sequence continues at coordinate 1,429,618 of VYXC01011827.1, read as the reverse complement.
TGCACCTGCCTCAGCAGAGGTGTGTGGAGATGCTCTCAGTGACTTTGCTTTCTGCATGCCGCTATCTCCTCTGTAAGTGCTGTTTCTGACCACATCAGGTTCCACAGCTGACAAGCTGAGTGACACACATAATCCTTTCTGTACAAATATTGGCAGAAAATGCAGTGTCAGCCTCACTTTTCGCTGGTTGTCTATTAATAATACAGCTCTTATGTTAGCAGAACTCTCTGAAAATGGTTACATCATTTACATGCATGTTTGTAAGGAAGGTCACTTAGCTTGGTGTTAATTTAGACACGAAGGAAGAAACAGGTCAGAGGAAGAGATAACATTTGTCTGTCTTCTGTAGTGGTCTCGCTGGTTAATTGACAAAGTCTTAAACTTATGTAGTACCATAGGTTATGATGAATTAATTCCTTATAAAATAATAGGAGAACAAAATAAAAAGCAACTCGAGCATGCCTGCAATCCTCACTAGGAACAGATTTGAATCATATTACTGAACGCTGTTCAGTCATCCCATAATATAGCGACTGATGTAAATGGGCAAGTCATAAAAGGCCAAACAGGATTGTGTTGGATGAGCTGCTTCCAGTGGAGGTGAGGCCAGTGCTGGTGCAGTGAGCATTGTGACTTGTTTGGGATGGGGTGTAGGGCAGCAAAGGGTGGATAGCGAAGGGAATAAAGTCGTGTCAGAGAAGGCTAGCTCTCCTTTAGAAGCTAGCCAAGGCTGGAGAGAACAGCTTAGCTTTTATAAGTGTTGTATGAAGAGTAAACAAGGAGAGGGGAACTATCCAAAGAAAAGAATCACATAGCTAGCAGAACAAATGTTTATAAATTTGTTCATGGATCTTCTGAGGCTGGAAACTGGAAGAAAGTTCTTCACTTGAAGTTGTAGTCACCTTGATGCTTCAGTTGCTGTAGAAAATAAAAATTCTGCACCAGGGGGCAGTTTTGTGCTCCAAAACTTTCCCAGTGGCAACTAGGCTAGATGATTTGTCACGATAGTTTAAAATGGTTTAAAAATTTTCTTTCCCATGATGTGTTTGAAATACAATATCACTTAATTTCCGAGTGGAAAAATGAGGAGTATAAATGTATTTAACAGTTGAACCTTTGATTCACACAGTACTGTGAACTGTGTGGAAATCCAAATGTGAATAAATAGGTATAAGGAATTGGTTAGCCAACACTCAAGGCTTGAAGAAATACCATGCTACAATGTTCTAATGCATGTTGCAGCTGTATAAATATGAATAAGGGATCTGTAACACCTCTGTGACTTTTTGCACTGTCTTAGATGGGCTTTAGGTGGTGCTGTTGCATTTTTTCTTTTGGCAGTGGCTGTTTTTAGTGCTTCAGTCGTTTTTATTCTGCTTTGCTTTCTAGATCATACCAGGAAACTAAGAATAGTTGGCTACATCAATATTTGTAAAATTTACCAAGGTGGAACATGAAAACACAATCGCTTGGAGGAGGCACTTCATTTCCTAATTCGAAACACTTCAGCACTTTTATATAAGAACTAAGTAATACTGAACTATGTTCATAGCATAAGGCGTATCTTGCTCTACGTGTGTTATTTTGTCTAACGGTGTTTAAATGTGAGTATAAAAATAAATTAAAGACATAAGATTGAGTAAAACCTCTCCAAAATTAAGTTCAACATGTGGGATTGATGCTGTAAGTTCACAAGTCTTTCAACTTTCCATATGGCTAATTAAAAAGAAAAAAGTGGCTGAATTTTAGAAAAGAAATGTGTATGTCACATTGGCAACTTGCAGAGTGCCTCCTCTGTTAAAGGACCTATGCACCAGTTTTACATCCAATTTCCTGCCCTTATCTTCCTTATGCCAGCTCACAGTGTGGTTCATTGGGAAACAGTTTGCTTTTTTTTTCCTATTTCTTTTTTCACAACGTAAAAAAAAAATTCCCATGAAGGTTTTTTCCACTACAACTGCCTACCCTTTATGCTCTGCAGCCTGCCAAGCTTGCCAAAACTCAGCAGGTAGCCCACATGGTATGCATGTCTGTGTGAGAACGCTCCCCTGATGTGGACAAGATGTTGGTTGTAAAATGAAGCCAACATCTTGTCCACAAGTGTGCAAAAAAATATCCTCAATCTGGACAGACATGTTTTTGTAGGCTGAATGCGTTGGCTGTGCTAATTCAAAGTCTAAACCTCTTAAGACTAGGAAAAAATAATTATATAGTTGCAGTACCAATAATGCTATCAGTGGTAGTAAAGCTGTAGACGTATTTGTTAATCTGAGACTGTTTGGTTAAACTTTTACTGCCCTGGTACTTACAGTAATTCTTTTGGCATCTGTGACTTCAGGGGTTTTATCACTTCTGTTTTAGTCTCCACAACCTGGGCAAATAATGTAACCCCAAGATTGTGGGCTAGCAAAGAACAGTAGAATGATTAAGAGGAGAGATGCTGTGGGTTCAATCTGCAGTTGGCCCAGAACTGCCGTTGAGATGGATATTTTTGTTTTGTACCTATGCCCTGTGGGTTGCACGTGAGGAGCAAGGGAAAGAGTAATGTATAGACAGTGAGGGATAACAGTGACAGACTCCCTGGCTCGGACGTAAATGAATGAGGCAAAGTTGGTTGTATAATGTAAACAAAACAAAACAAAAAAGGCCTACAAGGTTATTCCCCGAAACTGTGTATGCTTCATATTTTCCAAAATAAAATTGTCAAAATGTTCCAATTAGTTTAATACTTGGAAGTATTAAAGTTAGGTTTTCTCATGGGAGCAAACCGAAAAATTGGCAGACAACTTAAGCTATACTTTGATGGTTTTGCTTATTTCAGGCTGAAATATGGGAAGGACAGAATTTGGTTTAGTTTTCACTTTGGCCTTTTCAGTTTAGGTTTGTGGTTTAGGCTTTTTTAAGCTGTCACAGTTTGAGTACTTAAGTTAAAGATGTTCTGAATTGCCTAGGTCTGCCTAAAACTGTGGGGTTTTTTCCAGTCCATGTTACAGACTTTTTTTTACTCAGAAATTTAAAAAACCACACTCTTACATTACACCTAAAGGTGCACACAGTGATTGAGTACATCCACACTTCAGCTTGAGCAAAACTCCTGCTGATCCACACAGGTCACCTGTGGATAACCCCACACTGGGGGAGACACCCAGGAATTCACCGTTTGGTTTAAAGGATGCCTTTTTCCATGTGTATATCTGCTAATATATGCTTAGCATGGCTGGTTCTGTTTCTCTCCTCTGCCCTTGCAGTGTGTTAGGGTTGGGAGCACCCAGACTCCGGAGCATTTCCCTCACTAGCAGGAGTGCTCTGCACAGGAACCTCAGAGCTGCAATTGCTGCCTCTGGATTCTCACTTGAAGTTAATGGAATATGGGGATACTTAGCATACCTAGACATTTCCAGTAATATATACTCATGGCACTTACTTCAGGCATTTCATTTGGTTTTTTGTTTTGATGGCTTTTAAAAAAATGTTTTAATGAAAGCTCTTTGTTTATTCCTTGGCAAAGTACATATTGCCTATTCTCCATTTACACGCATTATTATGTAAAAGCCCTTGAAGGTTTAGGATTTCTAAATGCATTTGCCTAGCATGTGCACACCTTTTTTTTTAAAACATAATGGACAACAGCTTTGAAAAATGTTTGGCTGTTTTAGACTTGGAAATTAATACCTAGTAAAAGTTTGGGCATGTTCTTCCACACAATGCTTTTCCTGTCTAGATCATCAAGGTACATGGTTGGCAAGTGTCTGGTTTAAATAGGGTCTGGTTTTGCCTTGATTCATTCTGGTTTGAAATTTCATATTATACAATATCTAAAAATTAAACTTCAGTATAGCTTTCTAATGAAAAAACAAGGCTAGGTTGATTTTTTAAAAGTTTTTTTAGAAGAAGATGAAACCTCTTATGTGCATGGGGATTTTCTTACAAATAGTTCATGCTCTGTTTCAGGGAGGTAATTTTTTTCATTCCTTCAGAAGATATTTCTTGATGTACTAATATGCATCACTGTCTTGAAAAATGACTGCATGGTAGTGTTCAGCAGGCAGAAAACATTACAGTGTGTGTAAAACTCCTCCTTGATCATGCATGACATTGCCCAGTTTATGAGACCTTGCAACTAAAGAGTAATCTGTTCTTAAGCATGTAATTATTTTTGGCAGGCAGGTATTTCAAAATACATAACTTAAACTTTTTTTCTGTTCCAAGTCTACTTCAAACTGTGTGATATGCCCGTTCTCATGGTGGAAAGGACTTTGTCATTTTTCTTCATAAATGTCATTTTTGAAGTTTCATTTCAGTCTGTTACAGGTGAACATAGCTCATAATTTATATGTTACATTGACAGACTACAAATAATAATGTCTCTTGGAACAGCAAGTCACAAAATTACCTAGCATATTAATTACAATTGTCAAGCAATGACTGATCATAAATTTAACATCAAAGACCTAGACTTCCTAAGAAAGCATCTTAAATGCTCCGTTAAAAAATTTGCCCTTGAAATTGCATGTTAGATAGTAAGTACTAAAGTGTAACAGTAATGCATTAATTTTTTCTTTTTTTCAAAATGAAATGTCTTTTTAAATAAAAAAATTGGTTAAAAAGTTGGGGGAGGGATTTGTTAATTTGTTATCTCTCAGTGTAGGAATTCTACGCCTACATGTGAATAAGAATATACCATTAAACTTATTTATTGGATTTGGTTATCTAACACCCCTTTAGAAGCACCTGAAAAGCAGAGAAAAGTGTTCTCCATGATGATGTGTAGATGTGTGTGGTATGGTGGGGCTAAGCCACAGTCTTCTCTGTGTCCCCTGGTGCCTCCAAATTCCACCACCTGTAAACTGCATGGTTTTGAGGAGTGACACGTGTGACCTGCTAGGGACAGTGCATGCTTGGTCATCCTAAGTATCTGCTTGGCTTCAAGATCAGCTTCTTCAAAGAAAAACTCCAGTTGGACTTTTCTGTCCTGCACAAACTTTTGATTTTTTTGACTGTACAGAGGTGGGGAACATGGTGGGGGATTCAGGCATGGTATGCCTCAACCACTTCTCCTAGGTAGGGTCACACTCCAGTTCCACAGCTGAAAGTTGCACAGGTTTAAACTTTTCCCTTCATGCTGCCAAGGTCTGGCTTGAGTGCAAACCTCAGCCTATCCTCAGGAGCTTTCCCAGGGGTACTGGCTGAGGTCGGTGGGATTCTGGGTTGAATACCAGGAGTCAGGAGTTCATTTAAGGATTCCTAAGTGACTGGAGGTTTGAAGGACCCAACTGTCTATGCCTTTGCATGGGCCTCATTTTCAGAGAACTTTGTAGCTATTGAAAGTCAGCGGGTTACAGTGAATATTTAGACATTTGTCTGAGGTTACAGTTGTGGTTGAAACAACTATAAACACTATGAAAGAAGATCTGGGTCTAAATGTGGAGGGGAGTGGGTCACAGGAAAATGAAGACAAGAGGAGGGAATTACAGAAGACACAGGAGGAGCTGGTGTTTATTGCAGTAGGAAGTTGAAGGAAGTGGTTTGTATGTCCTTAGGAAATCCAGCTTCATTAGTTCTGTTCTTTACAGAACTTTTTAATTTAAGCTAGATGGGTAGTGGACTCGCAGTTGGGAAATGACGTGGTGACAAATAGCTTTTCGGGTTTTGCACGGTTGAAGTTCTTTCCTTTTCTCAGATGTATCTCAGAAATTGCTCCCATGGTGTACGTCCAGCCCAATGTCTGAATTAGCAAATGGGAACAGGCAATGGAAAGACTTGTCAGGCAAAAAAATTAATTTGAGGAATATGTGGAAAGTGTCTGTGATGAGGCAAGTCAGTCTAAACTTGTCATCACTTTCATTTGGCATAACTCGGTGCTGCTGGAGAAAGGGATGATTGCCTCTCCCTGTTCAGGCTGCCTGTTTCCTTTGTGTGCTGACTTTGTGGTTCTGACGTGGTTTTGGTTGGGTTAGCTTTCACTTGGACCAGGTCCATGTTCCAGCTTGCCCACAAGCACACAAACACTTCTGCTGGGAAGAGACAGTGGTGAGAACAGGCAGGTTGGTGTGGAATGAAAGGTGGAACCATTTGCCTTGTGAGGAGTTGGGCCAGGCAAGGGGATTGCAAAACCATCACCTCTGCAGGAATGGTGGGAAAGTCAGAGGCTGCATCCAGGGAGAGCTGCTAAAGAGGGATAATCAGCAATAACGTTTTTAAGGACTTCTCAGAACCATTAAAATAACATGTTGTGACACTGAAAGTATTTATATGTCAATAATTATTTTTCAATAATTTTTCAGTAATACTGTCATTGACTTCTGACACTTAATATTGATAACATGCTGGGTCTTTTATTATTCTTTTGCTGGATCCCTTTACTGCACTCTTTTAAGATGTAGAACCATTGCACTTTATTAAAAAGACATTTCCCTGCCTGGGCAGCTGAGCACCTTGTGTAAACCACAGTGCTGCGGGGTGTGTGGGAGCTGGGTAAGAGACACTTGGATTATCCATTTAGGCCTACCAGCAGAGCAGAGGCTTCTACGAGTTTTTATTGAGATAGTTTAAAAAAGGTGATGTCCAGGAAAAGTAAGTGTTATCTTCAAGTATTATCTCTTAGCTGGATCCAAAGTATGCTTGGCAATCAGCCTGATTTTTTGGAAACCATAAATGTATTGAAATTCAGCATTAGCTTTGAAATGCAGGCAAGCAGATTTAACTTCATCATATTTGGAATCCCAAACACATCATGGAGAAGTTTTATGTGTTTTTTAATGTCATTAACCTAAATATAACTGCTAATTGCAGCAAAGCTATCCTAGCAGATAGACATAATTTGGTTAGTGTTACTTATTCTGTATTTCCATATCCATATGAGGTGCCTGGACATGGTATGGACATCCGTCTTCCACTCCTGATAACACACAGGTTACTGGTGGGACAGCTACTGGATTCTGGATCCTGTCCACACCTGGGGAAGACTTTGTGTGGCCTGATGCTTTTCAAAAGAATAGCCCCATGGTAGTGGCACTCCATCTGCAGCGACTGAGTTTGGGACCTGACATTTAAAACATCATTCATTTTGGCTGCTTCATTGTGAGGAAATAGCAGGTCCATGCAATAGGAGGCATTAGTAAAATTTTAAATTTCCACAATTTAGCCTTATGGAAAGACAGCATTACACTGCAAGAATAGCTCATAGGAGCGTGTAATTTTGCAGTTTTCTTTTGGACTGGCAAAGTGAAAAAATGTAAGAACAGCTACAGAACCCTACACCTTGTTTCCAGCTCTTTAGTGACTTTTTGCAAGCATTCACCTTGTCTCATTTGCAAAGCAGAATGTCAGTTACCATAAGGATGTGGCTGATAATAAAGATGCTGAAGGATAAAAAGCCAGTAAAACAAATACGGTGCATAAAAGTAGCTTGATTTTGTTATGTTTTTTTCAGATTTACACCTGAAATTACACAGAGGCTGTTTAGAATTAGTTGAGAGTTGAGGTGTCATGACATGGTTTTAGGATGCTCTTGAGAGATGAAAATGGGGAGGGACAGAGACAGCCTGAGACTGTGTTCTTACCTTTCCTATGTTGTTTTCTTATGTGCACTGGGTGAGAGAGTTTACAAGACAAGTTATACGTTCCCCATGTAAAACTGTTTCTTATTTTTCTTAAAAGCACTTGGGGAATTCTTAAGAATGAATGGTTTGGGGATTTTTAAAATGGATTTTGGTTTACCCAGCCCAATAATTCAGGCAATTGCGAGGGCCCTGCAATGTTTTTGGCTCAGTGGAGGATCACGTGAACAAGTGGAGAAGGAACTTGGGAACTGAAGAAGGGTATACTGTTGCCTAGCTCTAGATGCAATTTATAACATATGAGAATAATCAAGCCCTAAAAGTGTAAAAGCTTAAAACTTGAGAGCCAAATAAAATCTGTTGTAGTGGATTAGGCTAAAATGTACTTAAAGCAGCCTGTATTAAAATTGTTTTATTTCTCATCAGAGCATAAATTGCAAAGGATTTTCAGCGATAAATTTGGACTTAGTTTGATAGAAGACATCTTCTGCAACTTTTGAAATCTAATAAAATTCATTAATATGCCATGATTCAAGATTTCTGTAAATGTTAAGAGAAATATTACTATACCTAAATAAAATATTATTAATGATGTATTTATTCTAGTCTTAAGGCACATTAGCAATTATATTTTCACATCATTTTTCAGCTGTTGCAAATGTACCAAAAATATTGGCAGACAACTATTCCTTAAGTGAAAACAGAAAGCCTTAAACTTAGGAAAGACCTGAAGAAAGTCTATGTAACCATTAAATATATAGATAATTCCATTAACATTGAAAAGAGAATTCCCTACTGGAGTTCAACAAGAAGAGAAGAGAGATTTAGATACATTCTTGTATTGCTGTAAATAAAATAGAAACTAGTTTTGTTTGAGATATCAGCAGAGGTTTCCTCCAGTGAACNACAGCTACTGGATTCTGGATCCTGTCCACACCTGGGGAAGACTTTGTGTGGCCTGATGCTTTTCAAAAGAATAGCCCCATGGTAGTGGCACTCCATCTGCAGCGACTGAGTTTGGGACCTGACATTTAAAACATCATTCATTTTGGCTGCTTCATTGTGAGGAAATAGCAGGTCCATGCAATGGGAGGCATTAGTAAAATTTTAAATTTCCACAATTTAGCCTTATGGAAAGACAGCATTACACTGCAAGAATAGCTCATAGGAGCGTGTAATTTTGCAGTTTTCTTTTGGACTGGCAAAGTGAAAAAATGTAAGAACAGCTACAGAACCCTACACCTTGTTTCCAGCTCTTTAGTGACTTTTTGCAAGCATTCACCTTGTCTCATTTGCAAAGCAGAATGTCAGTTACCATAAGGATGTGGCTGATAATAAAGATGCTGAAGGATAAAAAGCCAGTAAAACAAATACGGTGCATAAAAGTAGCTTGATTTTGTTATGTTTTTTTCAGATTTACACCTGAAATTACACAGAGGCTGTTCAGAATTATTTGAGAGTTGAGGTGTCATGGTTTTAGGATGCTCTTGAGAGATGAAAATGGGGAGGGACAGAGACAGCCTGAGACTGTGTTCTTACCTTTCCTATGTTGTTTTCTTATGTGCACTGGGTGAGAGAGTTTACAAGACAAGTTATACGTTCCCCATGTAAAACTGTTTCTTATTTTTCTTAAAAGCACTTGGGGAATTCTTAAGAATGAATGGTTTGGGGATTTTTAAAATGGATTTTGGTTTACCCAGCCCAATAATTCAGGCAATTGCGAGGGCCCTGCAATGTTTTTGGCTCAGTGGAGGATCACGTGAACAAGTGGAGAAGGAACTTGGGAACTGAAGAAGGGTATACTGTTGCCTAGCTCTAGATGCAATTTATAACATATGAGAATAATCAAGCCCTAAAAGTGTAAAAGCTTAAAACTTGAGAGCCAAATAAAATCTGTTGTAGTGGATTAGGCTAAAATGTACTTAGAGCAGCCTGTATTAGAATAGTTTTATTTCTCATCAGAGCATAAATTGCAAAGGATTGTCAGCAATAAATTTGGACTTAGTTTGATAGAAGACATCTTCTGCAACTTTTGAAATCTAATAAAATTCATTAATATGCCATGATTCAAGATTTCTGTAAATGTTAAGAGAAATATTACTATACCTAAATAAAATATTATTAATGATGTATTTATTCTAGTCTTAAGGCTCATTAGCAATTATATTTTCACATCATTGTTCAGCAGTTGCAAATGTACCAAAAAATATTGGCAGACAACTATTCCTTAAGTGAAAACAGAAAGCCTTAAACTTAGGAAAGACCTGAAGAAAGTCTATGTAACCATTAAATATATAGATAATTCCATTAACATTGAAAAGAGAATTCCCTACTGGAGTTCAACAAGAAGAGAAGAGAGATTTAGATGCATTCTTGTATTGCTGTAAATAAAATAGAAACTAGTTTTGTTTGAGATATCAGCAGAGGTTTCCTCCAGTGAACATGAAATTAGTTGCTTCTTTCTCTGCACCGGCATCTCTCACGCTGTAAGACGTGTGCCCCTGTTTCACTGGTGTATGTGAGAAGAAACTCACAATTTCCCGGGTACCAAATTTCAAATTAGTCCTCCCCCATGCACCCATCAGAGTTCTACATGTCCTGGTTTTAATTTTTTAATTAATTTTTTTTAAGAATACTGTGAGATTGTATCTTATAGACCCAGAAGTGATGATTATCCCAACAGAGAAACCAACTGTGGGCTATTTCATCAGTTCCTGGATGATGATGACAGAGGAGTGGGAAAAGTATGTTCTGATTCAGCTGTTTATTCCCACATGTAGTTACTAGTTTCTTAGTGATGTTCATTTCCTTGACTAAGAATTGCAAAACTCAGAACAACGTGGTGAAATAGGCAGAATATTTGAAAGCACTTTATTCCAGACTGGAAATAAATAGAACATATAGAGAGAGTAAACTTTATGGTATTCTGAGCTGTTTGTCTTGATTATCCCCAAGTTTTCAATTAAAAGAAAAAGAAAAGTGGAACAAAACCACCACAGAAGCAACTATTCTTCATGTTTCTTAAAAGGCTACGTTTTGCACCTAAAAACTTTTCCATTGCTTAATTATTAAATTTAGTTCTTACGGTGACAGCAGAGTCTTTTGATGACAGCAAAAAACCACCATAGGAAGACAACTGTAGTATTGATATTATACACCTTTTATGGTCTTCTATTTAGCAAATTGGAACAAAAATTCTTACTGTATATCCTCCCTGCTAAGGGAAGCTCTCTGAAATTTGCCTGAAACACAGATGTGTGTCCTCATCTTGTACAGTTATGTAAGTACTTTTCCCTTAGTATCTCTAGCTGTGTCCCAGCAACACATACGTGAGAGGCCAACTCTGTAGATTCCTAAGAGTGGTGACACATGCTGCTTGTCCTCTGTATACTTTACCTGAAAAATTATTTATGAAATTCAGCTTTCCCTTTCCTACCTTACCTCTGCTGTGTAATTTCCCTGGCCAATTTACTCAAAATGTTGTAGTAGAAACTGGAGGGGATGTGGAGGAGACTGCTAATGTAGAAAGTAAAATGAACCATGATGTGAAAGATCACTAGTCTGGTCGGTGGTATCTTGTTGACAAGTATCTGGTAGTTGATACTGAGAAGGTGTTCACAGAAAAGAGGGATTAGACTGCCCAGGGAAGGCTGGAACTGCCTCCCTCTCTAATCAGCGGAGGAGAGAGGTGCTTCTCAAGGAGATGGTTCAGACTAGTCAAATTAATCCCTTCTCTCTACATCAAGGGCAATATCAGTGGAGTAAATCAGCAGGATTAGGTGAGTGAAGTACAGTGGGCTAGAGAGGTAGGTGAGAAGGTTTGTGTGTATTGCATGGAGATGACTTGATTGGGACTTGGAAAGATGAACTTGATGTCAGTAGCTGATGGAAGGCAGTTCTTCCCAAACATGCAGTAGTTCTTGCCTGCTCATCTCGTGGAGTATTAGCTCTCTCAAATGGCTGATGAGAGGTATTGATAATTAAAAGCTGTGAACAGGCCTCTGATCAATTATATCTGTATCAAGGTTTACAAAGTTTCTGATAGTATGGAATGGATCCTTGTGGTTACCTCGACAACACAGGCAAGGAAGTGCCCTCACCACATCTGCAGAGGAATTGTACTCTTTTGCAGCAGAAGTCAGTGTAGCCTGAACTCTGTAACTTGTGATTTGATGTAATGAGAATATTCTAGAGAAACATCCAGTATTGGTCTGAAGCCAAATGAAAGACTTAATTTCACTTGGTAAATCTTCCTTATTGTTAACTAGGTATTGGGGTTTTAAATTTGAAGCCAGAATGTTTCCAATTCCCATCCATTAGATAATGTTATCCCTCTGTTTATTTAAATTTAAGGGCCTTTATGTATGTTTATAATCCACAGTGATCAGTAATTTACTCTTTGAAAAGTTAAGAGCTTTTGTGGCTGTTGTGGTGTTTGTGTGCTCTGGAGAAGACTCCTTTTTTAATGAGTAAAAATTATGAAGAGTTATTTTCCAGTTTCTAATTTGCTGTGATAGCTAAAGGTTTAAGAAGAGAAGTCAACCACTGCATTAACTCTTGGAAAGAAAATGAACAGAACATGTCTATCTGGTTTAGCACTAGATTTTGGCAGAGAGGCAGCATTCTCAGTAATGAACCAATCATTATGGATAATAATGTTTTAGCTTGCATAAATTGTTTTTTTAGAGTGTTCCCAGCTAATGATAGTCGTTAATCCATTGGTAAACTGAATCTTGAGCTTTCTGTTCTGATCTTTATTTTTTATTTGTTTACTTGAATGGATTTTTAATGTGATAACAGCCAGATTGTTTTTGACAGCCTGATGTCATGGCTGATTGAAGCATTCTGTTTCTTACATTAGCTCTTGCCTGCTCATCACTGCCAATATTACTGTGAGTAGCCTCCCTCCTCCACTCTTACATCAGTTTTATGGGTTGGGGGACAGAAGGGCTGGTGTTCAGGGGGTTTGGTTCTTTTCTCTCAGTTTGCTTTCCATTTTATGCTTTTCATGTTCATGTTTCTGCTATTATAATCGTGAGACTGTGGTGTGGCTTTCCTTGCTGTGCTGAAAATACTCAAACCTTATTTTCTCTTAATCCTTATCACCTGTCCTCTCTGATGTTCTAAATGAGGAAAGCATTGGTGTTGTTGACCTTACACTCTGGAGCATAAGAATTTGCAACAATAGGCCTGTGAGTCTGGGGGAGCAGTCTGTAGATGTTGCTGGGCCTACAGCCCCACATGCTGTGCCAGCTCTTGGGCAGCTGCCATTCCCTTGGCAGTCCACTACACTGGGGCACAGGGTGTACCAAAATGTTCCTTCAGTTGTGCAGTATCAGATCAGAGATGCTCCCCTCCAGCTGGGAAGGTACTGGGAGGAGAGCCAAGTGATCATGGTCTAGAGAGTTTTCTTACTGAGTTCATGGGTGCACACAGACATGCTATAGTTTTTAACTAGGGATTTGGGCAATGCCTTACTAATCCTGATTATTGACGGACAGGTATAAGGAGACAGCTCTTCAAAATCAGAATGTCATTTTGTCTATTTATTTCTTATCACTGAGCCTCCCCTGCAGTAGCTGAGTTTTAACTAACCCTCGTCTGTTACTGTGGTACTTTGTCCTTAAGGACCTTAACTCCTCCTAACTTCTCTATCCTGCCCAGTCTGCACATTCTGATCCATCTTTGCAGCTTCTTGTCCCGTCAGGTTGCCATGCTGCTGACAAGAATGTGAACACCCTCAGTATCGAGCCCTTTCGTGGCAGCACTCCCATCTTATTCCACTTAACCGTGGATCCCACTCAGGTGCCGGTGCCGGGTGAAGTGATGGTTTCATTTCACTGCATTGCAGGATTCGAGCAGTGCTGAAGCTCGCTGACGTTAGTATTTGATTTTGCAAGTTGCTGAGCACCTCGTGCAAGTGTTTTCAATTACTCCAGTGTCAGTGGGAGGTGAGGATAAAAATGGTGCTGAGCAGCTCCAGCAAGTGGCTGCTGTGTCTCCCCTGCAAACCGGTCAGCCTGTATCACTGTGAAGTTTATTACCTAAGGGGGAAGGAGTTAACTTGGGGGCGAGGGAGGGATAACTTTTGGTGCTAAATGTCGCAGGCTTTTTTACTGCAAATACACATTTCTCAGTGGTGTTGTGTTTTTTCACTTTGGGGTTTTTTTTTACTTTTCAGTAAGTACAATAATTTGCAGCAAAAGCAAATAAAAATATGGTATCTATTTAGTCTTTTGGTGCCACTAGGATAAAGAATGCTTCAGCTCAGAAGTATGTTCAGCAATATCCATCCTAATTTCTGATAAATCTCAAAACCTTATTTAGGGTTACCAGAGTCGAGTGTTTGACAGCTTTGCAGTAATTACTCAACAACTTTTGAAAAGTGAACGGTTCTGCTTGTTTTTAAGGGACAAATTGAGCTTTCAAACAAATACCAAAATCACTGTAATTTTTTTTTTTTGTGCATTGAAGTTAATAACTTTGATTACTCTCATTTTCATATTTGTCATTAAAATTAATAATTTCTATTAAATTTAAATTTTGCCTTTTAAAATTCAGGCCTTTATGAGCCTCTCGTTTTAAAAAAGGTATGGACCCTGCATATAGGATTTTCTTGCTCTTTCCTCTCAAATAATCCAGCACAGTAGACATGAGTTACTCAGAGGGTGGGGAGTAGTTTTAAGTATTTCAGTTGATTATATGTGAGAGTTTACATGCAACTCATATAGGAAGATTCTATTCAAGGGAAATTTCAGAATTCGTCGCTTCAGCAAGAGCAGGCTGCATCAAGGGGCAAGCCTACCCGAGCATCCAAAAAATCTCAGTAGCCTTAAAAGTTCTTGAGTAAAATTTATTGCAAAGTACTGTTCCTACATTGTTTAGTCCTGCTGAGAGTTTATTACAAAGAATTGACAGTTTGAATAAAAATTGGCTTCCATGAATGAAAAAATATTTTATAAAATTAGTTTGGATAGGAAAAGGACTACTAGCATTGAAGGAAAAGGGTAATGATTAAGAGGAGGCAGATCATCACAAAACTTTTGCATTTGCAGGTGTTAAAAAAAAAATTCTTCTTCCTTTGAAAAGTTTCTTTGTCCACCACCACTATGAAAGACTAGTTAGAACTGTCTTTCAGCATTTCTAAGAAGTCAGCTCCAGGAAAAATTGTGTAATATTTATTATCATTGTATTTCATAATAGCTGTATAAAACAGGTTTTGGAAATCCATTCTGAACCATGATCTGAGCTCTACCTTTATCCTATTTTTAAAACAGCCTTTAGAATTTGTTTGATTAATAAATACAGAAATGAAGGGGGAAAAATGATTGTAAGGAGCTGGCCTTAGAAACAGCTAAAACATTTTTGAGGATTAAATTTTTGAAGATTAAAAACTTGTTTAAAGGTTTGCAAGAAGCAAAGTATTTTGTGTCAGTGCATTATACTGAATGTGTTAAAGCTTTTTACTACAGATGTTGACTGATGGATGAAAAGAATTAAGGGTAGCTATTACTGACTTATATGAACAGCAGTCCATAGGTTGTTTTCCAGGTCTGTAGATTTTTAAATGTCTCCTGTGGTGCTTGACATAGGGTTTGAGGAAAATAGAATAGGACATGTATCTCTTTAGTCTCTCGGTATTTGGTAGTTAGTTTATGTGGTAGGAATATGCCAAAACAGGCTTGGAAAGTGGACAGAGCAGAAGGGAAAGTGGGAAGGTTTAATAGATTTTTAGCCCCTGTGAGCAAAATTAAATCTGGAAATCAATATACCAAAGATTTTTTTAAGTCCTCATCTGCAAAGACAGTACTGTGTTAATATGTAAAGGAAAGTTTGTGAAGTTTTCGTGATAAGCAAGCAACAAGAAGTTATTTAATTGTCTGCCTTTTAGCTCTCTCTTTCTACATGGTGTTGCTGACGTGAGAGAACTGCCCCTTGCAAGGGGGGCCACTTGGCCCAGATCAGCATTTTAGGTGAGACGAACAGCTGAGAAATGCCCTCATACAGGTTCATGTCTGATGCTCGGGCCAGAAGTGGGAAGAAACCTTGGCCATGTGCCTTTCAGCCCAGACAGTGGTTCTCTAGCATGGCAGTTTTGCAGACCAGAGTCAACACTCAATGTTTTCTTAGGCCATAATGCACCAAATTTTACCGTCTGGCTTCTAATGAACTGCTGTTTAATATAAGTGTAGACCATCAAGGGACTGCTAAGCATTCACTTGTGGGAACCACTGTGCTGAGAGGGCTGGAGGTTTCAAGTCCCTGTACCTGGTCAGGCCAGCTATTAAACATGGCTAATATTTGCACTGAGGTTGTTGGTGTGGTTTAGGATCTACATAGGATGAGCCGAAATTTGCATTTAAAGCATTTTCTTAGACTAGCTTTTTGCAGGTTGTTGAAATAAATCTGAAATGTGAACATGTGTTGCAAGATACTGTGGCATAGAGGCTTAGGCACTGACTGAAGAATGGAGACAGTGGTCGTGGTGTTTTGCGGCTGTTGCTAAAATTTCTCTGCCACATTCCCTCTGTTTGGCAACAGTTCAGAACTAGAAATGGATGCAGGTCAATATTCTTCATGCATGGCATCGTGCCTCATTATTGACAACCTCAGAAATTCAAAAATCATGTCAGACACTACCACACCTTATTACGGGTGTTTCAAATCTTGATTAATAGTTGCATTTCTCTATTCTTACTTTCTGGGGTTTAAGCTTTTAAGATTTTCTCAAGGTGTGTTTGCAAACTTGTCTAGAGTTTAAACAATGTTTCAAAAATTGAAAATTACAGGACAGGTT
Source organism: Platysteira castanea (assembly GCA_013397175.1). Classification (NCBI taxonomy): domain Eukaryota; kingdom Metazoa; phylum Chordata; class Aves; order Passeriformes; genus Platysteira; species Platysteira castanea. The sequence goes on along the minus strand of VYXC01011827.1, from coordinate 1,413,262 downwards.
AGAACATTTTCTGTCTTTATGTAAGTGTTGTGGTCCTCTTCTCAAAACAGATTCTTTCCTCAGGGCTTACCTTAGAGAACCATTAGGAATCACACAAATCGCTAATTCTATTGTGTGTGTCAAATCCTGTTAGGTATGTGCTGCCTGAGTAACAGCTCTTGAAAAGTCATATTATCTTGGCCACATATTTTTTAAAAATCATTATGTAATTATTTTGGCCCGCAAAAGAACTGTTTTCCCTTAGCTGTTAAAATGAAAACAAATACACATATATATTTAATATAGAAACATATATTTAATTCATATGTATGCATGTAATAGATATGTATGTATATATGTGTCCATGAATCTTGTGTGTGTATAGATATAGATGAACACATGTACAAGAAGCAATACAGTGCTACTTAAATTCAGGATATGGATTCTTAATCAGGGCAGAAGACCTAAATTGGAGAGGTATGAAACAGAGAGGACTAAGACCAGAAGGACCCACAGTCAAAAGGAGTTGGTGGAATGACACTGGTAATGCAGAGAATATGCGTGTCACTTGGCTGTAACAAAGTTGTTGGAGAACAAGGCAGAAATTCTAATATGGATCGATATTACATGTAAACATGATTGAAGTGTAAAGAATAAAAGTGTAAAAGGTAGAGGTCAGATGTTTTCCAGACTGGTAAGTGGAAATGATGATGGTAAATTACTAAAAAAGCTGTGGAGATTCATTGGAGAAAGTTTTCCATTTAATTATTTTCCCTTCACCTATTCATACAGCATCAAAAACTGTAGAAAGATCAAGGAGGTAGATAAATTATATGTTTTGGCACACAAACCAATTTGAAACTAGTGCAGATTACAGCAGTCCCTGGATACCAGCTGGAGTTCAAGCTGAGATAGGTATTGCTTTAGACAGCACCATGTGCACGTGCCATGTGTTTCTGTATTTTATACACTAACATTGTAGGAAGATGCATTTTGTGTTGAAAATAGAAGTGAATGACAGTGCTTTTGCATTCCTCTGGAGGGTGTGAAAGGTCAGATGGTTTTCCTGTTCCCTTCATGGCAGGTACTGCGGGTGGTGTTTCTCTGAAGGTGGAGGGTTTAGGACAAGAGGCAATGGGCAGAAACTGATGTACAGAAGATGCCACCTGAATATGAGGAGGAACTTTACTGTGGGAGCGACTGAGCTCTGGAACAGATTGGCTAGGGAGGCTGCCAGGTTGCGGAGTCTCCCTTACTGGAGATATCCAGGAACTGTCTGGTCACCATCCTGTGCTGTGTGCTGACTCTGCTTAAGCAGGGAGATTGGACCAGCTGATCCCTTCCAACCTCATCCATTCTGTGAAGCAGGGGAAGACTTCAGGTTTTGTTCCTCATTACTGTCACTGACAGAGAGTTTCACATTTATGGAGTTTCATGAGGCTAAATTGTCTAAAGTATCCTTGGTGTGGCCAAATCTGTGGTATTTTTGTGGCGTGCAAGCTGAGGCGACATATCTAGTCCACTGAGTTCCCTTCCCTTGTGTCACCTGGCATCATAAACTCACACATTTTCAAAGTGAGATCTTCAGGGCACGCTAAATTCACAAATGCTGTTGGTGCAGGTTTTCTGCCGTCCTGTGATGAGGACTTTCCCACCTTGCCTTGGCCTACAGGCCTTTCTGAGCCCTTCTGGAAGAGGCTGTGCTTAATAAAGGGCCAAGTATGTAGGCAACTTTGTTTTGAGGTGGTAGGGCAGGACGGGTATCTGTGATGGGGATGGGTGGGGATGCAGGGCAGTGGGATGGGACGAGGGATGGGCGCTGATATGGGGCAGGGGTGAGAGATGTGAGGTGATGGGGATGGGCGGTGATGCAGGGCAGGGGACGGGCTGGGGATGTGAGGTGATGGGGGTGGGTGGTGATGCG
>VYXC01011827.1:1316012-1411187 GCA_013397175.1 Platysteira castanea | reverse complement strand
GGGTGGGCGGTGATGCGGGGCAGGGGACGGGCTGGGGATGTGCGGTGATGGGGATGGGCAGTGATGCGGGGCAGGGGACGGGCTGGGGATGTGCGGTGGTGCGGGCGGTGGCCGCTGCCTGCAGAGGGCTCTGTGACACCGCGTTTCCCCCAGCCATGTGCGGGGATGGGGGGGAAGGGATCGCTGGGGTAACGCTTCCAACAGTCTGGTCTCAGTCTGGTAAACAGACTAGGAATTGTGGGCTAAGTCTTTTTCCTCAGGCTTTGCACCAAGGCTGAGATCAGATGACTCAGTCCGGACTCATTATTTTAATAGCCTACAGCTAGTTCACATAGCAGCGGGAGTCCACAAAAAAGGCATTTAATTGTTGAAACTCAAACTGGTACATTGTAACTGCAGATTATAGTATTCAGATTTAAGTGATTCAAGTAATTTATAAAGCTTTTGCACAAGCAAACTGAAAGTTAAAATACTGATATTGTAATAAAAAGTAAATAAAACATACTTTTGTACATTAAGACCCAATTAAAGAGCATGATTTCATTTAACAAACTTAAAGCAGGCAGGTGATATTTGCCAACATTACTACATCTGTGTTTTACATTAGGAAATTAATTAAAATAGTACTTTATACTTTTTTCCACTTGCAAGTCTTGGGCCTTTCTGTATTACACCATCTATTTTCTCTTCATTCATTGTGTTAGGGTGCGTTTGTAACCTCACTTAGGCTGCATCAGAACTTTGGGGTTGTTCTTTTTTTTCCTTACCTAATGAAAAACCGGCTTTCTGCAATAATGCCGGCAAAGCAGATCAAACAGGGCTGAAGGAACTTCCCTGCTGTCTGCCTGAGAGGCAGTGCACTGTTAGTTATTCAGATGTCAGTCCTTTTCTTCCGCATCCTAGCAGGGTTTCGCTGGTTTCATCAGATCACTGGAGCTGGAGGTGGGAGGGTGGCTGCCAGTGAGGGATGCGAGGGAATGGTTTCCTGTTAGACTGAGCAAAACTGGGGGATTTGCTGCATTCCCATACATGCCTGGTCTGGTGCAATAGCACACCACGAGACTAACAGGGACAAAATCTCAAAATGCAAATCAGTGTTCTGCTTTTATACCTCACAGCTGAATAATGGGACCTCAGGAGTTATTCTTAGTTCTTAGGTACTTCCCCCTCCTCAAGCTACTAAAACAGTGATTACATAATAAACTGTTAACTTTGTCAGTCAAATCAGCTTAAAGTGTAGAAAAGTACATTTTTTTAAAATAGCACATAATTACAGAAATGAGAGTTCATTATTCTGTTTTTATGAAAGAGCAAGCACACATATGATGGTTATCTTCTTCCTTCTCCACTTTTCCTTGTCTTATCTTCACCTGAACTTTGTTACCTTCAAGGAGGAGTCTTTCGTGTCGGCTATTTTATAGATGTATGACTCATTGCAGCAGAGTCTGAAGAATTGGGAATGTTCAATTTGCCATTTTAGTGGTGCTGAATTGTTTGTAAGTTGCTATCGTCCTTTCAAACAACTCATGATGCCTGAAAACTTGGTTTATTAAGACCAGACATTTCACATTCCTAATGTTAAGATTGCTGCAATTTTCCATTATAAGCTTTACCCCACCCAGTCCTCTGAATACAGATTCATAAATCAGTTTCAAAAAATGCTTCTCCATCTAAATCTTTACTTACATTTCAAGCTTGGGAGAACATCTTTGAGCTGAATGCTTTCTCAACTGGAGAATCATGTTGTGTATCAGTGTTTTCACAAATGGATTTAGTTTCTTTAAAAATAAAATCAAGCAGTGAATGCATTGTGAGTGACTTTGCGGTGTCTGTTTTTGAAAGAAAAACAGCATTTATAGGTTTTAGGGATTAGTTATTATGCAGCTTACTACCAGTTTCTTTTTGCCATTTTTTTGTTGAATGGGTATTCTGGATTGCTTACAGCCTAGAGGAGCCAGGGCAGACATTGTATATGCGATACATTTCTGAAAGACTGAAAAATATGTTGGCTAATGTGTTTGACTAATGCTGTGTAAAATACTGAAGATTGATCTATTTATGCAGATTGATAATAGACCTCCTTAGAGTTTATAAGCAATGCTTTGTGATAATATCTGTTTTTTAAATGCTTGCATGATGAATCTGTCTTTGGGTGTTGACTTGAATTCTCAGGAGAACTCAATACAGAATGACACAAAAATAGCCGGACATAAATGGAACATTACAAGAATAAAATATCTGACATTTCAGCTCCCTGCTTCTTAAAGCTGGAAGTCCTTGAGGCATCAATAAAATGAAACCGAGTCCGACAGTAAAAGTGTGTGTCATGCGTACACAGATCTACTTCTCTGTAGGGCTGACGGAAAGAAATTGTTTTTACATAAATAGTTACAATAAGCTCTTCAAGAAGGAAGGAGGGTGGACCAGTAATGGAAAAAAATACGGTGTATTAGGTTAAGCACATCTGAACGTAAAACATACTACTGGAGCTAGGCAATTTGACATTACTGGAGCCTGTGCAGAGATCCAGAGCCGGGCTGGTACGCTACTTAGTCCCACATAAGAATGATTTTGAGATTCTAGTCAAATTTAGGACATACAGACCCTTTATTTTTTATTCTATAAGCAGCTTAATTCCATTTTGTCCAAAGACATTAGTAGTTTATTAAAGTTTATAATTTCTACAAGTAAGAAGGCAAACACAATTTATTACCTCTGTACATTCACTAAAGTAAAAGTTAAATTTTTACTCTGCTTTCAAGAATTGTGTATTTCATTCATGTGAAAGCTTAGAGTAGTCTAGCAAGTTGTAAAATGTGAAATAACAGTATTTAAAATATTTAAATTTATTAACTGATAGGTTAAGTTAAAATATTACTGAAAAGATGCTATCAGTATTCCTTCATCTGAGATCATCTTCAGTCATACTAAGAAAAATAATTTGGGGGTTTTGTTCCTATGATGTAAATTTAAAAACTGTCAGGGTGCATTTTTTAAATTATGTGGTTTAAGAAATACTTTAAATTAAGAAGTTGCTTTACATGTCACATTATTTATGCCTGCTGAGATTCTCGTTTCGGTCTCTGTAACATTTTATGGCTGTGTGACATTACATTATTCCTGTATATTAACAAGGGCATGAACTGAAATGTGAGGATTCATGACATTATATTCAACGATTAATTAGGCAATAATGCATAAAGTATCTGTTGTTAGCAGCAGGCGAGGCTGGTTTGTTCGTTAGTGGCTGCAAGCAGAGCCAAGGCTGATGTATGTCCCAATAAGCCACTTCGTGAGTGCGGGGAGGAGGATTTGGGAAATGAGAACCACTACGTTACGCTAAAGGCAGGGGTTTGCTGCCGCATCTTAAAAACCTGTCCCAACTGCAAGAAAGTCTGCAAGTGGTTTACACCATCCAAATGCTCCTTTTCACCAATGGCAAAACTCTGGAATGAGTTTGATAAGAAATAAGTTGATGTCAAGGCAGAACACAGCATAGTGAGCATTTTCATCAGATGTGAGGGTTATCGTGACTTTTTAAACTCTTCTGCGTTTGTAGAAGAGGTGAAAATATCACGCCAAACAGTATCAAGTGGTTACTGCCTGCCTGATAACTACCTCCTTCAAGTATCTCTTTAGCTCAACTATTGCCTCTCACTCCATGGAGATTACAGAATTTTGAAGATGTAGCTAAGTTACATAGCTTCTTTCTGAAACTCATTTACTTCAAGATAGGGTGGAAACAACTGGGGAGGGGTTGGAAGGGGAAAGGAAGAAGACTAGAAGTATGTTTCTAATGTTTTGGAAATTACTGTTGCTCTCTTGAATTTTGGTGAGCTCTAATTTTGTTCCTTTTAAACACGGAGATGTCATTTGTTTATTTTAACAACATCAGAAAGACAGCGTGGGCTTCTCCTTGAGTCCCTGTCATCAGTCGAGGGAATAAGTAATGAATTTTTATTATGAATGAAATAGCTAAAATAAGACTGCATCTGCCCTGATTATGTTACTGTTCTAATGTTATCTATCCAGTGTGCATTTTTTTGGACAATTTAAAAAGAATAGAAAATAAAATGCAGCCCTCAATTTTTCATTTGCCGTATTACCTAAATTCAAGAAAGAAAAGGCAAAAGTACCATGTCATTTAAAAAATTTGAAAAAAACCAAAAAAAATATTCAACCTACATTGAATTTTAAGTAAAGAGCTATATTTGTGATGTGCTGAACATACAACACTGATTTATGTTTGTTTGGTTATAATTGTAAATTAAATATTATTTTGGTGCTTCTTGAAAAGTAGATGTAGGAAAAAAAGTGTAAGCAGAATAAAACAGAAGAAAATGAAAACAGAATAAAGAAAGGGGAAAAAAAGATGAAAAAGAGCTCATTTCCAAAGAGAAAATATTAAAATTCTTGTGTTTAATATGATAAGCATTTAATATACTACATATAATACAGTAAATAATTATAAAATTGAAAGCTAAGGCTTATGTTCAGTGTTTGGTATTTCTGTTAATCAAATAATGAAGTGTAATTCACACTGATGTTTTCGTGTATTCCCAAAATCAAGAGAGATGCTAAATTTCTTTCCATTGCTTTTAACACTGCCTTGTAGTGATTAGCAATGAGTAAACACATTCTTTACTGTAGACAATTATATGGTTTGGGATGGCTTATTTTTATTCTGTTTGAGTGGTAGCAGATTATTTGGCATATCACTGTCCATCAGCTCCACTTATACATTTAGATATGAAATTACTCGATCTTCTGAGTCAATTTTCCATGCTAGAAGCACAGAATATCTCCTTGGTGAATATTTTATTGTGTCTTATTTCATTGTATCTTTTAAGAATGTGTGAAGAGCAGACAACTAAAGTTGAACAACTAAACCCACTGAACTCTTGCTCATATTTAGCAGATTTCCTAATCTTGCAGCATTGTCTTCTGACAGCAATGAGTGTGACTGCATGTTGTGTTTGAGTCTTTCAGTGATGAAGGAGAAATGCAATTTAAATTTTTTAAGATACATGTGCAGCCTAGTAATCTCTACTGCATTGGCTCAAGATGCAAATATTTAGAAAAATATGTATTACTCTATAGCTGATTTCGTGGCAGTAACAGTTTTACATCTTGAGAGAACTGGTTGAATAATGGAAGTGGAAGAATTGTACCGGCAATGAATTGTCCCTACGGCTAATAATAAAAAGAAATCTGATTCTGTCCTATCTGTCTAAGATACTCATCAGTTTGTCATAAATATTTCTTATTTAGGACATAGGAGAAGCTTTCAATAGATGAGTCTGAATACAACTGGCACTGAGAATGAACACTGAATTCCCTTTTAAGACCTGATCTCAGTGAATGAGCATGCTGAAGTCCAACACAGATGTGTGGTGTTTCTGCCATAAATACTGGGCTGGAAGAGTTCTTTCCAGAAACTTAGAAATGCCCTTAAATTATCTGTTTGATCTGGTTAGTGCCTGTTGTGAAATCCAATACAGGTTTGAGAGAATAATTGGGAGAGGATTATTATTTTGGGCTGTTTCTTCCCCACTTTTTATGGGTTTTGTGAAATTAGAAAAAAAGCAAGACAGTCCAAAGGGGATTTTGTATGAATCATATGCTTTAGCACTATGCAAATACTCTGTAATCTAAATAGTGTGAAGGGATGTGGGGGATTATGCATGGTTTTAATGGGGCTTTTTCACATTGATGTTTCTTTTTAGCATTTTTCTAGAACTATAATGAAAGTTCTTGAAAGAAAAAAATTTGTTGCTAGCTTCTGTGAAGCAGAAGGTCTGTAAAGAGCTGCAGAATACTTCTGTTTTCCCCACACTACAAAGACGGGTATGTCCAAGTGCTCAAGGGTGTTCATCAAATTATTTGAGTTAGTGGATGGTCTAAAACTTGGTAATATGTTTTTTTCCTCATTATCACATAAATAGTGTGGCAAGACATTACTGGGGATATTGACTGTCTTTGTTTTGGCCCGGTGTTGTTCAACTGAGAAAAGCCTTTCATCCTTTCCAGGACACAAGACAGCCCAAGTCCGTGAACTTGTCTGTGAAAGAGTACTGCTGAACTCCCACCGTTTAGATTTCACCAGACTTCTCCTTAACCCAATAGCAGTTCAACTTAACAATTGTCTCTTCCTTCTGGCATTGGTTAAATCAAACCAGTGTGCTGCTTTTACAAGAAAAGACAAAGCAAAAGATATGGAGGACAGTTCCTGACTTGAGGAGTCCACTGAGTCCCATCCTACTGAAATGGGATCATCCCTTGAGAGGTGGATTCTCCTAATCCCTCTTTAAAGCAGAGATTTCCTGACGTTTTATAATACTGTACAACTAGACGCAGTTTCCATCCTAGTCTTTTTTTTTTTTTCCTAAACACTGCTAATGTGATGAGGAAGACTGAAAGCTAAAATTACCATCCCCACCTCATTATTTCTCTTAGTACAGCATGGACAAAGAATAGCATAAACATCTCGAGGCAAAAGAGTGAAAAGACTGAGGGGGAAAAAAACAGATACAGCAAGGACCTTGGTCTGATGCGTGTGTGAAGAGTGGCAAGAGAATTAATGTGTGACTTTCATGTATGTGTGTAATTTAGTAGGTAGCAAGCTAGTGTGTGCCCCCATCTGTCAAGTAAGTCTGACCACTTTTTATTTAAATAAGTACTACCAGAAGGCAGCACCAATCTGCATTAGAGCACCATGGATTTTTTTTTCTCCTCTTTCCGGTCAGTCTTGAAGTTGAGCAAGTGTTGGGCTAAAGAGCAGCCTGCTGAAATGTAAGTGTTGGAAGCTCAGCGCATTCTCATGTTCTGGTAAAGGTGACACACTTTCCCAGGGCAGGTTAGCCAAATTAGGCAAACATGAATATGACCTGAATGCTACTATCAATGTTTTTCCATAATTAGCTGATAATGAAAAAGGTCAGAACTAACTGTTCTGCTACCTTTCCCCGTTGTGGGTTAGTACTAGTTGTCAGTGGTAAGGCACAGGACAGGGTATATTTGTTACTGTCAGGTGGTGCTGTACATTTTTTTAAGCTTGTGTGCAGCTGGACAGTGTTGTGAAGCAATCCCGGCATTGAGTCTTGTTATGGTGTAATCTGCTTGTTGTGCAAGCTCAGAATAATCCCCCTCCCTTCTCTTGCCTGTGCACGCAGTAACTGGAGAACAGCAGGCTTGTGAGTGTGACATGTCCTCTGCTGGTATATGTTTTAGAGACTAGATCATGAAGAAAATAAATGTAGCAAATTAATATTCAAACCTTCTTCACTGTCAGTGTCGATGTCTGTGGACATGGAAACAGAGCTGGCCCAAGCAGGGCTGACTTCCTGCATCAGCAAGATTTAGCAGTGAGGAAGAGGAGGAAAGGGTACTTCACACCCTGATGAGAACTATTAAGAATAGACATTCTGGAAAGAGACCTGGGTTCTTTTTTTCCCTTTCAGTTTACCTGCAGCTCATTTTTATAACCCTTACCCTCAGTCTGGGTGTACGAGTCCAGAGCTCTTAAACTGTCTTAGCATTGTGTGTAGCATAGGTTTTATGATAAACTAACACTGACATCATCACGTGAGTCCCACTGGGGCATGATCGTGAAGCAACGCATGCTGATAGCACAAGGAAATTTAGTTCTAAGAGTGTGTTCTGTTCATTCTTGACTGCAAGGCTTTTGGAGGTGACAAGTCTTAGAACTACTGGAAAAGGTTTGATTTGGAAACGCTTTTTTAAATTTGAGCACAGCCTCTGCTTTTTTGTGACTTTTTGTGTTGGTAACGAGCTAATGCTGTTTGTATTATATTACCACCTATATGAAAGGTTGTGCAACACTTTCCATTATAAGACTGTTTCAGTTGCTTATGTTGCCAGCATTCATCTGTTTGGGCTGAAATTTTCCATGCTGGGTGTCTCCTTCAGGCTGAATTTCTTGGGAAAGTTTCAATAAAAATACTTGAACCATTCCAGGGAATGAGAAGAGGGGGGAAAACTATATTTTGCCCGTGTTTATTAAAGCTGCTGCAAGCACTTGATTCAGAAATCACTGCACCTACGTGTTTTGGAGCAGGGAGTTGATTAATTAGGAAGGTCGAAAGGGTGAGGGAAGAAAAAATGGGTGTAGAAAAGATTTCTTTAGGCAGGGTTCGCTCCTGCCTGATGTTATGAACCGTTGGCAAGAAAGCACACAAACCTTACGCTTTTCAAAACAGGCTCAGTGAGTGGCTGGGAGCTGAATGATCCTCCTTGTTTCCCTGCACCTATGTGATGTATTGGTTTGAGGGAGAGAGGCTTATGAGGTGTAAACAAAATTGTATGCAACAGGGAAGGTGACTGAAATCTGCACTGGGGTGGAACTAGAGGGGCAGGGTTATGTAGATAATAATTTGAAAATAGCAGAGGTAGCTTTGCTCAGCAAAGAGATGGATATGAAGATGGTGAGACAGACTATCAAGAAGATGAGATTTAACCAAAGTGGTCTTACAGCAGCCTTTTTTAGTTACAGTTCATTTCCCATTTCGCAGATATCTTGTGCATGTAAATGAGGCAGGGAAAATTGTATTCAGTTCTGTGATTTAGAGACCAGTATCCAACCCTAATTCCAGCATGTTTCATTTGTGAACACTTGATATTGCAACCATAATGTACTTCGAACATGAAAATTAAAGACTTAGTTGGAAATCTCATTCTATATCCACTATTAAAATGCTTATATTTTAAGCTTTGGAGAACGCTGCCATAGTCAGACACATGTATAATACTGCATTTCAGTTAAAATACTGAGAAATGTTTTCTTTTAATCCATTTAGAAAAGTTTCCTTTTCAAAACCACAGCACTGCCGGTGCTTCAGCAAACATGCATGGGACTGTTTGGATCTGAAAAGGTTAATTCCATACGTGAGATATTGGAAACTGAACCTCTCAACAGACTCTGCCTTCCATTTCTCTCAGGCTGACAGTGTAGGCAACAAATGACATTTTGGAATATACTTTACATGCTTAACCCAAATGGGAATGAGTTAAGAGGACAGGGAGAAGTTTCAGTTATAAGTTCACATTTTCCTGATTTTTATGGACTTCAACCAGAGTGGTTATAACTCAATATTATTTTAACATTGTTATTTGTGGCTGAGTTTAGTAAAGAGCAACTTTCATCCTGCTGCTTTTAATATCTCACAGCTGAAGTTATCTTCCAAGTTTTCAAGGATTTATAATGTTACCATAACATTTTCTTAAGGAATAAAGCTTCCCATCCAGAAGCAAGCATACATCATAGTACAAATTGCAAAAATAGTGAATTAGACATTTCCTAGTTAGAGGAGAGAAAATGTGTACTGAATGCCCAGTTTATTAAGAGCTTTTTATTTTCTTGAATGAAATTTAGGCTTCCATTTGAGGACTGTTTTGTCAATATCATCTGCACCCTTGTTTAAAGAAGAGAAATTTAACACTCAACTATTACTATGGATATCTGCATTTAAAATATTAACTTCATAAAAATGCCATATCTGGGCTTGACATGATGTATTGTTGTTTCAGTTCAAAGAAGATAAGATGTCATGTCACATATCTATTTATTAATGTCTGTGTGGTGATGTTACTTATCATGGCAAAGATCCGCTTATTAATGCCTTCATGGTATGGACAATACATCTTCATTGCTCTAATGGTACCTAAAATTTTATACCATAGTGTTCTGAGACTATTGTCAGGCAAATGCTTGTGTGTAACTTAACTTTTTATTCTGTATCGTGTGCTAGTGCATAGTTTTTATTCACTGGCAGGTGTAGTTTGTACTTCAGCCTCAAGGACAGAGGGCTGTACTGACAAGGTGATTTACTTTAGCCTGTCTTAGGAATCCTTCCAGATATCTGTAATTTTTAATGTATATCCGTATGCAGTGGAAGGGAAAGACAAAGGATTAAAATGTCTCTCCAAGGCAAAGTGATGAAGCCCTTTCAGGTGAGAGTTAATACAGGTGCCAGCAGCAATGCTTTGAATGTCAGCACAAAGCAGCATCAGGTCTTCTGGTGTAACTCTTTGCATGTACTTGGAATAAAAGTGGTCATTTTCAGTTCCATTGTTCCTTTTCAAAAGGGATCAGAATAAAATGAAAAAAGCTCTGTTTATTCCAGATGAGATATCCCATGCAAAAAGTTGCACTGCTGGAATTACAGCACTACTGGTACACACCTTGCATCATGCTGCTGGGGTTCCCCCTCAGCACCCCACAGAGATGAACCTTGAATTGCATTAGGCCTTCAGCAGCCTGTACAGAGCTCTACAGAGAGACCTCTTTTGGTTTTCAGGAGTTGGGAACTCCAGTTTGAGGAATTGCAATTTAATTAGACATCTTTTATGACAGGCAACCTTGTCTAAAACCTTTAGTAAAAGGATGTGATTATCCTATTGAAAATTATGTATCTACACAAAGTAATTAATTCTGTTCCTTTGACCTTCAGACTGAAGGTCATTTGCTGCTAACATTTTTCTCAGCTACTTTTTCACAGAATGATTGAACAGTAGCTCGATACAGTGGTTACTGTAAAGGACTGAGTACAATCATTATGTTATTGTTTGTAATGCTGAGCTCTGGTTGGAGTTTAAAAAACTTGTGTGTTTGCACATGATGCAAGTATCTAATGTAAGTTTTATTGAAATCAGAAGGAAATGGCCCAGATCTTGAACACATAAAGCTGTCAATGGAGAAGTTTGTATTCTTTAAATTTGTGTGTTGCAGAGGAACTTGTTATGGCAGAGTTTGAAACTCCATTGGGTCACTGAGGGCAAAAAAAACCCTTTACCTAAAGCTTGCTGATGGACAGTGGTTCAAAGCTCTCATCCTGACGATTGTCCTTGTTCTAGATTTATGACTGATGCAGCTCGACGTGAGCAGGAGTCTTTGAAGAAAAAGATTCAGCCGAAACTCTCTTTGACTTTGTCAAGCACAGTGTCCCGTGGGAATGTATCTACTCCACCTCGCCACAGCAGTGGAAGCCTTACTCCTCCAGTCACCCCTCCAATCACTCCCTCCTCTTCGTTTCGCAGCAGTACTCCTACAGGTAAGCAACTACTCTTTGATTCATCCCAAATAAAGGGAGCACTTTTGCTACGTGGCTTTTGGAGAACAGGAAACATACTGAGGCATTTGCAGGAAGTGCACCAAAAAATAAAAGTTTTGGGCTATTGTACATTTGATTTGCAGTCCCTAAAATGTGTTTGGGCATTTGTTTCCATATTCTTTGCTAAAGCAGAGTAGGACACTAACTTTAAAAGCTGCAGCTGAGACTATTAGCTGAAGAAACTAACCTTACCAGAAATGCCAAATGTACAAATGTGAGTAGGAGACCTCTGCATATGGTACAGTATCAGTTAAAGATTAAAAAAAGTAACAAAGCGATCTCAGTATCTCCCCCTGCCCCCCCTCCTTTTTTTTCTTTTGGTGGGGGGGGAAAGTGGAATTCATAGGTAAGTAAGTGGACAGGGAGGAATGTTCTGCTGCTGTCACCATGTAGAAATGACTTTCAATGGGAAACTATGTTCAGGAAAAGAACTAAATGAAAAAAGTGATCTATATTTTCTTCAGAAGTTAATATTCCAAGGTGTAAATATTCCAAGGTTTTTCGAGGTATAAAAGTCCTGGGATTTTTTTTGCACTGCTTAGAGTAACTGAAAATTGCTTGCTGTGCTGAACCAGATCTCTTGGCCTAAGTCAGTCTGATTTACATTAGGTAGAGATCTTGTCAGATAATTCTGGTACACTTCGGACTAAATACCAGCTAAATGCATATAATAGGGCTATTCTATTCTGTAATAAATAGGTTCAATATATTCTCCTTAGCAGGAAATCACATGAGCATCACTGCCTTGAAAAACTGTTACGCCACATGTTTTTTATATAGGCTATTTCATGCCTTAATATTGATGATTAAATGGAAAAGTTGTAGCAGTCCTTGTGATGTTCTGTCTTCAAGCTGTAAAATGAAGTGGTTGTTCAGTATGTCCCAGGTTATGAAAAAAGGAAGCACGCTGAGAAAAGCTAAATTATAAAGTCCTAATGTAATTCAGAAAATTTTAGATTTTCTTAATCATCTCCTGTTTGAAACAAACTGATTCATTTCCTTGACATCCTACAGATGGCAAGGTGTTTCTTCTTTCTTTTGTTTGCTTTTTGTACAGCTCCTCCTGAGAAGGCTAATTCATGATGTGGTCAGGTAGTATAAGTTTGCACATCTGTCAGGAATATTGGCTAGTTATGTACTCTTTGAAACATGTTCCATCAAATACTGAAGAAAAAAAGAAAGAAATCTGTCTACCAAAATACTTCTACTTTTATTATTTATATATTTTCCAAACTTTTAAAATTAGTCAGAATGTTGTTTTACCTGCAGTTAAGAGAATCAGCTTGTTATGGCTGCATTTCTGCAAGTCCTGCCTGCCAGGTTATAAATAATACTGGCTTCCACTTTCTGCACCCTCTGTTCCAAATTCCCTTTTGGACCCCTGTTCCAAAGCAAGGATTTGTAACATCCTAGTAGCAAAAAACATACATTCTTTCTTTAAGACTTTTTAAAAAATTTACTATGAACTGCATTGCATTTCAGCAGCCTCAGCTGAGAATTTCCATTTTTCTCATCTTAAAAGTTTTTGTGGACCTAAAGTAAGCATTGAGATTTTTCTGATAACCACAGGTTTTTTCCCAGTGTTCACTTGGTGTAGGATTTTTTCTAACTTAGATAGATGAGGTGCTCAGAGCCATGCCATGGCATGAGTTTCTCTTTCTGTGGGTGCACTGCCTGGAGGGGCAGCCCAGTAGGGGCTGCAGACTCATTTTGGATATGCAGCTCACATGTCTTTTATTGGCCAATGCAGATCTTTTAACCTCAAGTGCAAGTATAAATGGCAGTTGACTAGCAAGGTGAGGTAACCAAGGGTAGTTAGGCAAGATCTGATTCAGGGAAACAATTTAGAGTTATGTAAATTGTCCTACTTTTCAGCCTCACAGTGCCTGCACAGCTTTCAAGCCCTACAGGCATACCCTGCACTGCATCCAGTGAGAATGAGGAGTATTGCTGTATTCCTTCCATGCAGTCCAGTTTGATTTGTGCCCAAGAAAACTCTTGTTAATTCATCTTTGAATGCAGGTAGAGGTGTATGTTGTGGTAGCTTGAGAAAACCAAGAGGCTGTTTTTCCTTAGGTTTCCTTATGTCCTGTATTTGTTATAATGCAAATATAATCCTTGTCCTCATTCTCCTTAAGACCTATACTTTGTCAAAAATAAAATGGGATGGATTTGACCCAACTCGTTTGTGAAATTTTCAGAATGACTGTTTCCCTTTTATTATCTCCTGTCTCAGTTGTTGGATAGTTTGTGAGGGCTCAGCAGGTGCCTGGCATTACTGTCACTGCACAAGGTGGTGCCACTTCAGATGCCAGAGTGGAATCGTGTTCTACAGGCTGGTAAGGTGGCATACAAATACACATGTTCCTCAGCAGAGAGTGTCTGTCACATGTGGCTTTTTCCCATTCTTGTTCAATGTAGAAAGCAAAAAATCACACTGATCTTTTGAGTCCCCTTTTACATGTACTGTCTTCCCCTTTGGTTGGCTGCTCATCTTGGCTTTCCCAGGTGTGTTAGTCTTGCCTTGGGTGAAGCCAGGAGCTGCCTGGATCCCAGTCACGTGTGTGCATGTCCTTACAGCGATGTCTTGCCACTTCCTGATGGTTTTAAGCTACTGCTATAAATTTTCAGCAAAGTGCAATTTCATGTAATGATCTCTCATCTGTGTATTGACCAGACTCAAACCCACTTAGCTTGTGAAACCTGATAAGAAGCAGTTCAAGGTGTTTTGGCTGCAGAGAATGTTTGTTAAGTTTTACAGTAAAAATCTGTGCCAAAAGACGACGGGGCCTCGTTCTTAGACAGAGCTGAGCAGCTTCCAGCCTGACACACATCGATGCTGTGAATGTTGCATGTGCACGTGTAAGCACCTCCTTAGTAAATGAGATTATTCATAGAGAAGCAGAAATATTCAGCAAAGAAGTGTGCTCTTTAAGGCTCTTCTCAGGTAATGAGGTAGACGTGTATTTATCCTCAGACTCTGTAGGTGTTAGTCCCCTGAAATGGCCCATTTGTGGTTTTGGTGGGAAGTAGAAATGCAGTAGTTACTTTTCTATACCTCCCCTCTGTTCCCTCAGGGTGGCAGGCATATGGTCTCTGCTTACATTTGGCTTTTTGTTCCCTCTCCTATAACAAGTTTTCTCTTCTTCTTAAGACCTGCACCCTCTAATGATTGCAGAAAGTTCACTTTAAAAATTTGTTCCAGTTTTTATTTTAACAATAGTGTCTCCCGGGAGACTTTGTTTAGTAGGGCTTAAATGGTCTTGTTAGAGTTCACAGGCAGGATTTAGCAAAAGAAATGGCTTCCATCAGGATTAAAGGCTCCTTAGGGTGATAGGGAAATAGAGCAAAGTAGCACCAGCACACAGCTTATTTTGGAAAGATGTTAACAGTCTGCAAACATTGAAATATCTCTTTATTTAAGGAGCACTCAATTAAGTCACAAGAACTTATGCTGCTTTTTTTTTAAAATGTCAATTTTAAACCCACAAAACTAGTGAAGTCTAGTTATGGTTAAAAATGGGGCTGGCATCGCATCCTTAACATACGTTGTTAATTTTTTTAATGTTTTCGTACATCTGTGTGGCTCACAGATGAAATTTCCACCCCTAACTTCTTGGCTTTTGAGTATAAGTCAGAGCGTTGACATGCTTTGAAAACTATGATATCTCTTCATACTGAAAAACTTTAAAAGAGATTCAGTGATAGTAACTTATTTGGAATTAATTATTAAAATAACCTGTTACCAATTTTAGTTATAAAAGTAATTCATAGTGGTGAATCTCAGACTAAAAAAAAAAAGAAAAAAAAAAGCCACTTCTACATTGAAGAAATGCCAAAAATCATCTGAGACCACTGTTTTGTGCTTGTTTATTATTTTCTTCTATAGATATTGCCTTTTTTTTTTTTAAAAACTATTCCAGGCCTGGAATAGTAAATTTCAGCCTGGAGTGAATTTCTGGCCTTCTTATAAACCCTAAAGCAAGAGTTTAATACCACCAACTGGCTTTTTAATAGTTCAACCCTAAGTCTTGTGCCCCTCCACTTTCCCTTGAACAAAAAAAAAAAAAAAAAAAGGAAAGAAAATCTGGAGCATTGAAAATCTCATAATTAGCGTTACGTTTTGCTCTGAAGAAGCTGGCTCTCAGACATCCTTTCCTGTTTATTTTTTATTTTAATAGATTACCAGTTATAACATTTATGCTGTTTTAATAGGTTTATGGACCTATTTACTGCCTGATCATTTGGGGCAGTGGATGGCAGCCAGTCCTAGCACAAAGTGTTGAGGATGCTGTGGTTGCCTGGAACAGCTGTGGCTGTTTCTCAGCCCTTCCACTTGGGAAGGAGATGAAAGTGTGCAGTTTTCATGGGTGGTCACAGGCTGACCCCATGAGAGAATTGGCAGGTTTCATTTTGATTTACAGCTGTCATTTGAGTAGGTGACTAACTATTGGTTTGTCTTATTAATTAGGATAAATGCCTTTCTGGGGAGTCATATTTGTTCAGTCATTTTTGATTGATTGCATTTGAACGTTTTTACCTTTCATAAATATGCCAGACTTCCTTGAAATTTCCACCAGTCCAGTCTCAGTATTTATGAAAGTGACCCTGTTTTCTACCCACAGAAAATACCTAACTTGTCAATTTTTTTTTTTTTCTTTCTGGTAAAACTTGAAAGTAATAAATCATTTTAATCTAGAGTAAAAAAATATTTTGTAGGATTTGCCTTAACCTTTAAGAAATCTGAGATCTCAACAGTGATATTCTTCAAATATGCCTAAAAATTCAGCAAAGTTGTTATAAGCTTGAAAAAAATATGACCGAGGCTATAAAATTATTACTGTTGATGTAGAAATTGTTACATTTACCATCTGAGGATACTATCTGAATGATGCTTTAGTATATTTATAGTAAACGAGTAGTTTTGTAGATATATAGAGCTTATACTAAAACTGAAATCAAGATCGCTTTGTAGCTTTGTCAGTAATCCTAAAGCTGCACTATTTCAGTCAGTTAGAACACACTATGTGAAATGGGCCAATTTTTGTCTAATAAATCATACTAGTGGTGAAACATGACTTAATATAATATGTCGTTCTGTAACAGAAAGTGAAATTCAATTAATTTTCAATCAAAAGGAAAAAAAAATCAGTGTTCCCCTAGTGTCTTTTTTTCAGAGCCTGGTGTAATTAAGAGTACTTTTTATACCTAGAGTGATTGCACTCTTAAATATTTGCAGTAGTTTTAAATATATTTGTGTTTGATTCGGGTTTAGGTAACTAAATTAAAGAGAATCATGTCCCATTTACATCATTAGGGAATATCTTCTAAGACTGAATATTTTCTAAAAGGTACATATAAATTTTTGCTCAATAAAATTACTAGGTCCTAACAACTCAGACTATTAATCTCTTCTCTGATTCAGATGGATTTTGTTTGGGATTCAAATGCTACTACTGGCAAAACAGTGACCAAAAAATTACAGCTTCCTTCTGTGTTAACAAGAGTTCTTGCTGCTGCTGAAATAATTTAGAGCATCATTGTTCCCTCTATAGGTGACTAAGTTACAGGGGAGGAAAGTCTGCATATTTCGATGGAGTTCCTTTCTCTACCTCCCAAAGGCAGGTGGGACTCAGAAATTGATCTGTACGGATCCACCTTTCTTCTGGTCCATTAAGGACCTGTCTGTTGTGAAAGCTTTGATTTGAGAAGTGAAACACTGTGTGGCAGTTAGTGACTTCTCCCAATAAACTTTGTTATCTCATGTACTGTTATCTCAATGACATGAGATACCGTTCCTGTAATTCTGCTGTATAGCATTTGCTTTCATGCATAACTCATGAAAGAATCCCACGGGCCTCCTCTTGAATCTGTTCCGTTTTCTTTTCCAAGAATGCAAAAGCTGAAAGAAAACCACCCATTGTTTGCTGGTAATAGCAACCAAAACCACAATAGTAACCAGGCTTTGGAAGTGGGCATTGAAACAGAGTAACAGGCATGCTGGAAACTAATATGGTTTAGATTCTAAATGTGTGTTTAATTTTTTTTTTTTTACTTTAAGTTGTTCAAAAAATGCGTTGTTGTAATGTAAAAGCTCATTCTTCTTCATAGGTATCAAAGCAGCTAACATTTCAGTAGAGTTTCCATATGTCAGGTTTTCAACAATGAAGTAATCAAATGGCACAGACAGCTGTTGCACAGAGTGCTGTAACAGCACATTAACCAGAATCCAGCAAGAAAAAGATCTGCTCAGCTGAACTACTTCGTGAGTTTAGAGTGAACAGCAGAAATGTAAAATAACAGGGGTGTTCCCCCCATGAATTAATTGAAGACTTAACAGGAGGAGGAGTTAGGTGCTCAAAACTTTTTGTGTTGATGGATATGCTATTTATACGTAGCCAAATTAAGCCGAATTTGTTGCAGAACTGCTATTTATAGCAGAATCTGTTTGGCTGCTGTCAGCAGGTGGCATTTCTGAACTCCATGTTAGGCTGAATCAGAGTAGACTGTGAACCATTAAATCTCTATTCAGTTGATAATCTGCAACAGCTTTCTCTTTGGGGGATGCAGTATTACTCAATATTGCTACAGCTAGAGAGATACTGCTCTTTCGTGGTGGGCTTGTTTTTTTTAAGGGAAGTGCACTGCAAAATATTCCTTGATTAAGATCTTAAGGGAGCTTGAAATTAGTCCTGGGAGGACAAGCAAGTGGCAACAAGTACACGTTGATGACATTTTGAAAGTCATGCTACAAATTCAGGTCACATGTGCTTTAAGCACGTGATTAATGTTAAGCACCTAATACCAAGGAAGTAAATGCTGCCTGACTTTGAGCACATAACAAGTGCGTTGTCAGACTGGCATGAAGTATTCAGCACTTGCAGAGTTGCAAGCTCAAGAATTTATGTAGTCACAAAAACCCAGCTTTAGCCATTCACTTCACAAATTCTTCACCTGTGTTAGCATACTGTAAATGCTTAAATTTAATTATTGCACTTTATGTTAAAGTAGTGTAGTATCATGCAGATGTTATTGAAAAAATAATGAAAAGTAGAAATATGAAATCAAATCCCAGAGCTCTTGTATTAAATCGTTGCTGAGAAGTGGGCTGAGAGTGTTACATTTTTGTGTGTTTGACTTACGGGGCGTCCAGCCTAGTAAAGTATGAATCAACCAAGCTCTATTGCAGCTTGAAAAAACACACTTTCAGATGTCTGAGGAACCATCTCATTACTTGTTCAGAACTTTCTACTTGTTTAATTACCTTCTCAGAAACTGAAGAAATTTTATGCTATGTTTTTATTAAAAATTAGATATATGGACTCACTCTTGGATAAACACTATGGGCAAATAAGTAAGCCATACTCTACAAAATGAAGGCCAAATTCAGTTCTCCAGAATAACAAATGTTTGAATACATTTAATATTTCAGGCCTGCAAGGTATGATAAAATCTATATTAAAGTATCTTGTGGAAATTGAATTGTGTCTCTGACAAAATCTCCTTCTGAGGTGCTTCACTGGTGCTGGGATTTCACATTTCTGTGTAGATGATGGAAGGGAACTTTCTTTATTGGAGCCAAAATGGTTCCATCTAATTGCAGGTTTGGGGCCCTATATATTAATCCTGCACACTAACTAATATGTACATACAACTGCCCAGCATTTAGCAGTCTGAGACACCTATTCTAACAGAGCTTTATGGGTGTTCTGGTAAAAAATACTGAAACAAAGAATGAATGACAGCAAAACAGTTGATCAATGTATGACTTAACTATAGTATATGTATGTGCTTAGACATAGTATGAGATTTTAACATGAGCTTTTGGCTGAGGTCGTGACTAAGCATGAATAATAAGAGAAATCTGTGGTAGTTTCTAGTTTCTGCCTTAAGGAATAAAGCTATAATAGAAGGTTTCTAGTAACAATGAAAAACAGTAAGTAAAAGTGCAGTTATTTCCTATAGGGGTTTTCTTAGAACAGGTGGGATTTGTTCCTACATCTAAAAGATGTTTTTTCAGAGCTAGATGTCACATCCCATTTTAGGGAGCCAGGCTTTAAACTTGTACATATTCAGCTCCTTCTTCAGTAATCCAAAGTGAAAAATGTTCAAGTGCTCATCACTGTGCTTGGCTAAGTGCTTCAGAAATGGATTTTTTTTTCTTGCAGTCATCAGCTGTCAGGTGACTGTCTGGCTTCCTTACAGACAAGACTATGTATTAAACTGGTTACTCAGTGACTGAACCAAACCCCAAGAATTACATTCCCAGAACATACTGAGACTTAGGCTTGAAAGATCTGCAGAGCAGAGATAATGCCATATTGCAGGCACAGCAACAGTGTTACCATGTCTTGGACTAACTTGTACCTCCAAATCAAACAGCTTGAAATTATCCTGAAGACCAAGAACATTAACTTGGTCAAGCCTGCACATTTTTTGACCTCTAGCTGTGTGATTACCTGGCTACCTGCTCTGCAGTTTGGCTGGACCCTAAAAGAAGGAAGGGTGGGGGTTGGCCCACTTTGATGGCTGTGTATCTCACAAGGAAGGCCCTGGTGCCTTTTTTTACCTCCAAGGCAAAACCAGAGTCGTAAGGACTCACAAACCCCAGCCCTGTTTGCCTGACAGAAGTGATCTGGTTTGTTTTACAGTGGGTTTGGAACCCCTCAAAGTCCACCTCTTGCAGTGCACATGGGACCAGGTGAATGAGGAGTGTTGGTTGAGGCTGCAAGGAGTACAGGGCTACAAGTCCATGTCCACAGTTCTTTCATAGTCCTGCAGCTTTAGGGTACAGATCCCAAAGTACTTCTGCAGGGCTGTGCAAGAGAAGTTGACGTGACCCGTGAGTGTCTTAATTTTTCAGAGGCTTGGTATTCCCACTGAGCCTGTAAACTTGTGAAGACGAAGCAAAATCAGGGAGATTCTCCTGGAACTAATCTTTTGTATGGTTTTCATAAAGACACATGCTATAATAACCTCCCCTGCTTAGTCCTTTGTTTAATCCATCCTACACTAATTTATAACCTAAGTACAAAAAGACCTATACTGCATTCACAAAATGGTATTATTTGAAAGTGGTGCTTCTAACCATTTAAATTGCTTTTAAAGTTAAAAGGGCATTTTAAACTGTATCTAGAGGAAAGTAAGACTAATATGAAGATAACTGATGGGGGAAAATGGGGCTGTGCTC
Organism: Platysteira castanea; assembly: GCA_013397175.1. Taxonomy (NCBI): domain Eukaryota; kingdom Metazoa; phylum Chordata; class Aves; order Passeriformes; genus Platysteira; species Platysteira castanea. Next base: position 1,390,868 of record VYXC01011827.1, on the reverse strand, counting down.
CGAGGGGAAATACATGTCGATTTTTTTTAATCACAATTCCTCTCAACTTTTCACTGCATTTTCTGTTTTTCTTCATTTTCCTGCTTTATTGGGTGCATCTCCATTATAATTCTGTTAAATTTCTGATTTGCTCTTTAACTTGGCAGTAAAAATGTGTTGAGCCCAATTTGATATAAAAATATATTCTGGGAAGATTAACTCAGTAGTCAGATTTTGTGCTTTCTAGTAGAATTCTGAATCTTACCAGAGGAAAAGGCACACAAAAATTTAACACTACCTTTTATTTCATCTCATTCACTACAGGCAGCTATACGTGTAATCTCCTGCTCGTTGTACTTCATCTTCCCAGCCCCTTCAGAGCATTCCTGTTTGATGCAGACATAAATTGCACCGGCAATTGTAAAGCTACTGTGCTGTAGAATTGTATTTTAATTGCACATACCTGTAATTAATTGTATGGGAATTTTCACAGTACTTTCCCCAAGGAACAATTTAATTGAAAAGTAACCGAGTTGTCTAGACTAAAGCAACTCATAAAATCATCACTAGTTTTGGGGTTTGAGCTACAAAGCAGCAATAGAAACATGGCTTGTAGATTTAAAGTACTTCCAAGCACAGGAACTGTTTTATAATCCCCATCGTAGTAGTCTACCCTGGCAAACCATTTTTAACAGGGTCAAGAACAAAAAATGTACAGTAATCTTAAAAGTAAAGATTATCTCTGTGTTAATTTGTGATAGGATGGGGGGTTTTGTGTACAAGCACACCCATTACACATAGACCCATTTCTTCCTCCAAATGTGTAAAAAATACGTGTTTTGTAGAAAGCACATTATGCCTGCATTTCACAGCTTGTGGCATAACTGGTTTACCATAGGAATAGTGTGACACTCAGAAAGTTACTTCAGCAGTTCTAGGTAACAATGATGGCATTCATGTTTGTGTGTTTATACTGCAAGGGCCAATTGGTGGAAGGATTTTTTATTCATTTATTTGCTGTTTAGCTCTGTAAGTAATCTGCTAATTATCTTGAAAATTCCTAACTGAAAACACAAATGTTTTTCTCAAAGTTAGAAACAGTAGTGGCCACATCGAGCTTGTAGGTGTTTAATGGATTTGTGTGTGTGTGTGTGTATATATATATATATGTATATATATGTATATGCACACACATACTTACACACATGTATATCTATATTATACTGTGACATTAAATGGGATTTATCTGTACCACTGTTGTACCTCGAGGACTGAAGAAATTGCTCTGTGTCTGCACACTGACAGTGGTGTTATGGTTTAGCAGAAAAAAACCAGGCTCATTTAGGCAGCACTTCAGTGTGCTGAAGATGATGAAACTTAAGCAAATATTTGAGTTTTCCTTGCATTATGGCCAAAGCAAATCAGAAGTAATAAAAAGCAAGGACTAACATACCACTTCGCACTCAATGACTTATAACCCAGAGGTTTGTTTCAAAGGGGAAATGGTGTATCATGAGTGGATGTTTGCCAGTACAAGAGCCTCAAAATTATGTAACATTTTAGGAAAAACAGGGTTCTTTGTAGCTTTTGTGTATTTCCAAGTGAGCTAAAAACCGTGAAACGTTTGCTGACCCCTAAAACCACTAGATCCTCTTGTCTTTTTAGCACTTGTGGCCTGGCAGGTGGAGGACACCACGCTAATCCGTGCTGAAGGTGAAGGCTGGTGCATTGTCCTTGGTAGCATAGGCTCCCTCTTGTAAGATTTTTCGATATATAGTCAGACAGTGCCATTCACAACAATTTCTGAGCACTTCTGCCTCTAATGTCAAAGGATACAAGACACCAAGGAGCAATGGAAAATAGCAATTTGAAAAGTACTTTGATTTCAGCCCAGTGATACGTCACCTGAAACAACTCACACCTGGTAACATATGATTGAAACAGTCATAGCCTCAAAGAAAGGTTTGTGACAGCATAACAGGCACAGAGCACATTTTATTTTATCAGAATCTTTGTCTTTAAAAATGAGAGAGCAGACATGACTCCCTACTGAATTCTTATGTGTTCTTATGCTTGGGTGCATTTCTTTCTGAGAAGCACGAAGTAGGATTAATAAAAAATATATCAGATCTTTCCTGTAGATTTTTTGTGTAGTTGGAATGACAAAAGCCTTGATTCTTGCTCAGTGGTCTATAGCCATTTTAGCCTTTACTGGTAATTCTGAGTCTAGGGCTAGCTCTCAAATCGTGCTAATGGTGTTTCGTAAATCTAGATGGTCAGAGCTTCATAAACAGGCAGAGAGAAGTGGTCAGTGTATTTTCATACATATTAAATCCTCCCGCCCTTCAGTGCATTGAAGTGGAGAATCTGCCATTGCCTCCCTTGCTGCGGGTCAGGGGTTTGTAACCCTCTTGGGCCTCATAAACATGAAATTTCCTCAGCCCAAAGCTGCTGAAAAGGCACTGAGTTGTCTTGCACCTCCACAGCTCCTCCGCACCCTGGTCCTCCATGCGCTGAGCTGCGGCTAATGCATGATCCAGCCCGTTCGCACAGTGTGGGAGTTGTTACTCCTCACACCTGCTGACTGTGGGCTTTTAGCTCTTCTGAAGTCCCATTCCAGAGCCAGAAAAGACGAGAGAAGCCTGCAGGTTCTGTTTCAACGTTGTTTATTCTTTCTTACCTCTCAGCTAGCTCTCAGCCTCGGCCGCAGATCAAGCGCCAGCCGAAACCTTGCAGGAACTGCCCACAGCCAGGCAGTCCTGCTTCTTTTCTACCCGTCCTGTGATCCAACCACTGTCCAAAGCATATTATTATTTACTATTATATACCAATAAATTTTTAGTAATTCCAGACATGTAATTTTTACCTCGTTTTGAATCTACCAATCTTTTTGTGCCACCGTCACCAAGAAACATGGAGGAGAGAGGAGAAGAAGGAGAAGGAAGAACCACGCCCCAAATCCTCCATTTTTAACTCCTCAGTCCTCATTTTAAAACCTAAATTCTACATTTTCACCCTGTGATAAACTAAACTACTGACATGTTTCATACTGCTGTGGCTTCTAGTTCCCCTCGCAACGTTGGTGATTTTTCCCACAGGCTGAAATCAAAAGCTGTATTATTTTGGGCTTTCTGCCAGGGTCTGAGACCCCCTTGCTGGGGTCTCTGACCCCCCAGGGCAGCCAGAGGCATGTCCTGGACTCCAGCAGCACAGGAGGGCCTAAGGAGGCCCAGGAGCATCTTGGAAATCCCTGCCCAGCTGGATCCTGCTGGAATCAGCAGCACCCCTTGTGTAGTGCAGGCTGCCTGACAGGGATAGCAATGCCTTGGGTGGGAGCCCGGCCGTAGCTCAGTGCATCCGTGCTGGATTTGCACACTGGTGAAGGCAAAGGCACGGCAGTCAGGGTGGGTAGGGACTGTGTGCATTACAAGTTTTATGACCTGTATTGTAAGTGGCTGGATAGCTTTTGTGCAGCTGTAGAGCAGGTATAAAACATGTCTCAGATGTATTTTCATAGCTTCATAAAGTGTAGTTCATTTATGTAGGTACTTTTTATTGTAATCCTTTATCTTCAACATGGAACTGTTTCCTGGTACAGTTTCTATTTTTTCTTCTCTTTTTGTATAAAAAGGGGTAAAGAAGAGAAAAGAAAAACTGCTGTTTGTTACATTCATCAGGAGAGTCCTTAAGTACAGTAATAGTGCCCTGAACTTGTATTTCTGTATTTCTAACCTCGGAATGCAGGCCTAGCAACTAAAAAGCCAAAATAACATTAATTATGACTGTTCTTCGCTGTGGTTTTTGGAGTATAAGTTTGGAACAGATGTTTGAGGGGAGAGAGGGGAGGGGAGGAAGGATGGATTGTTTCTTTTTTTCAGCCCCAACTGGTTTTAATTCTTTCTTGAACATTTTGAGAATATCTTTAAACATTTGCCAGAGTTCAATTAACATCCTGTGGCTAAAGGTGGAAAATGTCCTACTTTGTTTTTCTTCAAACATATACCTGCTCTTGCTTCTCACGCCAAAGCCAGAAAAAGAAAGGATTCCAGCTGGCATAGGTTTTATTACTGTTACATTAATTTGCAGGTTAAGCCTCAGGTTGGGAGGGGTCTGCTGGATTGATTTATTTATTTACTTTTTTTATTTTCATGATTTTTAAAAAGTGCCATGTAAAACACTGCCATTTAATTACAGGAAGGTTATGCTCTTTTTTGGTGAGTGTTTAACAGCTCATTCTTGTTTACTTGAAGTTGTAGAAGTCTAGTTTTAAAATATGTTTAAAGTAGAGACTGTGTTCTTAGGTTTATCATGTTTTTCCTGTAATGTGTATAAACACAAGATTGTACATTATTGAAAGCCCTTTTTTGTGAAAAACAGGATTGGGGGGAAAAGTTTATATAAAGAATGCAAAATAACTTCCTGAGACTATTGGCGCAGTGCGACCATAAAACCTCAACAGCACATTGTGCAGTGACATTATAACAATTTGCTTTAGCACCTCTGCAGCGTTCTCAGAAAGTCCTGCTCTACAAAACACATGCCATGGTATCAGTTGACTGTTTTTTTCAGAATCAGTTCTTTACATGCATGTTTTTGTGATTAGTTGCTGTCTCACAAGTAGTTGGAAGTGGGGGAATTTTTTTTTTTCATTTATCTTATTACATATATGTTTTATTTGCATTTATGCATTCAGTAAGTTGTAACATATCTGCTTATATAGGTGTGCAAGTGGATTTATAAACTCTGGATAGGGATTTACGGTGATTTAGTTTTAAAGACTGTTCTTTGCTATACCAGTGTCAAGATACAGATATATCAAGAAAGAAAATGGCACACAGTTGCTCCTAAGGCCAGATAGAATCCAGCTGCTCCACCAACCCCAGTATTGGCTCTGGAGGACTATTTATTTTTTAACCTGAGGGTGTTAGTTCTGTTTCTCCAGTAACCCAAAATGGAGAGCAGATCTCATGTGTAAATAGTTCTCCATCTTCCTGACAGTGAATAAGAATATGTAGCACTAATGTCATACTTGTAGCACTTCAAATAAAAAACTTTATGTTTATTTCGTACCTTTATCATTTTAGCTTAACCTCCAACATTTTAGGGTGATTTCCCATGTAGGTTAGCTCAGCCAGAATCATTCTATGCCAAAATATGATGTATTCAGATTTGTGTTTTACCTGTAGAAGTGTCTGCATGCTTTCCAAAGTGAATTCAAACCTTGTAATGGGATACATTTTCAGTCGCTTAAAATTCAGCATGAGCTTAATTTTTTTTTTTCAATGAAAACTGCAGTTAGTGTGAAATGATGGAATTGACTGACCTATGTGTGGGTTCATCCTGTTTGAAGTACCACCCTCCAAAAGAGCTGTGGGAAGGATCTTTTCAGGCTGTGTCTGTGACTGTGCAAGTTAGAGTTGCCATTTGACTGCAAGAGAGGGGAGAGGATGTCCAGAAACACCTACACATAACCTTAGTTGCTTAAATGTTCCCTCTTTTGGTATCGTAGTAGAAGTCTGAAAGCGTGGTCTGAAAGCTAGTCTTCAAATGATGCAAACAAGCACAAAAAATATTTTGGGGGGTTTTTTGTCTAACTTGTTTTCTCTAGTGGTTTTAAGTGCCTTGTGCCCAAAAATAATGGTAAAAACCATACCATTCTTTGTATTTGAATCCATGTTGACATCATTACATGAGAAGGTACATTTTTGAAATTCTCTCGGTGCTTATTCATTAGCTGAGCCTTGCTTCAGCCAGAGACAATAGATGATTAGTTCTTCTGGGCAGTAATAACAGCTCATTATTTAGCACTTGACACTTGATCTGAGCTAGGGGAGGACTGGAAAAGAGAGAAGGAAGGGTGGTTTCTCCAGAAGACATTGTTCTGGCCAAATCCTGCTCTGACTAGTGTCGTGGGAAAGAGGAGGATGCTGGCAGTGGTGACAGCTGAAGGCAGGATGAGGGACTGCTCCAGCGTCAGCCACAGCCCACAGAGCCTGCGGGATGCACTGTGCAGGGCTGGCAGCGGCCAGCGGGACAGCCCTGCGCCCCCAAGGCAGTAATAAGTCATAATTGCTATTTTGAAGGCTCTGTTGTGATGGTGAAGAGGGATGGAGGCCTCTGCCAGCCCTGGCAAGTGCCCGTTTGACAAAACCATAACCATCTCCGTCAGTTCCCGCCAGTGACAGCAAAGTTCCAGGCATGCAGTTGGCTTTGAGAACAGAATTGCCTCTCCTCACCCAGAAATGAGGATCAGAAATTTACTGGGAGAGGAGCAAAAACTCAACTGCGTGTGCTTGTGCCCATGTGCTGGAGAAAGGCTTCAGCCTTCACTGAAGTGAACCTAGTGCTTGCTGTATTTAGGTGCTTAATCCAAACACTGGAATTGCCCTTGCTATCCAAAATGCCAGTGTCTGTAGCACTGCACAGTGCTCTGTTAAACTTCTCTGGGTTTTCTTCAGTTATGCCTACATCATCTTTGTGAACGTGAATGGTAGAAGTATTTTTGAAAATGTAAGAAATTAATCTGAATGGACTTTTCACAAAGGCTGAAAACTGCTTTCTGTCCTCTGAGTCCCCTCTCCCCCCAGCCACCAAAACAAGCAAGCAAGCAAAGACCCTGGCTTAGTCTGGCTGGATGACCCAGTGTCTGACATTTGTTGCTGGAGTTCACAGAGCCAGTGCACTGTGCCACCCGTACCAGCTCTCAGCTGAGAGTCCTGCTACAGCTTCTAGACCAAAGACTTGCATAGCAGCTGTTATTTAACTGTTTTGTATTTCATCGCCCCTAGCATTTATTTCCTGTTCTTTATATAAAGGAAGAATATTTCATTTTGAATGACTTGATATGTCTTTAGATCAGCAATGAGTATCAGCTGTAGGAACACTGCCCCTGCTCGCAAGTATGGAGGAGGCTGTGTGCATCCATGGGCACAGAGGGAAGAAGTCTGACAAATCCATAAATGTGCTTTAGTGTTAACCCAAAATTCACATAATATTCATAATTTAGGAAACTGTCACAGTATATGGGAATGCAAAGTTCTTAACATAAGAAGTGCTCTCATAAAACTGCTTCTGTGAAATACAAACTGCAAGTCCCGCACGGGACAAAGTGTGAAGCTGAATTTTTATGAGAAATCCTTGGAATTACCATGAACTTTCAGTGACACTAGCAATGTTGGTTCCCTCTGCAGTAAGCTATTTGTTCATAGTTATTCATTGTACACTTAAATGTATGCTTTCTGGTCACAAAAATAATTGGCAAGGATGTTTTGGGTTTGTTTTTCTTCATGGGAGGAGAAAGGAAGAACTCATAATGTTTTTGATCAGAGGTCAAGATAGATCCTACTCATTAAAATTGCACACACAGCTTGTGCTGGTTTTAATCAGCTTTGTCTTTTTTATATTTAAAGGCACAGCAGAGAAGTCCTTACATTTGAAAAGCGATGTAACAACAAATGCTGTGCACCTGCTAGAACCAAGATTCATTTAAAGTTCAGGGAAAAATCCTCTGTAAATCTCACTATAGAATGAATTCAGTCATGCAAAAGGCAGAATTTATCTTGGCTACCGTGGTGTGAATACAGAATAAACCCCAGAAACATAAAAGATAAAGCCCCAGATTTTCAGCAGTGTAGCTCGGATGTTGTCTATTCCAGAATGTCAAATGAATTAGCTCTCTGCAAAGCATTTCTGAGCTCTTTAAATTACTGGCTTCATCTACTGGAAAAAGAAAAAGTAGTAGATGGGCATTGAAGAGGTGAGATCTTTGCTGTAGGATTAAGTGACATTCTCACTGATTTTGATAGCAAAACTGACTGGCAGCAGCGGTGTAGACCAAGTCTTTATGGTCAGCTTTGCTTTTTGTCAAACAACAAAGGCTTCTTACCTTGCAGGCAGTAATCATAATCCCTTTTCGTGCATGTGTCTACTTTTGGCTGTGACATAGACAGCCTCTTCATTTGTGATGGGTTGTTTAAATGCAGCGTGAAAACTACAAGAGAAATAACTTGCTGGAACTCTTTGTGACCCAGTATGTTTTGTGGCTTCTCATAACAGGTAATTTTATGTGATAACCTGGCTCCAGTGCAGCATCCTATGTGAGCTGTGCCTAGTGGAGTCCACCTCCCCTGTGAGGAGTAGTGGCATTGTCTCAGCATGGAAAATTGCAGGGAAGAAAAAAAAGCTAAACTAGCATTCTTCCCTTGCCTTTGTTTCGTTTCATTTTTTGATCTGCTGGGGGCAGCACAGATGAAGTGAGTCTTTTGGCAAGGCCACTGGGGTGAGGAGTGGGGAAATGGCTTTGTGGGCCAGGAATGAGAGAATATTGCATGCGAGGGCGGGTATTAAGAAGATGTTACTGAGTTATTTGGATAAGGAAGCAGTGGTTTAGGCTAGGCCAAGGTAGAGCTGCGTAGGGTCTCTGAATGAAAGCCAGATGATGAAACTGGATATTATGTTAAAGAGCAATGAGCTAGCAAGGAGCCTCAGAAAAAGCATTGCCAGAGGAGAGAGATAGAAAGCAGGTTTTTTGCTGTGGTAGAACTAGTATTTAGCTATGGTAATAATATTGTATATTTGTCCAGTGCCTTGCTGAAAGCATGTGCTTCTCTATCAGCCAGGTATTTAGATGCTTTGTCTTGGAGAACTGTGTGTTGTCAAGTTTTGGGGGAGATTTTTTTTGCTATTCAGACTTCTGAAGCCTAATTCTGATATTTTTCCTTTGAATATCTGTGGGGGCAACATCCAGTCTGCTTTCCAGGAGTGAGGAGAAAGGGTAAAGCCACTGGCACACATGCTACAGGAACGGCTCAGCTCAGTGCCCAAAGGGCAACAGGGCCCCAAGTCACGCAGTTGTTACACCCTGGAACAGGCCATAGGCCAGCTGCAAAGATGCCTAATTTTTTTTCCCTTCCTTTAAAAAAGCAAATATTTACAGATATAATTGTGGAACACCAACCAAGTTTAAAAAAAAAAAAAAGGAAAAGGCAAGCAATTAACTAAGTCTGTCTTGATCAAAGTGCGCTGCCGTGCGCTTCCCCTCGGCGCACTGCTGGTCCCCAGGAACGCCGGCTCGGGTTGCACTTTGTACACCTGACGTGGAGCCCAGGGCCAGCGCCTCCTGCTCCGCCTGGGAACGGCCTCGCAAAGCCACCGTGCTCAGCCTGCACCACTTAATTAAAATACCTCGTCCAGGGGCTGTTTATAATGGCAGCGCCAACCTGCGCGTTGCGCTTTTTGTTTTCCCTCTTGTTTTATTTCCCCCCTCTCTGATGTGTTGCACGCAGTCGGGGAGGCACCACATGGGTTGCTGCTCTTAGACACTGACAACTGAGGAAATTAAATTCTGAGGCAGAATCAGTTAAAAGCGTGCCTAAATCAGTGTTGTTTTTCTATAACAACTGAAACAACATCATTATTTTAAGGTTAAATTTTTATTGCTAATGATTTTTTTTCAAGGCAGTAAATCTTTTTGCATTTTCCTTATACTAAGATCCTTTTAAATACATTTTGGGATTTCTAATGTTTTTTGGGTTTTTTTAAGAGCGTAGAGGCAGTTGAGTGCACGGTTAGATAAAAGCAGTGATACACTGCAGTTCCAGCTTCATATGAAGTCACACAGCACCATTAGTATGACTGTTAAGAGCAAGAAGAAACACATATTTGTATGGTCATTCATACGAAGAAGCTCATTGTATTTGTAAAATCTGTAGTGACATCTGAATTTAAAACCTTAGGACAATGGAGCGTTTGCTTGTACTGGTTAAAGAACTATTTTGAGTGTACTAGACCAAATCTTGCAATTTTGTTCAGGTAAGCCAATGAAAAGAAAACCATAAGGGTGGTGTGATCTATGAGGTGCTTACACACAGAGTTCGGTCTCTTCTGTCTCTCTCCTTCACTGAGATTGCCTTTGAGTGAAGTACAGACAGACATTTTCACAGAATTGGATCTTACTGTACAAAGTTACTAGAAAAATTCAAAGGGCACCCCTTAATCCCCTTAGGAAAAGGCATAATAGTACTGACTGCAGCTTCTCCCCACTGTTCTGTGTTTCTCTTCTTTTACACATCGTATGGCATATTAAATTTTAAAGAGCACTGATTGTTGCTTTATGAAAGCATACTCCTTATCATCACTAAAAGGAGTAATGTCCGTAAGAGATGTCTCAAATGATGTTTTCTTCGGGAGGACAAAATCCTGTTTGGGCAGAAATCACATGCTTTTAAGGGGGCTCACAAGGAGGGGTGATTATAAAGACAGAAATTGTTGATATCAGTGTTTAGAATTGTGTATTTTGTCATTCTAGGAGTGCATATGTGTACTTACAATGGGGTTTTCTGTTTCATTTGCTTTTAAAAAACCCCACTGAGCTAAAAGGTTTGAAAGGAACAGCTTGAGGAATTTTTTCCATCAAGATACAATCAAGGGCAGGAAATCGTAGAAGCAGAGTTGTGGTTTTGCCTCCATTTTTTTATTAGTTAATTAAACTATAACAACTCTTAACTTCATTTTAGGTTAACTGTTCCTAGAGTTCAGAAATATTTTAAGAGGTCAACAGTGCTTTCTTTGGCTCTCACTCATTCGGAGTGGGATGAGGAGCCGCAGTCAGCAGGGCAGAGTTTTCCAGATGTGCTGCAGGGCCTGTGCGTGCGCTCATGTTGGCAGTCGTGGCTGGTGGGAAGCCATCCCTCTGTCTTCATCTGCACACCACCCTGTGCAGATGGGAGCCACGGGAAAGAGACGCGGACAGCCTGACATCTGTCCTGACCAGAGCTCAGGAGCCCTGGGTGCTGGCAGCTGCCAGCTGCCACGTGTTGTTACTCAGTGCTGAGTCTGACTGGGAGTGCTGGGGAAGGGGGAGTCCAAAGAGATGACAAGTGGGAGTTTCACCAGAAGCAGAAACACCCCTAAGAACCCACTGTGCTTTGCAGGATGGATTTTCGCTGTGAATTCAGGTGATTTCGTGAGGCATCCGTCTGCATTTTCCCCTCGGCGGGTAGAGCTGCTCAGGGCCATGCACTTGGAAGGGCACATGAGGGAAGAGCCATGCAAGTGTCACATAACTGTCTTTAATAGCGGGAGCTATTCCAGCACTTGGAGCCAAATTGTCTTTCAGCAGACAGGATAAAATTTAGCAGAGCTGGGAAAGGGAAAGAAGAAAGGGGAGGGGAAACACAGCACCACCTCCTGCTGACACCACAGAAGTTTCCCTCAGCTTTCCCTCTCTCTCCCTCTGTGCATTTATTTTCTTTTTAATCAGCTGTGGCTCTTCCCTCCCCTGCTTTTCTTTTTTCAACTGTATTTTTACAGTTGGAATTCTGCTTTTCTAATTTCTCTTGTTTCACATTTAACTTCTTCAGAGGATTTCATTAATAGTTATTGCAATTAAAAATAATAAATAAACTCAGCACCAGCTGCTCAGATGGCTGTCGTAGCATATCTGGAACATAATGCGGTCTGTTCAGGGCAGCCACACAATGCAATTTATACCCACACCTGAGGGAACGAATTTCACAACTATAATTGCTACAATATAATTCTTATTAATGTTGTGCTATAATTCCTATTAATTCCAAAGGGCTAGTAAATGCATTAGGACTTGTCAACATATTATTTTACACTGTTTATGATCTGTAGAATTACACTCTTCAGTATTGTATTGCATAAAGAAATGCCTTAAAATTAGCTTTAATTGGAGGAGGGGAGGGAGCACATTTCTGTTCGGGCACCGGGAAAGACGGAAGGATCCTGGTGTTTGAGAAGCAATGAAACTGCATTTTAAAATCAGTCCTTTGAACTTTCTGTGCCATGCAGTTAACAGTTTATGAAGATATATTAATAATGCCTGTCCTGGTTATTAGAAAAAGAACTACTGGTGTCTTTATGAAGGAATAAATAACTACAAGAAAGATAGGGTTATAAAATTTAAAATAACTGTCTTCCAGAAAAGACAAAAGTGGGGAAATTACAAGTCATTGTAGCTGATGTAATAAATGCAGAATGAGTTATCTTGCTGTGCTCTTATTTATTCTTGTTTTATCTGACTACCCTGCTTTTCTAGGTAGTGAATATGATGAGGAGGAAGTAGACTATGAAGAATCAGACAGTGATGAGTCCTGGACTACAGAAAGTGCTATCAGCTCTGAAGCTATCCTTAGTTCAATGTGCATGAATGGAGGGGATGAGAAACCTTTTGCCTGTCCTGTTCCTGGATGTAAAAAAAGATATAAGGTAAGTAGTAGTGCAGACCTACCTCATTTCCTGCTGGTGTAGGTGGTGGGGGAAGCCTCTAAAATCAGTTTGGAGTATTCTCATTTAATAGACTTTTCACAATTATTTTTGTGATATTTTGGCAGCATATTTTATTCACTCGTTTCGTCTCAAGCACAGCCAAGTTTATCAGTTTTACAAGGGATGTCTGTCAGTAGAGATTACATATAGCAACTCTTCTGCTGTACACATTTTAATGAGCTTTCTATTATTTAGACAAATTAACTGCAGAATGCAGAAGCAAAATAATCTCTTGGGTCCCTTTCAGAAACGTGAAATAAAAAGCTTCTGTCCATCTGTGCCAGAAAGAATTCCTTCTGCTTAACTGCTAGAGATACCACCTCATCTTTAGTGAGACAGTGCCCAGGTGCATTTTCTGATAAAGATGATGTGTGGAATGTAGTGGTTAACATCGTGCAAGTCAGAATTCACCTCGGGAAGGCAGTCTTGGAGAAACTCTGGCATCATTTTTGTCCTGGCTCCAAGCTCCTGTGACCTGCACAGCTGTCAGTGACCCCACGTGCAGGGCTTGCATCCCTCTGCGTGACACCCTGGGAAACAATTCCCTGGCCCCCCGCCCCACCCCGTTCTTTAATTGCTCTCCATCATGAGCAATTTTTGTCCTTTATGCAAGTGAAGCATTTCTCAACTGGAACCTTGAGCTGGCCGATGTGGAACATGCTGGGATGTTACAGGAGTGTTGCTTCACGTGCATCAGTGCAGAGACAGATGAAAGGGTGTTGAACATCTTGCACTTCAGTATGGTGTTCTCTATCCACTCACATTTGGGAATGGAAGTAGTGTGTTGGCACACTTCCTCTAAGTCATTTTCTAAAGTTTTTGCATGAACTACTGGAAAATCCAACCACTGACCCTACACCCTAGAAAAACCTCGGTGGCTGGGTTGGTTTTTCACTAGTTGTATTTTATGGCTTGTCCTTTAAATAACTGATAAGTTGGGACTTAAAAGAGAACAGAAATATGAAATAGAAATATAGGAAGGCCAGTAGCATTTGAGATGAAACAGTTGTGGCAAGAATGGAGAAACTGTGCATGAAACCATGCAGTGGATGAAAATCTGTTTCAGTGATGCTGCAGGAGCTCCCACAGCAGCAGATCACAAGACTCAGGTTCCTGTACAGACCACTTGACCCTGACAACACTATTTCATAAAACATGGACAAGAAAGCAGTGTGCTGTTTTCTTAGTGACATACAGCTCTTTTTGCTGAGATTATCCTGAAGTACGTAGTGTTTATTCCCCAGTTACAGGAAAAACTGAACACCATCTCCAGGGCCAGGGCAGAGGGAAAGATGGTTGTGGACTACTTGCAAGTATTACTTTGCAGATAAACTCACATTATTGAAGAGCAGTACTTCCCTTGCGTGTGGTAGGAGCTGTGCCAGATGGAGGGTACAGTATAAAAAGCTAAATCCCTAGCTCAGGAAGCAAACAAGCCATGGTGATTGTTAGAAGTCATGTGCCCAGAGGGCATCTATGCACTGCAGAAAACATTCACTTAATGGCAAAGGCTGGAAGGAGAACCCTGTAATTTGCTATATCCTGTCTGTTCTCTGTTTGACTGCCAGCCCTCTGTCTTTTTATTGCCCAAATGAGCAAGCTGTTTGTGCCTGCTTCTGCTATCTTGCTGCCTTCATCTCAAATGCACGAGGACTGTCTGTAAGGGGTATCTTGTACACCATTAATGGTAGAGCAGCCAGGCAGGGGAACAAATTAATGACCCTTAGAGGGGCTGACAGGGAGCAGCAGCAAATAAAAAGTACCATATTCTCCAAAGAGACTCACCTCTGTTTAGTCCTGATAGAAAAGCACATTTCCTTAAACTCTGCCTCACCTCATTCTCTTTTCTCTGGGCTCTGTTTCCTCCCTTTTTTATTTTCAGCCTATTATTTTTCTTTTTGCATTTTTATCTTTGTTTCCTTCCTTTTAGGTTTGTGTCGACTGTGTTTCTTGTTTCCTCTTTATCTTCCTTCTGCTTAACCCACTTGTCTGACCAATTATTTGCAGAGTCTGGGTAGGGAGTCCTGTGATCAAAGCCCTGGGATTTTCTGGTGGGTACTGGATAATCACAGTCAGGACTGTAAAACAATTATAGTGCTCCAAACAGGAACACAGACATGCACATACAGTAACTGCCAGGCTCACTTTACGGCTGAGAAAGGATGCATTCCTTTAGGGAGCGAGGAGGAAAGGAGGATATACACAGTTTTCTTTTGTCTGGCCTTAGGTGACGTAAGTTTGAGAAGCAGAATGGTATTTTTAGAGATTTTATTTGTATTACAGTACTGCTTAAAGGACCCAGTAGAGATGGGGCACCTTTTTGCAAACAATGTTCAAGGATAAGAGATGGCCTCTGCACTGAAAAGTCATTATGGAAAGGTAAATAAGACAAGAATGAGTACAACAAATACTCCCAAGGAATGGGCTGGGGCGGACAATGGAAACTGTAAGGAGAACATGTTTATACACAAGCCCAGATGTGTATCAGAAGCCCCTGCTGGCCTCCTGCCCAGCTGCTGTCTCCTGGCGCTTTCCCATAGGTAGTGCAAATAGTCATAAACATTTCGCTGTTCTTCAGGAACTTTATTTTTAAAAATTGTTTGCTTATAATACGTATTGGTACTCTGTATAATATAACATAGATTTTCTTGAGAAGCCACAGATCCTGGGGGAAATATTGTTCTTTAAATTACATATAAATTTCTTTGTGGGATAGTCAGAAACATATAAGTGAGCCTGAAACACACAGACTTCTAGATGCTTTAAACACAAGTCTTTGAAGTTCTGACGCTTGCTTTCTTCTCTAATGATGCTTACTGAGCTAGAAATGAAGTTATAATTACTTTATAGTTTTCCATTTATGGATATTTTTTTTCTTCCTGTGATTCATCTTTGATGCCTGAAATTTGATTTTTAGAAAATCATCTGTGTGATTCAGAGGAACCCAAATGTATTATCCTTGTTTCTGTGGAGTTCACGCTCACCAGACTTCGGATTTACATCCAAATTTAGATACCCTGTCCAGAAGTTTACGGATATCAAATAGTTAATGTGCTTTGCAAAATACCACCTGTAGGAGCTAAAATGGGGATTTATGAAGGTGTTGATTAGTTTTCCTTTTATTCTATGCCCCCTGAATGATCTCTAGCTCTGGAGAAGGACATTGAAAATGTGTATAAGATGTAGATAAACCTACTCAGGCAACATCCAAAGAGCAAATGAAGTTTGAGACATAGATACAACAAACCCCACAAATAATGCATATATGCTAGCATAGAGAAAACCCTAGGTATTTATCCTAAATTTTCTAGTTTGTGCACATTTAGTAATAAAAAGAATAATAGATTTCAGTGGATACAGAATGTAGCTTATATGCACGACTTTTCTTTGGCCTTGGGCAAGAGAAGTGAAACCTTCCAAGGCTGCTGAGCATTGGGCTTGTCTGCCTGGCAGGTGAAAGGGTGAGAGTCCTGCCAGGTGGCACAAACCCCCAGGAAGGCTGACCTACAAGTGGTGAGACCCAGCAGAGGTTAGGGAAGGAGAATACTGAAGTGAGAGGGAAACAAGGGAATTTACTTGAAAGAAAGGAGCAAGCCAGAGCTTGCAAGTTGAACAGAGGAACCGGACCCACAAAGGAAACTTGAGGATGAAGAGCCAAGAGTACAAAAACATTGTATGAATGTCCAAGGCTGAAACAAGAGATCTCTCAAGCCATCCTTTTGAGGTGTCCTTTCCTACTTGAAGTGGGGCTGGCAAGTTCTCTGCAGTGTAGTGCCTCTGTGAGTCCTGCCGTGCAAACGAGGCCCTGCCCAACAAGGGCCTTTGTGCCCGTGCAAACCAGGTAGTGCCAGCCTAAACTTCTCTATCGCCTCCTGATCTGGTCCTGGGTTAATAATTGTTTCCTGCTGGTCAAGATTTTTAGAGTGCCCTTCTCTGCTGCCATCTTCTTCCTCAATCATCTGTGAGAGTAAATAGTGAGCAACCTAAGTAACCAGAGCAATAAAAGTGATGTACGAGTTTGGCCATGCCTTTTGCTGTACCTCAGCAAACTCAGCCCAGACGTACAACAAAGTGTTTACATTGCAGCAGTGGAAAAAGTGCCAAAGAGTCACTGTAATTCTAACAACAGTTTCCTTTTAGACAGAAGTACAGGTCCAATTTCACGTTACACAAGCTCCTCATGCTCTGTGTGGTTACTGTTTTTCAAACCTTCCATGGTTCAGTTCATCCCACGTAGGTTTCTGCTTTAACATCTCCTTAAATTTTTCTGCCTTAAAACACCTTCCCCCCTTCACCAAAGCATGGGGTGTACTGGGGCTGATGGATCATGAAAATTTTGGATCAGGAGAAGTGTACCATTGGCATGGCATAGTGAGGGTGATTTGTGATTGCAGACTTGTGGCATCTGTAGCAATTGACAGTAGCTCAAAAGCATCTACAAGTGGTTTCTTAGAAAAATTAAAAGTTTAAACAGGAACAGGTTTTTGTTAGGAAAATATTGTTATTATAGGTAATAGGGCTTCATTTTAAAATTTCACTGCAGTAGCAAAAGTTTAGCAGGTCACCCCCAGATTTCCTCAACTTTTGAAGGCACAGGTCCTTAAAGGTACGCGGATAATGACAGATGCCTTACGAAGTCCTCGTGCCATCCAGTGGCAGTCCCGGCCCCTTCACCCCAAGGGTTCTGTGGGTGCTGGAGGTTGAAACTATGTGCAAGATGATCCAAAAGCTGCCCCAGGATCTCAGACTACTTGCAGAGAATTCACTTGGCTGCTCTGGAGGCTGACGTGTAGCTTTGATGTGATCTTGGAGTTGTGGTGGTACAGCTTTCTGCCTCCTGAGTGCTCTGCACCCAGACAAACCCTGCCCTGATGGCTCGTGTTCCTGTGTCTGGTTGGTGTTGGAGACGGGGGATTCGCAGCTCCCCCATCTACGGAGACAGCTGTGCAGGGGTTCTCCAGCATTTTTAAGGGTGTAAAGGGCAATTCAGAGGCTGGATTTTCAGTTTCAGGTGAGGATTCGGTGCCTGGATGCTCTGGAGGAGAGGAGCATGACTCTGTGGGCAGAGCAGTTGCTTGCAGTCTTCCATCCCTTTTCGAGGGTGGGTATTTGAGACCGTTTTTCTGTGAGTTCCGAGCTGGAGCTTCCACTTGCTGTAAGCTGCACATTGATAAACCTTGTTTAAAGAGCCAAGGGGACTTTCTGTTATGTGTAACACCAGGCAGTGGTTCAGCAAAGGCAAAATCCCTAAGACCCAACTGAGTGGGTTGTTTAATATCCAGGCTGTTAGTTGNTTTTTTTTTTAATCTTTAAAAAAATACTGAGATACATATCTGGAGAGAACACAAGAGAGCCTTGGAAATGTCTCTTTTTGTCACAAGTGCTATCTTCTTTGGTTTCATCCTAGGAGAAGCTCAGATGAAAGACAGTGTGCCTTTGCTTATTCATCCAAAAATCCAAACTCTTTAGTGGAAGCAGATTAGAGACTCGAGTATACTACACAGAACAGTATCACAACAGCTGCTGAGATCACAACAGCTTCTTCCATTGCTGCCAGAAACACATGAAAAGGAAGACAGGGGAATTAACTTTGATTTATGTTTAGTAAGGTTTTTGGTTGACGTGGCAGAGGTGTGGCCTGCTTCCTGCCCTTGCCAGTGTAACGGGGTGTGTGTTGTGTTGCTGTGTGTTGCACTAGTGGGGATCAGTTTTAGCTGAGGAGTATTCCCAAACAACAGCTATTTTGAAGACAGCTTCTCTGGATTATTTTTTAAGTGTCCTGTGTAACTCTTTGAGTTAAGCATTCCCTGCAGTTAATTCTTTGGAGGCAATGTGTAAACGATCAGAATTTGCTGGAGCTTAAAGCCATATCTAGAAACAATGACACGAAACAGAACAGACCCACCATGGGGGGAGTCTCAGCTCTTTAAAGAGGTGTGACCCGAGTCTTCATGCCAATTCTTTGTTTGCTTGTAAATGAACCTCTGAATAAGATTTGTCAGTGCTATATGAAAAAGATGTCAAGACACAAAGAGCAACCATGTGTGAGCCCATTAAATGGTATTCTTTGGGAAGTGATGTACATTGGGAGATAAAAATCAGCATTACCCAGATGGGTGTGTTTTGAGAACCACACAGATAATTCTCCTTGTCCCACCTGGTACCTTGGGAGCACAGTCCATGTGCAACACCCAGCAGGAGCTCCTGGCCATTTACGGGATCCTGCTCATAACGCTGATCCATTTTCAGTTTTTAACTGGAAGCAGAGCCTGAATCAGCCCACCTGAGCACTGACATTTTCCCTTCTCCCTCACAGAATGTGAATGGTATCAAGTACCACGCCAAGAACGGCCACAGAACACAAATCCGCGTACGCAAACCATTCAAATGTCGCTGTGGAAAGAGTTACAAGACAGCTCAGGGCCTGCGGCACCACACAATCAATTTCCATCCCCCCGTGTCTGCTGAGATCATCAGGAAGATGCAGCAATAACATGCTGGTCACAAATGTGCCAAGAAATCCTCACCAGCAGTTGCTGATTTTGAGAACAGCCACCTTTTTCAGGGGAAGCACTCAGCAACCCTTTAAAAAAATTAAATGCATGCTTTAAAATTTTCTGTAATTTTGGAATGATGTATCTTTGTAGAGTTAATGATTTTGTACATTTGCACATGTTATCATCATACCCATTTTCATTACTTTGAGATAAGGTGCTATAAAAGCTATAGGTTCTTCAGAACGATTTTCTCAAAAAAAACAAAAAAAGGAACTAGGGGGACGTTGCGTATTTAGTTGTACTGACGTGTGAGACAGGAGCGCGAGGAGGAGAGCTTGGCACTGACATCCTTTCAAGATTGTAACGTGATGAAGACTTTCGATGCATCTGTCAATGTGTGTGCAAAACCAAAACAGTACCGCCCTCGTCAAACTATAGTTAACATGCCTTACATAACGGAGTTATCAGTGGAGTAGCAAGTCTTTTAGGTAATGGAAATATAAATAAGAAAGAATGTTTAACATAATATGCTAAAAATATTTTCATACTTAAATAACATACATAAAAAGGTGTGCTTGCTGTATTTTATATTATCTTGCAAATCTTTTTTTTTCTCCCTCTTGAAATGCTGAAAACCTTGCCATTCGAACTAGTAAACAATCACTTTAGTGTTAGCAATTACATTTTTTTCTCTGTACAAGATGTCATTTTATGTTCACGCCCATCAAACTTTTGAGGACCAATATCCCAGTCCAACTAAATATTTAACCCTGAACTATCTGTTAGAAAGACACTTGGAAATACTTAAGTGCAAATTTATGTGTGTGTGAGAAACAATTATCTTCATCTCAGATGAAGTTTTGAAGCACTTTGTAGTTCTCTATTGCCAACAGATTTAATGTTTTATGTGTTGCCAATTCTTGCAACTACTGTACAAGCATGTGCTGTGGTTGCAAATAAAAATGAGAAATTCAGCGCATGGTTTAAGGAGGTCCGTTGGTTGTGCCGAGGGAGTTCTAATGCCTCTCCCTCACATTCAAGAAGTTTTGAGGTTTTTTTTTTTGCTTTGAGGTTTTTTGCTTCTCATTGTAGGTCACCGCATTCCATTTGGAAGTGTCTGTTTAGCTTTACAATTAATTTTGCTGAAATATGACATTTGAGCCTTATTGAAGATTAAGTGCTTCTTGCAGCAGGTGGTCAGAGACTGACTTAAAAGCCAACATGAGAGCGCTTCGTGTCTGGACCATACCTGAACATTTGTTGCTTGCCATCCTGCCTTGAGCATTCTTCTCACAAGTGCTATTCCTGGAGTTCAGCTGGCCGGGAGCAGAGGTGGGCACCCTCCACCAGCCCGGGCCTGAACACTTCCTTGCCCAGCAAGGGTGAGGGACGAATTCCCAGTGTTAACACAGTCATTGCCTTGGCTTGGTTCCTGTTCTTTTAAGTGCAAAAGAAAGCTCACATAAAGGAGGAATGAGCTTCCCCTATTTTTTTTCCAAAGCTTTAAAGGAAAACCTCGTAAGGATGACAATTACCTATTCTCCAGCAGAGTAAAAATCTCACTAAAACAACATAACAATCATCCTAATGAGCAAGTGTTTAGAACAGCCAAAGTGAAGCAAAACATCCCTCCCTCAGATCCCAGAGAGGTGACCGTGACAGCCGGGTTTAGAGGATGATCCAGACATGAGAGTTACTGGTACACACAAGGCCCCAGGTGGCCACTTCCCACCTTCTGCAGCTTTGGCAACAGATCTGGCCAACAAACACGTTTTGGCTCTGCTCCTAGTGCAAGAACTACAAGCTGGGCGAGTTTGTTCAACAGCTAAACAGTTGTAAAACGTCATTGTTGCATGTAAATTCCTTTCAAATATAAAAATGAAATTCCAGTTTCTATTTACCTATTCATTGTGACAGTATTATTAAACAGGTAAAGATGGGACTATTTTGTTATACTGTGTATAGTGAATGTATTGTACTGTGTCTGTGAAAAGTGTGCTTTAAATTATATTTTCATATGTTTTGTTGGGGACAAAGTACTTTAAGTTTGAAAGTGACAGAGGTTTGTTTTAGAACTGAAGGCAACTTAAAGAATTCCTGTCAGGAAAGCTGCTTATAAATGTAAATCAAATCACATTTAAAATAAACTGCCTCTGACCTAAAAAGACTGGTCTCTTCTCATTCCTAACCTAAAGAGTTAAGTTCTTGGGCTGTGTAGAGTCTTTTATTTGTTTATTTTACTTTGGTATCATCAAACTCTTGGGAGCCTGTTCTGTTTTCATCTGCTGTTGAATTACAGGAAGAAAAGAAACTTGACAAAAAATGCACTTTCAGTACTTCCATGCTTTTCCTCAGGCCACCTCTTGCTATGAAGCTCCCAGTTACAAAAATCTTTAGACTGCAAGTGGCACACGAGCACTGATGAGTTGCTGCTGCCCAGGACACTGCAATTCATCCATGTCATGCAGTTTTTAGTAACTCCTGCATTAACTGGATATTGCACATGTTCATGAGGGAACTGCAGACAACAGAAGCTACTCCAAGCCTTAATCTCAGAATCTCCCTCTCAAAGAAAGAACATGAACAGATATGAGGAGCAACCCTTTCTTCATCATACAAAGCTGAGTCATCATTTACTCCTAAGTAAAGTCTACACTCAGTGTAATTTCAAAATGAGCAGCAGGAAAATAGACCACTGACTCCATGAATAATTCTGCTTTTAATGTAACAAGACTACTGTACAACAAGTGGGAAGCAAATTTACTTAATACAGTTAAAGTAAATATAAAATGTTTAGATATACACACGTGTTTTTACTTATTGGAAAGAAATACATAAAGTTAAAACGCAAAAGTTTTAAAAGCCAAAAGGAACACAATCCACTGTTGTGAAAATAGAACAATATTTTCTACTGAATAAAACTGCAACATAATGGCAATAACTTTATTAAACAATTACTTTTAGGCATTTAAGCACAGCCGTTTCTTTCAACTCAAAACCACAGCCTTAAAGTGTAACGTACCTCATTTAACATTACCCCTTAAGGCAAACATTCTAGATATGAAACTGAAGTATTTGCCATTCCTTTTGTTGCAAGCCTGGAACCTCACAGTACATGCATCTACATCTCAGAAATGTACTAGAAAACTATATTTTCATAGGGTAAGTAATGTAACTTTCCAATTTAAGTGTTACTCAGAGAAAAACTACGTGGCTTAGCTAGGAGAAATACCTGCTTGTTACATTTTTAATTGTGCCTCAGTTATCAGGTTAAGAGAAACCACAGGTGTTTTGGTGACCTTTTTTAAATGTAGCTGAAGAACAACATGAAGCCAATCTCATTTTTTCTGAGGCTCAGTCATTCCTGTGTCCTTAGGCATTCCACTAAGTAGGGGAAGAAATTCCACTAAGTAGGGGAATAAATAGCTACATACACAACAAGGTGGAGGGCTGTGGGTCTCCTTAGTACAATGTTAGGCAGAGAGAAAATAACCCCATAGCAGCTTACAGCCACGGCTCCCATTAGAGTACATGAGCTTTTAATCAGAAGTTTGCACTGTTACAGAAAGCTGCACTGCTTTTGTTCCAGAGGTGGACTACTCAGTGTGGTGGGGTTTTAAGCTACGCCACAAAACAAAGTATTTAATCAAAATTTAATACGTTCTGATCAAAGTGCGTCTGGACGTGCCTCTCAAAGCCTTGCTGGTCGTAGTCGGGCGGGAACTGCTCACTGCACATGGGACACACCTTCCAGTGGCTCTCAACGTGCTCCTCAAATTTGCTCTGGTCGTAGTTCGGGGGAAACATGACATCGCAGAGAGGGCATTTCTTGTGCACATCAAAACTTCACAAGGAGGTGGAGAGAAAGTAAAAAGGGAACAGTTTATTTCTATTTATTCTGTTGATGCAAACTAAAAGCAGGGTCCTGCTGCCACCAACATTAAGAACTTTACTACCAACTTAAATTTGAGTGGACTTTGTATCTAAGTATCATCCAGTTCATTTACGTGTTTTTGCCGAAAGCACTCGATACAGTCAGAGCAGTTTTACACACAAATTCCAAAATAACCTGGCATTTTAAAAGCAACATAATTTTGACCTTATTCCAGCTACCATTGAATACAAATCTATTGAATGCCTTAATGGCCAAACAGTTTCATGGGAAACCACTCTCTCTGCTCATAAATGCTTGCTCTTAGCAAACATAACACTTTATAAAAGCTCTAAACTTAGGTTCACAATTAGTTTGGCAAGAGAGGGGAAAAAACAAGTTATTCATTCATTTACTACAAAAATTGTCCAAATTCCATCAATGTAAGGTAGAGCACAAACAGCCTGCCCAGTCTCACGGCATATTCTCTGCCAGTTAATTGTAAACCAAACATTCACTGAAAATGCTTGGTGGCTTTTCACCTCCACCCCCACCCTTGAGTAGTTCTACAGAAACCCCTCCATGCCCTCAAAGACCAATAGAAGATAACATCTACCTGGAATCAAAGCAGAAACCTGTGCCCCGCTCACGCAAGAGAAGACTTGGAGGATCAGGAGCAGAAGGTACAGTGTTGTCATCATCCTGTTGAAAAGGGAAAGTATTTTAAAGAATAACCCCTATAAACAGCTTTTTTTTTCTCCTCAATATGCATTTTTATTATCGAACACAAACCCAGATGAAATTTACCTTCACTCTGTAATTTCCGCAGCACAAGTTATACTTTTGTGCATCTTGTGCAACACTGGCCCCATTAACACTTAGTTCTTAGTTAATTTCTGCAGTATAAGCCCTCTTCCTCCCCTCCCCTCCCCTTTTTCTTAAAGGCATTTGGCTTACTGCTGGTCACTTGGTAAGAGAGAATTGTTTACATCTTTTGCCCTCTCTTTCAGCTTCTGGCAAGTGTATTACCCACCACATACAAATATAACATTCCTCCTTGTTCCTTTTTGAGAAACATCTGAAAAAGAGGACGATGCTTTCCTCTGCTCAGGCACACCTGCACTGTCCTACATGGCTGCCCTGCAAGAACTCTCTTCAACAGAAGGCAAGCACATGTGAAAGCCTTTGGAATGTCCTACGGCTACAGCTTTTTTGTGGCCCAGTTCCCTTAATTGTGAAATTCATACTGTGTGTTCCTTACAGCAGCTTCTGACCCAGGCCCTGCACAAAAATGTCAATACTGAGTATGTACTGATATTACCCTTTTAAGATACAGAACGTCTGTCTCTTCAGTGTACTTTTGCTCTTGGCCAAGTCACAGAGATCAGTTCTTAACCTTTCGGGATGCCTAACCCACACAAGAAGAATGCAAATGTCTCTGTGTTGAGCTGACCTCACAGAGATGTTAGAGAGATTACTGTGTAACCAAGGCATGGTCAAACAGGAACCATGAGAACTTTATCTTAGTCTGAGAGGACTTCCCAGCTATTCTAATTACAAGTTACAGTAAACACTATACAGTCACCAAGAATTAAAAATTCTCACGCATTGCTCTGGGGTAACTCAGAACCTCTGGAAAACAGAGAAGGTCCCATTGTATTGGACTCCAACAGCTGTCTATTTCTGTCATTTCTGATGGACAAAACTCCTAAGTGTTTCATGTAAAACAGAGCACTTTATGGGGGGAGGACAGATCATCATGTTTCACATGATTCTCATCTTAGTTCACTGCCATTTAGTGCCCAGTATCATCCAGCAAGCCATTCTTTATTCTTATAAATTAGGTTACATGTGCTTTTCAACCTGACATTTAAACAACTATCATTCTCCCCTGGTAAAAAGGACCATCCCTGACAGCTCAAAAGACAAAATGAGGTGGCAATTGAAGCTGCTTTACAGAGAGTTTGACAATTTCTGGGACACCAGGCCTCAGTGGCTCCGCCTATGCTGTATTTTAAGCAAAGGCATCAGCTTACTTCAAGACCGTGTGGTTGAGTCATCCAACTTATTTCAGTGAAAGCCCACACCCATAACTTGAGAAAGAAAGAGTTTAATATGCCCTTCATGTAGATCCAAAGCCACCTTTCCTGCAGTCCAGACTGATGACCAGGGACATGGACATGGCTGCACATTCTTAGTCTGAGACCTCTACAGGGCCCTGCAATGAAGTAACGCAGTGGGTACACGGCCTTAGATTCTTAGGAAAAGAGAGTGGTACCATGTACCCACAGGCTGGCACCATGGTCCTGTAGCATAATACGTGCCAGGTCTCCTGATCTCAGAAGCCTGAATAATTAGGTGAATAAACGACAAAGTATGCCTTTAACATCATGACTTAACTATTATCACTGGACTGTACCTCTGGCTCTTTAAAAAATTCCAACAATGAGTTCCACAGATTAAGTGAATCATAAAGATAAATACAGTATTACACACTAAAACATGGTAAAAAAAGGGGGTTTGCCACTAGGGGAAAAAGGGAAAGCCAGATATGAAACTGTCAGAGTAAGTGCGACTCGATTAGTTGTACCGAAACCAACCAATTCTGTCTCAAGTACTGCTTTCATAATTACAACTGCAAGCAGTGCCAGGATTGTTAAACAGAATTAGAAAGCTGTGTGACACAGTACAAAACCACAGACTTGAACAATCCCATCCCCAAGTACAAGAGATCATTTTAACATGCAGCAGTAAGGCCCATCCCAGGCCTTACAACAACACATGAACAGACACAGGGCGGACGTGCAGTGCGGGCAGACTGGGAAGAAGAGCAGACATTTCATTTCTGTGATTCAGCTCTGCTGTAGGAGTGAAATCAAACTCATTCCTCTAGGCCTCTCAATCTCTCTGCAAGCAGTCTGCTCTCCCAAGAGACACCTGGATACCAACTGCTTGTTTTATGTCCTCCCTATACAAAAGATTGTAATTGGCTGCCAGGGTCAGATCAGGCTAATAATGCATTGTGGGGGCTTTTGCTAGAAGAAAGGCCATTTTGGAGTCATCTGAAAAATATCCTGACCTGGTGCTCAGTTGCCAAGAGTTATATTCTCTATTCCCCACACATGTACTGTGACTAAGACATTGTTTAAAAGTCTCAGGATAGTTATTCTGGGCTTGCTGCCAACTGTAATCAGGACTACACTGCTAAATACTTTAGTATTTTATATATATATATATATATGTTTTGTTTATGGATCTCTCCCTTACTGCTAGGAATTCTTTGCTCCCAACGATTCCATTTTGGTCAATTACAGCAGCATGAGCAAATGGATAGTGTTGAGCAGATGACGGCAGGAACTTGTGGCAAGTCATCCACTCCACACAAAATCACCACTGTGCATGTGCTCGGCTGACACTATTAACACAGAGCAGTTTATCCCTCTCAGAAATCATGGTTTAATTGGCCTACGAGTTCCTAAAGTCAAAGGTACAAGAATCCTGTAAAGTCTTCCCAGTCATACAAAACTGATGGGTTTTTATGTCAACCAAACACATGGAAGTGCCCATTTCTAAGGAACCAAGTTTTGGGAGCAACCAAATTGGAAAACAACAGCACAAAAATTCTAAGGGATTTTAATATCTTGTGTTATATTAATCTAAGAAATGAAGGGTGTTGTAGTCACTTCCACCTCTTCATGGCTAAAAGATCTTGTATCTTAGATAAATAAAGGAGACATGTTCATCATCATAGGTAAGCCACTACCAAAACAGCCATGAAGTGGTGGAAGTGATTACAACACCCTTTGTTTCTTAAACTAATATAATGTGTACTAATAGAATGTGGACAGGAGGACAGCAGAAGTCCATACAACTGTAGTATTTTAAACAAAGCAGCAAGCCTACCAATCCTTTTCTTCTGGGAGGGAATCCTCCTCCAGCAAAAGGCTATGCATCCTGCTGGTTGAAAAAATGCGAAGAACTACATCTTAAATAGCTTATTTTAATAAATAGTCCAAGGAATGGTAATCTCTTCATATTTATCATTTTATATTTGCTGTTTCTTCTGCAGAAATGACAGACTCTTCTTTATAATGAATCACCTACATATGTGGAAGTTTTCCCTGGTTATTTATTTACATCCTGCCTCAGAACTGTTTTATCTTTGGCATATTACTAAGTCTCCCTAGAAAGATTCCTGCAGCTTCTCATTTCCATATAAATTTGTATACTATACATACAGACTATTTGGGCAAGGAGCAAGCAACTGATTCTCAACTGCAAATAAAAAATAAAGGTACAAGTGATTTGATTTAAAGGCAGCTTTCCTCAGGCTGAACTTTATTTAAGCCTGTTATATTCCACCTCATTACAAAAATCCAAGCTGTGTCTGCAAACGAGCACAAGACTCTAGCACTGTTTCTCTTGGGTTTGCAAGAGGGCAAAGCACATAGATCAGAGAGAACACCCTGCTAATTAAACTGCAGCAGATGACTAAAGAAGAGAAGAGCTTGTCAGATGTAATAGCTACGTCAAGAATGATCAGATTAAATATGCAAAATGTGAAGTAAAGGTGGGGACAGCATTAAGCTCACATTTGAGATCCTGAACAGGCTGCAAAAGCTCTGACAGTTTTTCTAATTATTCACAGTAATGGACATTGGGAGCAAAAGGTAGGAGAGAGAAATACATTTTTCTCCATTATAGGTGCTGAGCACCAGGGCTAAAATCATGCCTGTCTGAACACTGATCAGTTTCTGCAAAGG
The DNA here is from genome assembly GCA_013397175.1 of Platysteira castanea. NCBI lineage: Eukaryota > Metazoa > Chordata > Aves > Passeriformes > Platysteira > Platysteira castanea. The sequence goes on along the minus strand of VYXC01011827.1, from coordinate 1,363,467 downwards.
TTAATAGCAATTAAATGTGGCAAACTAGACTAAATGAGAAACAGGTCATGATACCACTGTACTTGCAAAGAGCACAATACTTTGCAGAAAGGTATTTCTTGTTTAATATTTTTGAAGGTGCAAGAGTACTTGGAATAAGAAAGAGTAATAGGTCTGTTCCTGTTCAAATGAAGACATACAGTCCAATTTATTACAGAAGCCAATTTTTTATACCAGAATGTGCAAGTTAACTGTACTAAAAAGAAAAACTAACCAGAAACATGAAACAAAGCCCTAAAAAAAAGTCAGTGGAACTGTATCCCTTTCAGTTTAATCACCTTTAGGTAACAGTCAATTAAGCTCTTCCAAATACATGTCCAACAGCAAAAAGCATTCAAAATGGAAATTAATAAATGCAGTAGTATTTTATAGAGAAAGAAAGATTAATAGATTAGCATAATGTATCTAGTAGGATATCAATTTACAGTTAGCATTTAACTGAAAATACTGGTATCTAAACACTTTACATTTTCATTTGTTCTGTTCCACTTTAGTTTCTACATTCCTATTATAAAATGAGTGAGACATGGCTACAATTTGAGCTCTCATTCTACCACACAGGAGAGAAAAATTGTAAGTGGAGATTACTTGGCTTTTTTTACTTTAGTACTTAAAAAGATTAAGAAGCTACTGTCCTAATACCAAAACAAGCTGTCAATAACTCAAGAGATTAGGAGAACAAGTATATTAACATCAATAGACGTGCAGAGTTTTCTCCTTCAACGCAAGCAAAATTCACCAAAAACGTTTTTAGGGAAAAGAAAAATCAATTGAAAATTTACATAACAATAAATCAGGCTTATCAGATATGGAAAACCTATGTGAAACTCTTGGTAACTCATCAATAAATGTATCAAAGAAAATACATAATAAAAAAGGTAACTTGCATTGCTATCCTCAGGATCTTCTAAACCATCAGGCCGACTGAGATTGCGTGAAGGCTGGCTACACACGACCTCATCTTCTAGCTCCCAAAAGGAACTTCTAACAGGTGGTCTTTGGATCTCATCAGGATTAAATGCACCATCTGCTCCATCTGAAGAAAAATTAATTAGGACATCTTTGTTCAGTAGTTTGTATTTTGAGATTACAGATGTGCTATCTTACCTTTAAAAATCAAGAGTTAAACACATTTTCGGTTTAGATAATATAAAACAATAGGAGAGAATCAGCTTCCTCCAGAGGTGTTTAAAATTTTGTTTACCTTACTGATTCTCATCATAAAATAAAAGCCCTTTACTGATGTTCATCAGTCAGAAAAGGCTCTGTAAACCAGTCTGAAGACTGCTGGTACTTAAACTGCATTAAATGAAGCATTGCTTTTGAAACAGCAAGGGAGAAATTATATTCAGGGGAGTGAAATTTTTTTACCTCTTCTTTCCTGAATTGCATAAGGGTTTCCATATTGCAATACTGGTAGTCTACTTGGCACTGCAGGAATTGGTCCATTTTCCTCTGAATACGGGTTGCGAAAATGTAATGTCTGCTGTGAAGTCTGTCCTTCCATCATCCTTCCAGCTTGATCTCCTGGTGTCCTGACAAGCTCCTAAATTATGCAGAGTTCAAAACGTGATTAACCTACGGAGTCCTACCAAAATTTGAAATGTTTAAGAAATATGTTTTTAAAAGAAAAAACTGCTAACCTTCCTAACTGTCTTTTCATTTTGATCTTATGTCAAGTATACCAAAATACCAAAAACAGTCAATGAAGAAAATACAAAGAAGATATTTTAAAGAGATACTATTTTTTCTTAGTTTGTTGTCAGTTAATTCTAATTACATAAACAGAACTGCCGTATTTTTCAAGTATCTGCATTTTTTTACAATGAAGAAAAATTAGCTCAATCAGTAAAAATGGGTAGATTAACAATACCAACTAAAGATAATACACAGTGAGAAAAATTTTTTTAAGTTGCAATTAAAAATAATTTTTTTTCCATATCATACTATATAATTCAAGACTGTTGCATTTTAGTATGTGGAGCACATCTTGGTACATACTTGACATAATTCCATATGAATTCATGACTGGCAGACACTAGAGAACTAGTAAGTACATTGCACTGGATCCCTTCTGATATTTAACAGCAAATATTTATAATCAGAAAAGATTTTCCTTTTTAAAACCGATTTCTTCTGCAATACAGAAGCAGTTTAAAATGAGAGGCATTTAATTTTCATATTACATACAATTAAAATAGAATGTAAAGAAACCTGAGGGTAAAGAGGTGCTGCAAAATAGCCTTAGCCGGAAGTTGGATAGCTAGGGTAGAGACTGATTTTAAAAAAAATAACCTAGAAAAAGATCAAAGGCTAAGTATGGAAATAACATAGAAACAATGTGATTTTATAGTTTTGAAGAGACAGGAAATGAACATTTTTAGCAAGCTATGCTTGGTGACATTTATAAACAAACACTGATAATGAGTATAAATTGAAAAGCTGTTTACTGTCCCATGCTTAAGCTTTTAAATTGTGGTTCCAGTCTAGCAAGGAACTTTGATTCTTTTTTGTAATTATCTATAAATTCGGTAGACAAAGTTCCAAGCTTTTATAAGCTTCATACATTATTATCATTACAGTTGTTCTTATGTGTGGTGTTTAAAATTACTCCCTCCACGTAAACTAGCCTCACCAAAACTCAAATTTTAATTTGATTTCTTTTGAACTAGAAAAATATGAGAGCTCTATTAAGAATTATATCCTTGGTTTAAAAAGAAGATAAATTAAATACCAACTACTTGACAATCGAGAATTTTACCCAAAAAATTAACTAGCCTAATCTGAAAGTTTAGTTTTGTTTCAGTTTATCAGTGTTAAAATGCCTGTTTTTACTAAGTATCTCTTCATACTGGAATTGTAAAGTAATCAAATAAAATTTCAAAGAAAAATCCTAACTTTGCACAATATCGTGCAATACTATCTGAATGTAATAAAGATATTTCATTATTTCACTTTTCAGTAAAACCTAGCTTTGATTAATTGCCATATAATACCTCAGAGGTACTTCTACATTAGCATTAATATTCCAGAATGTTTGACAATACCTTCTCACTGGTAAAGAGTTCCAACTGTGATGCCAATTCCTTTATTCGTCTCTCTTTTTCTGCCAGCTGAATCTATATGAAAAGAAGATTAGGAGTCTTGTATTAGTGAATGGAAACTATTTCCCTGCATTGTGAAAACAAAGTTCCCTGATTAAGTTAATCTTTCAGATGAAAACAGTTTCACCTACTACTGTTACATGCAAAATGTAGTGCTACTACAAATTCAACCAAACAAATCTCACAAAGTTCTATCTGCTGAACAACAGCAGCACACTAGCAGCCTTTTCTTGCCAGTTTTCAGTAAACAGTTGTGGAATGATAAAATTCTATGTTAGAAATGAGGAGTAGTATCAGTGCCACCAATGGCAGGAGGGGCACCACTGCCCAGACACAGCTGAAGGTTTGCAAGCCTCATCTCATTAGTTTTGAAGAAATGTCCTGGCATTGTTTATGTCCTACCACAGAACTTGAGAGAACCAAAAGCTACTCCTGCCTCAAAGACACTAAATTTGTTTCACAAACATCTGCCTTGTGTCTCTATTGGGTGCTCTGGAAGGAGGTGCAACTGACACATTACACAATTCTTCCTGGCTTCAAAATGATGATTTAAGGAATCTCTCTCTACAAAGGACTATTTTATTTGTATTCTGATTCCTTTAGAGACTGCCTCTTCCCCTCTTTTTCTAATTGGCATAACCGCTTATCATTTTTTTTAAATTCTGAAATTCCTTCTCCTAGTTTAGGTCAATGCAGCAAAATCTCCTGACTGGGAAGAAAAGCTCACTTTTTCTCTACCACCTGCACCCTTCTAAATGATAATTTTTTAATTGCCGTCAAAATGCTTTCAATTGTGGAACCAATTATTTATTACACCTGCTGTTGAGAAGTTAAACATTTCACATTAAATTATGCATGGCAACTGATCACTGCTAATTAGTAAAATAAAATAAACTGTAAAGAGCCATGCATTTCATAAAATTGAAATTAGAGCTTCGGAAAGTGTCAGAAAAAGATGGTCTACAGAGTGCTAAAATAAACTGCAGAGTAATTCAGGGTTTTATAAAGAAAAAGTGCTGTAACTACTAATGAAAAGGGGTTCCTAGTAGAACCAATATAGTCACAGTTCAGTTTAATCATTTTTCATCACAATGGGCAAAACCAGGCAGAATTTGTTGACAGAGTCAACTGCATTGTCACCACTAGATTGAGAACCAGCAGAAAAGCTAGTCTCATGGACATTTGTTCCTCTTATCTCATCCCTACTGACCTAAGAAGCTAATTCAACATAAGCATTCCTATCACATAACATCAAAGATTAAGGCCCCTTGTAAGCTACAGCTGCCCATTATGCTTGACTTTCTGGTGAATGTGATACATCACTCTACCAAGACTATACCTGAGGTTCTCCAAATTAAATTCTCACATGATTTTAAAAACAATGGAACACACATCTCTCTCTACTGACTTCAGATAAAATGCATTAGACATCACTACACTGGTAATGCAATATGAAGATTTTAGACAAATACACCAATCCATCTTCCTGTTAGTATTACAGTAAGCAGCAGGAAATTAGAAATCCCTTCCCCTTTTTTCCCCATAATACAAGATTATGTCATTTAGGGGTTTGTCTAAATCCATATTAAAAGACTGACAGCCAGCTGGCAGTAGATCTTAGCAGACCTCTCTTACTTTAAAAGAAGTATTACAAGACTTTATTGTTTCTTCAAGTGCAAAATTTCTATTTACAGCAAAAATACATTTAGTGCGCTTTCTCTATTAAAGCTCTTCATTACTTGAACCATCAGAAATAAACAACCATGTTAAGAACAGGTAACCACTCGTCATAAACAAAACCTGTAACTTACTTCATACTGATCCTCCATTGCTGCCAGCTGTAATTTTATACCCTCATTGATTTTCACTTGTTCTTTCCACTTCAGCTCCAGTTTAGCTAGTTCATCAGCATAAACACTGCATTTCATCTTCTCATCCTAAAGGAGTTTATACCATGGCATGAAATATTTACAATCTTAAGAGATTTTCCCTCCCACCCACAACATCACTGTGTTAACTACATGCTTTTAAAACGAGATCATTTACAAATGGCTTCTCCAAGCCTGACTCAAGACTCCGAAGAGGTCAGGACCACAGAACACTGCATAAATGATGTTCAATAGGCATTTCTTTCCTTGAGTTTTCAACAAGCTGATATTCCTCTTCAGTTTCACAGTTTCAAGTTTCTTTGTACGCTAATACTATTAACCATGATTAGTCTTTCAAGTATCTCTCTTCAATACAAAACTTTTCCTCAAGTGACTTCTACAACCTAAGTATCTTTCATCCAGAAGGTCAAACACAAAGCTTTCTTCAAAAATCACTACGGAATAAACAGCCAGCAGAAGCCAATGCAGGCTCTCCATGGACAGGGTTATGAGCAGAATTACAGGACATTTATTACATCCTGGAAAAACTATTAAATTAGAATAATATCATTGTGATAAATAAAAGAAACAAAATTAAGACAGACAAGACAACACTTAGAAAGAATTTCTGAAACTGTTGTCAACTTTTCACCAGTGCCACTGATGGCAGTATGATGAATCCATCATCATACACACATCCAAACTGGTTAAATGAAAATCAAGTTATGACTGACAGGTACTAATATTTAAAGAGCATTACTATTGTGGCTAAAGCACTACCAGTGCCAACTTTGGTCAAGACAATCAAATAAATGCCTTTATGTGTGACTGAGTCCAAGCTAGTTGGCAGCATCCACTCAGGTGTGAAAGCACCATAAAAGCCATGACATGCAGACAGTGATACACCTTTGGATGGTGTATCAGATCAACATTGCCACACTTGTTCCAAATATCAGCTGGCTTACAGCAACCTGCTGTATTTGATCTTTAAAAGCAATTACACTTAATGTAAGAACAGGAAGTATTTAAAACCTTAAGCATGTGCACATTTGTTTTACTGCATCTTGGTCTTCCTTGTCTGGACCCTCTAAAACCATACATAGCCAAGAGCTGACTGAACAAAAATGTGTTTTCTAATATTAAGGTTTCCACCATAATCACTATCACAAAAAAAGGAAGGCAACTCAGCTGGGTAGGCCTTCTGGTTTTACAGCTTAGCACCTACAGCTACTTTTTGTTCAGCTTTCCGAAGCAGCTGTTTACTTACTGCCAACATTTGCTTGCATTTCTTATACTTCTCTGTTTTCTCAGCAATCTCTTTATTCATTTCACGCACTTGCTCCTTTACCATGGATTCCGAAACTATGTCAGATGGAATGGGGCTAACTGTGAACATTGAAGAAAAAACAAGAACATTGATTTTTTTTGTTCCATAAATAAAGTTTGTATAAGAGAGATGACAGCCCAGATTTAAGAATGCATCAAAAACAAGAGTGCTCCATGTTATCCAAACCAGAGGCAATCAGCATTATGTGCTATGTAAGATCAGCAACCATACTGGCACATCTGTGTTCAGTTCTGTCACACGCTGAAGATGAACATGAATACACACACATGTAGTACTCTCCCAAGAAAGAAAGCAAAGTAAACACCCGAATATGTATGCTATCGTACTAAATATTCTATTCGTACATAAAAACATGAAGTACCTCAGCAAACTACTTCACTGTACACTATCACTGAGCTTGCTGGGATTGTTTTAAGAAACACTTGAATGTACCACAGAGAGGAGGAAACAGAAATTACAACCTATGGTCTTTACAGACAACAAGAATCTGTCAATTATAAAATAACACAGAAAAAACTATTCAGCATTTATGGGCATTTATCAATTTAAACTGAATTTAAAAATCACAGAATGGTTTGGGTTGGATGGGACCTTAAAGACCCTCTAGCTCCAATCCCCCTGCCATGAGCAGGGACTCCATCCAACCTGGCCTTGAACACCCCAAGGCACAGGGCATTCATAATTCCTTTGGGAAGCCCGTTCCAGTGCCTCACCAGTCTCATAGAGATGGATTTCTTCTTTAGTTTTAACCTATTACATACTGAGGTTTTGGAATATTATTTTTCACAATAATAGCTCATAATGATTATAAACATTTTCTAATAAACCACTACCACCTATAATTCATGAAAACAGTCATTTGACTTGACCTTGCCATCACATAATCAGAACTTTTCATTAGATTGGATTGTACAGTAGAATGTTATAGTGGATAGTCATCATAACATGACTGCAAAATTACTGTGCTATTATACTCAAATTGAAAATTTGAGTAAGACTTTTTTTCTTAATAAACTGTTTATTAGCTTGGCAAAACAATCTCTGTTAACCATAAAGCAAAAATTCAAGAGTTCAGTTCTACTGACATTAGTAAATAGCAACTAAACTGATACATGAACTTATTTATGAATGTTACCACTTGGTAAGAGACAAAATATTTAGATCAATCTTCACATCTCTAATTAATACTTTAATTAAACAGAACAAGTCCACCTACTTTATACTATAAATACTATTAGTGACTACTTCACATAGACAACACTTTCAGGCTTATAAAGGCAGACAAAATTTAAGTTGTTGATACCTGGAGATGCAGACAACTTTTTGTCTGTAAGGACGGCAGTAGCTGTCTCAATGTTAGATGCATCTGTCTGTTTCTGCTGATGCCCTGTAGTTTTCTTTGTGAAAAGAAATTTTGTTTTGGTACTTGATTAAATGAAAGCCAAAGCACAAAGTAAGGTATCTTGCACTATCATTTACTCCAAAGTTGGACTAGACAGAACTGCTCATTTAAACAGTAGGTAATAATAAATATGCAAAATCATTTAATTCTACTAATGCTGAAATTGCTTCAGACTATGATTTTTATCATTTTATTTGATGAAGGTCTTTTTCCCTAGAAAGAGTGATTTCTAAGCAAATGATCAGAAAAATCTCATTTTCTAGAGAATCAGTTATATTTAAATTCATTAACTTAATTCTAATAGTCCATTAGAAAAATAGAGTCTGTATCAGGAATGTCTGCTGGACTTCTGGAGTGAAAGCAATGAAATTTGCTGTAAGATGTACAACATTGCCAAAGATGTGGAAGATTTTTAAGGAAAAGCCATAGATGTTCTGATATGACACCTCATTCACCATTGACCTTCTGGATGAGAAGACGACTTTTTTATGCAATGTTCTGTGGATAAGAGAAATACTTAAGTCTGGTTTTCTTAAGAATTCATATTTGCACATCTTGCCATCGCACACAGGCCTTTTCCCTCTTTGAGCTCCTCTCCAACTCTGATTTTTACAAAATTCTGAAGAATTCTGTTTGAAAATAGCTGACAGGTTCAGTTACTAGGTGGCTTAAGATTTGTACTATCATTGAAAAAGATTCATTTATTTATGAAACAGATCTTGGAAGAGTGGTAAGATTTCAAAATACATATGGAATACAACTCCATACTGTGTTGTGGAAACTTCTTCCCCACATTGCTTTTAAATCCTACTTCAGGTTTTCTATTTCCCCTCCTTTTGGGCTTGGGGTTTTTTCTTGGGCTTTTTTGTGGTGGTACTGGATAGAGGTAGTACTTATGGATTGTCCCAGCTTCAGTTTCAAAATTCTTCCTTGAACAGTGTAATGCTTAAAGGTTCAGCCAAACTCTATTAGGCTTCTACATAACACTAGCTGCTATAAATTCTATGCTTGGTTTGGACAATTATCTAAAAAGAATCATAGAAGTAATTTAGGTTTGTGAAAGAAAATGGTAGGTCATCCTTACCAGACATTTTAATCCTTTTTAAAAGCATTACTTTTCACAGAGGGAAATTAAATTATTGTTGAAATGTTACCAAAAAAGCAAGTGCAATTTATCCCATTCTACTTACTGCTTGTTCTGTAAACTTGTTTACTTGTTTTTGAAGTTTTTGACATTCTTTGAATTTTTCCTTGTAATGGTCAGCAGCCATTTGTAGACGAAGCTTCAGATCTTCAACTTCTCTGCGCAGTTCCTGCTCCACTGCATTTGAAGCATCCTTTAAAAAAAAAAATAGAAACTGTTCTCCCTTTTGTTCGAATACCACTATTTCCCAAAAAGCCTTTTTTCAATTAAAAAAGCATAATGCTCCATGTAAGTACTGAAGCTCCTATTTTCTTTGTGGGAAGGAAAGGAATAGAGCAAGCAGTAGAGCAGAGAGAGGCAGAATATGTGCTGAACTTCATTCCAAGCAGGACACACTGAGGGACGTAAACAGGCACTGGTATAATACCAGAGTCAGGTAAAGGAGATTCTTATTTTATGGGCTGATTAATGTGTATCTAAAGCCTGAATGTATAGGAAAAGTCTGAACACCTACCAGGGGCTGTTCCAGCTATACTCTAGACAAATATAGCCACACAGCAAAAGTGCACATTCCACAACTGTATTCCCTCACACTCACTGTATTTCACCTGGGAGTGGTTCCATTGAGACACAACACTGATACACAAGCTACACAAACCACATCTGGCAACTAGACATGGCCCATGGTCGGATATTTTCTGGTAACTTGAGTCATTCACATGGTTTGCTACTTCTTTCATGATGTATTTCAAAACACACTGTATACAATTCAAACTCTTAAGGAAAAATCATGCAATTCTTTGATATTTAAAATATAATAGTTCTTTTGAGTGTTTTAATATTCATTTTGTATTTACAGTACTATTTTAATTGCTGTTCAGCTCAGTATATTTTCTTCAAACAGTTACACCATTACAGTAATCCTAGTAGCAAATTAATCCGGTACAGCTGAAGTCACAGAAGATCCAGTATAAAGCTCACTTAAATCAAAATGATGAGACATATATTAGTTCACTATATTTTTATCCAAGACTAAGGTCAAGGCAGTTTCCATTACATTAATGTTTTTATACTTATAAGTACTTAAAGCAAATTGATCACAAATATTGGAAGGACTTTTAAGAATTCAGAGAGACTCTACCAATGAAAAAAGAACATTATAAAACAATCCAAGTTTCTACCAATAAATTTTCTTATTTGAATGAATTTTTAATGCTACTGTGGCTCACTTAACAGAATTAAGACAGGGACAGGATTCTAAATAACACAGATAAATACTGCACTATTCTGTGAAAATAATGTGGGTAGATGTGACTAATAGCAGAAATCTCCTTTCTTACCAAACCTCCAAATCAGCTAACATACACTTAATTTAAGGTAGTATACTGAATGCTGAAAGAGAATTTGATAATTATTTGCACTAATCATCCACAAACCTATTTTTATTCCCCATCTTCAGTAAAGCTAGCTCTGACAGATCTTATAAATACAGATAAACTTCAATACTAAATACTGACAATTTACCTGTTCATTTTTCAAAGTTGTAATTTTTATAAGTTCAGCTAAAGCTTCAGCAAGTTGCTTTTTAAATTTTTCATTTTCCAGACGTGCACTGTGAAGATCTGCCATTGTCTTATCCCGCACATTTACTGCATCACTCAGCTCTTTTGACATTAGAACAGCTTCTTGTTTGCTAGCCTGAATCTGATCTTCAGCTTTCCGAAGCTGCTCTTTTAAAATACTTGCCTCATCCTAGCAAAGAGAAGAGATGGAAGAGAATTAATCATTTTTTAATTCAAAGCTTAAAGAAAGGTTGGTATAGGGATTAGAAACATCTGAAGGAAAAACGAGGTTTTCCTGGTGGTTTTAGCAAAACTACTAAATAAAGAAGTTAGTATACAAGTACCATTTTACCATTTTCCCAACTTGTCTTCTTTGCCAACAATGATGTGCAAACTTATTTCACTATGAAATAAAGGCAAACTTAAATATTGTTATTTTTTCTGTTCTGGATTTTTGTTAGAATTTTTAGCTTCAGTTTTAAACATAAGACCAAAAAAAACCCTGTTTTCCACATCAAAACTGAAGTTCATCCCACAGAAACACACTGACAGTAACAATAGAGCAATTAGTTTTACAGTGCCTACAATTGGTTGATGTAAAACACCGTAAAGCAGCTATGGGATGTTTTTCTCAGAGCTCTATTTCCCAAGATCTTGCACAACAAGCTTTCCAGAGCAAAGAGAGAACGAACAGTAATGAAGAACAAGCTGCAGCATGTAGCACTAGGCACTGCTGCAGCATCAAGTTGGCAACCCAAGAGCCAACTGACCAAGCTGAACTACCAGCCTCTCGTTCCTCAGAGAAGGCCAGGATTACAAAAAATAATTTTAAAATCCATTTTTAAAAATAAAAAAGCTGCTATATAAAGTATTATGTAGTCTCTGAGCTCCCTGATGGCATAATCATCTCTTATTCTTGAGTCCAGACAAATTCAGCTATCTCTAGTCCATTATTTGTTAATTTTTTAAATATCACTCAAGTCCAGAGGAATACTAATGCATTTAAATTGTAACCATTTATGAAGATGGATAGATTAGTAAATGCCCAGAAGTCCTGTCTCCTAGCTATTTTTACAGCACATGATGCATTGGTTACATATTTCAGTAAATATCTGCAGTTTCACAGTGTAAGATAAAACTATTAATGATCCCACCAGAAACATCATAAGCACTTTTAAGATTAATGAATGTCATACATGTTTGGTTGCTTCAGTACTGACACATACCCACTCCCTTCAAAAATAAAACAAAGTAGTAATTTAACACACTCAGAAACAAAACAAAAATAAAATAAGATGTAACTTAAAGCAAGATAGTATGCCCTTTTTAAACTCTATTTCCATTCTCAACACCATTACTTTTCCACTGAAATATTATATTCATAACTCATATTACTTTAAAACAATTTCTAGTTTTTTGAGATCCAAGTTGCTTTTCTGTGAGAAGACTGACAAGATACACAAGAAATTTGCCTGCATAATCTGACTTTTCCATGCTGGTCTCAAAGGCTGTATCTAAATGGACTCTCTAATTTGGATCAAGAGCACATCTGTGAAGCAAAACTCCCAGTCAGTTTCATTATTGTCTATCACACTGTAGATCTAAGAACAATCTCAGGGCACAGAAACTGCATTCCTTTTGGATGAAATGGAACAGGATGATGTACATCAGGAAAAAACACCTAAAGGTTATTCTATTGTGGGTTTACCCTGTCTGGATGCCAGGTGCCCACCAAAGCCACTCCACCACTTCCCTCCTCAGCTGGACAAGGGGGAGAATATAACAAAATGCTTGTGGGTCATGATGAGGACAGAGAGAGATCACTTAGCAGTTACTGTCATGGGCAAAACCAAACTCCAGCTGGGGAGAAAATTAATCTAATTTATTACCAGTCAAATCAGAATAGGATAATGAGAAATAAAACCAAATATTAACATATCCAGCCCCCAACCCCTTCCTCTTTTCAGGTTCAACTTCACTCCCAGATTCCCTATCTCCCCTCCTTCAGCAGCATAGCCAGGATGGGGAATGGAGGCTGCAGTCAGTTCATCACACACTGTCTCTGCTGCTCCCTCCTCCACAGGTGGAGACGCCTCACTCTCTTCCTCTGCTCCAGTATGGGGTCCCTCCCATGGGAAACACTCCTCCACAAACTTCTCCAACGTGTATCCTTCCCACGGGCTGCAGTTCTGCATGAACTGTTCCAGTGTAGGATCCCATCCATGGGGTGCAGTCCTTCAGGAACGGAGAGCTCCAGCACAGGTCCCCAGTGGGGTCACAGGTCCTGCCAGCAAACCTGCCCCAGTGCAGGCTTCCCACAGGGTCACAGCTTCCTTCAGGCACAACTACCTTCTCTGGCATGGGGTCCTCCACAGGCTGTGGGTGGATGCCTGCTTCACTGTTAACCTCCATGGGCTGCAGGGGGACAGCCTGTCTCACCAGGGTCTTCACCATGGGCTGCACAGGAACCTCTGCTCCAGCACCCGGAACCTTTTCCCCTCCTTCACTGATCCTGATGTCTGCAGACCTCTGTCTCTCTCATGTTCTCACTCTTCTCTCCAGCTGCAATTCATCTCACACGGTTTCCCCCTCTCCCATACCCTTCTTAAATCTGTTATCCCAGAGGCGCTACCACCATCACCCACAGGCTCAGCCTTGGCCAATGGTGGGTCCATCTTGCAGCCTACTGGCATTGGCTCTGTCAGGCATTGGCTCACCTTGGCTCTCTCAGGGGAAGCTTCTGGCAGCTTCTCACAGAGGAAGCTTCTGGCAGCTTCTCACAGAGGCCACTCCACTACCAAAACCTACACAAACCCAATATATGCATCCATAGCACCCGACTAGAACTAAATCTGAAGTAACCCCACGTGGACCATGGACAGCATAAATATGAGTTCTTCAGTAATTTCACTCTCCTACTACACCACACTGCTTGCTAACCACAATGCTACCACAGGGCATAGTAAGTCACCTCTTCCTTCGAAACCCTACTGTCACTGCAGAGTTCTCAATCAGCACTGTAGCTTGATAGTACATTCACCTAACAAGTCCTTCAGCAATCATTCCATGTCTCCTCTTTTCTTCTCCATCACTATCTACAGTCTCAACACAGCTACATTACGAAGTGTTTCCTCAACCTCCTTTCCTTTTTCATGAAGCCAGAAGCAACTCAGGAGAACACCACTTTTACTGAACTCAAAAATTACTTTTTCACACATAGTTAATCTCAGTTCATGATGTAAAACTTCAACAAGCTCAGAAGGTGCAAAACTAGAACAGATCTCAGTCTTTTCATCATTTTCTGTATCTACAGAGAACATCATAATCCTCCTGCCTCTTAGCCTATACCCTGGTGATTTCTTCAACTTCTTCCTTTCTCTTGTCAAGCACATACAACATTAGATACGTTTATTCACGTCAGGCCAATTATATTAGTACTGCTTACCTTGTTGGATGAGGAGTGCAAAAAAGCTTTCTTCATATTTTCTTTTTCAGCTATTAATAGCTGTAATCTGCCAACCTCCTCTTTATAATACGATATCATGTTTTCTTTGTTTGCATCCAAATTCTTAAACGTCTGGATTTCTTTTACTAGTTTGGTGTTTTCTATTTCTGTATTCTTCAAGTGTATCTGCAATGATGCTAAAACATGTCAAACTTCTTCCACGTTAGAACTACTGTTCACCTGTCTATTTACGTGGTCACTAAATTCTAACTTATTCTAACTTGAGGCAGAATAGAACGGGTAAAGAGAAAAATCAAACATTTGGTATCATCACTGCCCTCCAGCCCAAACTTCCTGGCTGGAATTCTTTCAGCATGGCCACCTACCAACAGCTCCACTCAACAGCTAGAAATTAAAGCCCTAATTTCTCTCCACATCAAATTAAGCTATTCAGGATTCACTCCTCTCTTCACAAATGCTAAACAACTAAGGACAAGCAAAAGAGAAATTATTTGAAGAAAACTAAAGAGAAATTAAACTTCTAGTAGTATCTGCCCACAGTCATCTAAGCAAACAGGTCTACATCAGCAATATTCATTTCCAACGACAGCAAACTACTTTTAACAACTCTGCCTACAATAATGCAGAATAGCTCCTGCACTCAAGTGTTTCCCACTCAGACCAGAAGACTTGTGTTGATTATTCACAAAGGGATTCCATGCTTGTAAAAGGTGCTTTGAGATTTTAGAACCTCTGTTGTATATCTAATAGTGCCTGTCACATAATGACATTTTCCTAGGAACAGAAATAATTTTTTTAATACACTTGATCTGTTTCACACAACCCAAGGATTTCATCATTTTAGCATACACAACTTTTTCTGCTTGGGGGTGGGGGGCAGCAGTGTATTTTATTCTATATATGGGTGTCTCTCAATACCAGCGAAAGAAATCAGCTATGCTAGTAAAAACAAATGCAATACAGAACCCACTAAAGCTTCTCAGTGTTATACACAAAGCTAAAGAAGAAGGATTTAGAAAACAAAGTCTGGAGAAAGAATTTACATGACTAAGACGTATTTTAGTTATGAAAAAGTGTGTTAAAGATGATCAGTTGCTAGGTGATGCGCTGTGTAACCAAAGAATTTTCTCACTAGAATCTATCATTTTTTGTTACTATGTCTCAGCTGTAACAAATTGGTGGTTCATTCTCCTTCTTAGAGATATTTTTATACCACAGTTGAACTCAGGTGCTGTTTTCCTCATTCATTTTTATATGAGAACATCTATAACTATCTTAAAGATATGTTCACAGAAGTTACCCATTTCCTTTTTTCCTTAACAAATTCAATTTATTACTGTTCTCCATAAAACATTATTACCTTTATTTCAAACCACTTCATTCCAGTGTATACAGGTACAAGTAATAAAGTTACCTTATAAAGCTCTTTTTCATCCTTTTCTGTCTTTAACACACATTCAAGTTGCTCCTTCTCAAGCATCACTTTCTTCAGTTTGTCCTTCAGACTAAAACATTGAAAAAGTATTGGACAGAACTATTAATACAGAAAATCCATGCATATATTAAAAACTCTTAGTCTAAAAAAACACCTTGGGGAAAAAAAAGTAAAATAAGGAAGGTAAGGAACAAAAAGACTAAGTACCTGTCTAACTCAGTTTCTTTTGCAATGGCTTTCTGAGTAACAGCCATGATATCTTCTTCAAGCTGGAGAACTTTTGAAGCAGCCTCTTCATGCTTCTTCTTCAAATCATTATTTTCCCTTTTAAAAGCTTCTGATGCTTGAATATTATCCTTTTTAAAAAATTGCAAATAGATGTCATTTAAAAATGTGATTCTTCAGAAGTAAAACACGCTATCTGAATTAATGCCAAAATATGGCCATTAGATTTCTTCTCTTCCTTAAAATGTGTAACAAGACCATTTCAAGTACACATAAATATATACTGAATATTGCTATGCACAGTTCATATATTAATAAGAGGACAATAAGGAGTTTATTTTGGCGCAAGCATTCAGTTAGTCAGAGCCTACCGAGGACTTCAGAATACAGGATAAACACATTATTTCCTATCTTTTGCCTATCTCCTTTTGGCAAATAAAGCACCGACTGTCTAGCTTAGAAAACAAAGAACTTTATTTGTCTTTGTACTTGCTTTTACTTAAAAAGAGGAAGAGCTTGCATTTTTCCAGACAGTTACACCACAGTAGCAAGACACAGTAAAGACAACTGCAGGCAAAAGGAGAAACCCAACAAAACAAAATTCTGATTAGAGCTGGTTCTCCTAGCTAGAACATATAGAAGGTCTCACATAGCTCAAGGAAGCTCATGCAGCCATTGAGGGATTTATGTCTTGGATACTGGAAGCTGAGACAGAGGATGATGACAATAGCCAAAACAGATTCCTTTGTCAGAAAACTTGACAAATACTAGATGGGAAACCACTTTAAGTATTGC
This sequence comes from Platysteira castanea, assembly GCA_013397175.1. Lineage (NCBI taxonomy): Eukaryota > Metazoa > Chordata > Aves > Passeriformes > Platysteira > Platysteira castanea. The sequence continues at coordinate 1,347,079 of VYXC01011827.1, read as the reverse complement.
ATTCGTTATCTAATTACGGTCATGTCCATAGTGTTCTAAGGCAGTGGACAGCTGAATGCCATCTCCACCGCAGCAAAACGGCCATTTAAAGTCAGGCTATCTTAAATAACCCTGAAAATGTTTTTTTCAATGTAATGATTTTCTTGAAAATATAATAAGTAACACTAAAGTAGATCACACATACTGAGATAATATGCCACTTTTTCTGATATCAAAGTACAATTAAGGTCAGCTTATTATCAAACATGACAGTGATATGACTCAAAGTGTAAAACAAGGTCAAGACAGACTGACCAACATACCTAACTACAGCATGACTTAAGAGTGTTTGTGTAGACACTAAGGTACAAGTTGTCTTTCTGCTCCAGATTTGGAAGATTAAAGCACTACTTCATCTATTCATTTTTAAACAAAGCTCAATGCCCTGAAATAACAAGACTGTACTGTTCCATCAAGAGAAACACATCAGCCAGACTTTATGAAGAACCCCTACTGGCCAAATTCCAACCTAACTAACAATGTTTTAAGTACAATAAAATATAATGAGGACTGGTCTTAGTCATTAATTGTCAAGATACACTGTTCACAAGTATAATTAAGCCCCACTTTTACAAGCAACTAAACAGAAGTTTGAGCAGCATTATGATTTTTTTTGGGCAAGGGGGCAGGCAGTATTGAACTGAGGAGTGGCAAATGTGATGACTCATTCACTTGCTACACACTAAACCAGCAGGCAAAGTAGATTCTTATTTTTGTTATATATGCTATATAAAAGGACTAATATATTACAACTATTTAAACTCTACATCGCTTTCTTATGTCTTAATATAAAAAAGAATTTCAAGGGATCAAGAATGTGCCATCTTTTTTAAAAAAACAGCATTGGAGAAGATAATCCACAACTTTCATAAGGTCTTTATTTTTGAAGAGCTATCAGTTTCCTGCAACCAAAAACATACATACTTGGTGTAATGAGGGCAGGATATTTTAATTAAAGTCAGTATTCCAAGTAAAACTTGCTATATAACCAGCAGCAACAACACACTCTATAACTGCTTGTCCTCCCCTAGCGCAGTGGAGACTAATTAGTTGCTCCTGTTTTGAAAGCCTAGTATAGTAAAAAGTCTATTTCAATGCATATCTGTGTTTTCTCTAAACACCACTTTGGTATAACTGTAACTGTTGTAACCCAAGTGCCTTCAAAAGAATTTAATCTGATACATTATATATACAAACTGTACAAACAGTTCAAACAGGCTGCCAAAGGTAACATATATTAAAAGGAATTAATAGGCTGAAAAAAAATTCACTCCACAAACAGCATTACAATTGATGCTGCTTTGCTAGTTATTCTAAAGGGACATGGTACTAAAATGTAAAAGTTCCATACTTAACAGATTCTCACCTAATAAACTTGTTTAGATACAACCTACAGTTTTTAAAGAAAAAAAAAAGGATTAATTTTTAGAGACAACTTGTTATTTTACAGAATTCTTAGCAATTCAATTTAGATGCAGCCATGCTAGTCCCATACACTGGTTACAGTGGTTTCAGAGCCTGTAAAATTTAAAATGAGTGCTCTTATACTATTTTACAGGTACAGTCAACTGTGTTTAGAAGGAGTCTAAAGGGGAAGAATATAATAAACACATCTACTAAATGTACAACCACTCTTACAAAAAAGGTAATTACCTTCTGTAATAATTGCTTTAATTCATTTATCTTATCTGATACATCTACCAGTATTATATACGTTCTTCCACCTTCTTAACAGAGGAATAAAAAAAGCACAGCAAGAGCATGAATCATTTTAATGAACTGGTTTAAAAACACCCAACAATTATAAGGTTATTTTTAATCCAGTTACAAATGCAGCTCCATCTCCTTCCCTAGAGCTGCAGCAGCCATAAAGGTGGAAGTGGGAAGCAAACTCCACCACAAGGGTCAAGAGCAAGCAACCAGAAATTACTTAAGTCAGCTTTACTCCTGCAAAACAAGAAGTTATCCAAACAAAAATTCCTGTAACTACTAGGAGTCTTGCTAGTAAAATGAAACAACAAAAATTCAGTGAGTTGTTAAGTGAATTTCCCTAGAATCTAAATTCCACTTTGAAAATCTTGTTGTACCTTCAGATAGGGAACACGAAGAAATATGAGGGTTCCAAAATCTTTACTGCTATTCTAAAATGGCAGAAGATTTAAGACTGATTATTTTAAAAATAATTTTACTGTAATTCCATGCCAGACTGTCCTCATAAAGCTATTATAAGCTCTACCTAAAGGATATGCAAAAGATCATGCCTGGGGTCATCCTTTAAACATGTCTTAAATCCATTTCATAAATAAATTCCCACTGCAAAAGGATTAATAATCTTTCATTTGAGAATGGAATATCCATAATGTTTCTAAATTCTCATTTTTGTAAGAGAAAACCATGGCAAAAACCCATATGTTCAATGAGGAAGAACATCACACTCTCCCTACTTATTTCTAACTTCTAATGGATTTTTAAAACAGCAGTAAAACATTGCTGAGCACAGCCTGGTTAATGGAAGCAAAATGGTACTGACATCCCTTCCTGTGAATCAGCACATACAACACCTTTTTCAAACACAGAAAGAGATCCAGCAGACAGAATACTTGAAAAATACAACCCAAGACTATTTCCAGACGTGACACCTTGCAGTATGGCAATGGGCAGCATGGTTTTTTATGCTTCATCTCTCCTTCCCAGAACACATAGAACTCCCATTCATCCCACACCTAAAGCATTCACCTTTGATTAATGGCTAGTATCTGCAGCCTTTTTTTACTTTTTAGAGAATGCATACACTAATGAAAAAGGATGAAAAGTTAAAAATGAGCTATGCAGCTCATTTGACCACTGAAGAGGTCAAACTACTAAATACAAGGCAATCTATTTAAAAACAAAAATGAAAAGAGAAAAAAAAACCAAAAAGCAAACCAAAAAAAAGCAGCACCACCTTTCAGCTGGATTGATTTATCTGGATGTAATTTAATGTCAGAGGAACCATTATGCTTGATAGCCTACAGAGAATTTAGGGGGCTTAGATCAATTATCTGCAGGAGCCTTTTCTTTATCCCACTGACATCACAGCAGCTCCAACAGAATCATGTGAAACACTTGGCTGACATCATATTCTGTTTAAAGGACCTCTGAGGATAAATGATGAACACAACACAGCATCACTGTAGCCACTGCAAAACCTGAGTCTGCCCATAACACAGGACCTAAAAGTTCTGAATGGAAACCTCAAGTTGTAGTTTTTCTTTCTAAAAAAAATTTAAGCATTCAGTAAAGTAAAACAGCAAATCAATTCCAAATAAACTCAATGACATTAAGCTTTTATCCTTGTGACTATGACTTGTAATAGAAATACTGCTCTAAAAAACACTGCAGTCTATTTTGAAAACCTAAGATATCACTTTAACTGTTAATTCTTCAACTAACATCGTTAAAGAGATCAAAACTACAAAACTAAGGTCCAGCTCCGTAAGAGTTCATCTAACTTAAATCAGTCACTCAATTACTGCCATGAAGATTACAAACATTCAAGTTTCTGCAAGAGGCAGCTGAAGCATTTACACATACTATGATTTTGCAGCATGTATTTACACGTCAGAATGTTAATTTCTTAAAACATGCTAGAATTTCACTATAAACTATTGATTTTGCTAAGTAATTTTCATGAATACATAATTTGAATTGTAGAATATCTCAAATTACTGTTTAATTTTCCACTGAAATAATTTTCAATTGCCCAGTTTAAGAAATATTCATACACAGAACAGTCCAAAAAAACCCATAAAACAGGGTTTTCTCTTCATATGACTTTCATAGTACCCAAGGGTGCTGTAATTGCTGGTTCCAACCTGAACGAATTCTGAGTGTTTAATTTGTGTCTAAAATTAAATGAAACTGGGGGGAGGTTTTGTTTTTCGGCTGGGGGCAGGTTTTTGGTTGCTGTTTGGGTTTTTGCATTTTGGATAGTTTGTTGTTACTTAATTTTTGGGTGGTTTTTTTTTCCTAAAACAATGCATCTTCCTGACCATCAGATTTTCACACATGGAGCACACATGAACCATATGAACAGTGCTTGTTCTAAAGAGACACTGAAAAAACACTTGATTCACTTACTTCCATGCACACAGGCTGAACTGGGCACTTGTACTGCTTACTTGTACTGCTGACATATCACACTGCACAACAGTGTTTTTTCGCTTTCTAAGTGGAGAAACTCTCCTTACAAAATGGCATCAAAAGCCAACTTAAATGAATCTCTGATATTTGAATAAAATACTCCAATAAATAAAGCTACTGTGCAGGTAGACCCTGTCAGCAGAATGTGAATTTACATGGATGTCTTATTAAAATTCCCCATCAGACAGATGAATAAGTCCACTTATAAAAAGTTAAATGGTAAACCAAATTTACAAAAAGTATGAAAGAACAAGTTTATCAAGCCAGTAAATTCACTTCTGCCTCATTTATGCCAGCATCATAACAGAAACAGTATTCAAATGTTCACAAGATCAAAGGATGAACAGGCACTCTTCAATTCTATTGCTTCTGATTCAAGCTAAACGTACAGAAGCTACTGCCACAGGAATAAGACTTGTCACCACTGTCACATTACAGTAAGTGGTCAGAAGTGCTCTCTTCCCACTAGAGGGAGACCAATGACTGCGAAAGTATCTTTTGCAAGCTCTGCTCTCTACAAAAGCACAAAAACGGTGTTCACAACATTGAATGGTTGCAGAGTATCAGAGCAATGACCGACGAAAAGACACACAATGACTACTGCGTGTTTCTCTTCTTCAGCACAGTAATACTGAATCTTAAAGCAGTAGGCAAGCGCACTGCTGCCACAGACCTTACGCATAGTTTAAGCACACACAAAACGGGGAACACAAAGACCAAAAAGCATGTGTTCTTGTTATGTACACAGCTGTATACATTTTATATTCATAATGTCTAAGAGATTAGAAATATTTATATTATTGTTTTCTAAATAAAAACATACTAAGCTTTTGTTCAGTTTTCTTTTTAAAAAGTTTGCTTCCTTCAATTTTTTAAAAAGCAAAATATATTCAGATAAAAGCAGCATACTAATGTTATTCAACACACTGATTATGTACAAGTTTACAAAAGCAAACCAAAGGAAAAGTTGAAATACTAAAAGCTACCTGAAACAGTTCTGGTAACCATGTATAACGTGTCTTCTTCTTAAGCAAAATAATCATAATGCGCAGCTACATCATTATTTTAACAGTGTTACATTCCTAGAGTTGCAAGGTGTATATACAGCGTGATCCTAAATAAAAGTATGCTACCAGGGAACATCACCCTAGTGAAAACAGATTAACTCTGAAACACTAACAGAAGGTTGTAAGAAAAAGATGTGGTATTTCTGAAACATTTCCAATAATTTTGCATTTACTCTGAATTCCCACACAGAGTAGTAACAGATTAAGTTAAATCTTCACACTCAGTAAGAACTATTTTAACGTCATCTGGGGAAAAAAAAAAGTAGGAATGGTTTAACTGACATAAAAATTGCTGCAAAGGAATACTATGTTTTCCTCTAACTGAAAATACAGCAAGCCCCTTAGAAAAGACTAGAAGAGTGTTCATGCTGGGGGCAGGAAAAGGAAAGGCCACTTACGCCCTCTCTAAACTGATTTTGTCAGAACAAGTACATACTGCATTAAGCAGGCCTTGGATAATAGGAAAAGATCAACCTAAAAGAAATAAAGACTGAATTTGTCCCTCACCTTACAATATCTCAAGCTTTGGAAGGGTGGGGTTATTAACACAACTTAATGGTAATAAACCGTAAGTACACACTAAGAAAATGGGGCTGGAGAGCATGTTCCCTGTGAGAGCAAACATTGACTAATGCCAAGCTGTGTGTCTTGCAAATATTTTTTTTTCCTCTGATGGTGGCAACGACGACAAGAGAAAATGTTGTCTGCAGAATCATTCATGTGTTGAATACAAATGGTTTTTAATTAATGTAATAAAGCACTAAAAATTAACCAAATCTAAAAAAGCAAAAGCCTTTAGGGACAAGTAGTGACTTAGAGTACAGTAACGTGTTAAAAGATGTGTTTCAAGAACTCCAATAGCACATTATGACTTTATGCCTTGAATGCACTTATTCCTCCTACCTTTGGTACAAAATGACATGGCTACCTTGTAAAAGGGCAACACAAAACTGTTTATCTCCTGAACAGCAAGGGCACCTTTGCAAACCAAAATCTGTAATCTGCTGTGGCCATTAATTTCAAGTGCCACAAACACAGGAACTCACTTATTTGTAAAACTCAAAAAAATGGGAATCTTTTCAATACTTTAAAACATGGATAGAGCCCAAGACTCAAGCTTCACGGAGCACTGATTGTGTAACACCTGTATAGATTGTTTAGTATTCCATGTTCTTAGAAGATTGATCTACTTTTAGCTTACCTCTTCCTAATATTTTCCCTAACCACTTACAAAACACCCCAACTAGGCAAAAAGCACACGGAGAAGACAATAGTTCCACTGCCCAAAATCCTGTAAGAGTAACTAGGTGTGAATAGTGGCTATTTAATCAGGAGTAGGAGGGAAGCACTAACTGGGATATAGCTGTGGCATTGTCGTGTCAACAACTATCCTGTCTATTTTAAGAAAGCAGTGCTTCTATAGAAGCATTTCTCAATCATCCAAACTACTTCTGAGCTATTTCTGAAAATAAAGGACAGATAAAAATCAATACCAAAAAGAAGAAAGTACTCTAAAGCCATATGAATAAAAAGGGGATTTTAAGAGAACTGGTTTTTAAGGAAACATTTTCATAATAGGAACTTCAAGCTTCTCCATCTTCTATTTGTTATGCTGCATCACAGCAAAGTACCTTATGTATTACAACCCCTAACCACACCATCCCCATTCTGTTCAATTCAATTACAAAAACATAACATAGCTTAACAATGGATTTGATCAAAAGACAAAACACATGAGCTCAGATAACCATATTATTTTCTCTGAAAAAAATAAGATTTTTCAAAATTAGGCAAACTGACAAGTATGATGTATAGAGGGGTTCATAACTCCAGGGCTCCCTTATCACAATACAAAGATAATAAGCAAACATTAGTTGCCAATACACTGACAGCATAAAGAGCTCTGCACTTAATTAGAATCAAATACATCTGTCTGTACAGACACATCCACTTCCTTGGCACGTGCATACTGCTTTTTAAACACAGTGCTTTGTACTACTACAGGTTTTTTGAGAGGTTTTTGCACAAGCAGAAATACATTGTGCACTTCCAAAAACAAACAAAAAAAGTATGCTATTAAGAGATTGCCCACAAGTTCAACATAACTTAGCTTTACTTTGAACGGAAATAGATTTCTATCAATTACAGCTGCCTTAAACTACAAAGGTAAGCATATCTAGTATATACAATAATTATATTTTCTTATATGGGCTCTTTAGTTTTATTAATTGCTGTTCATTAGTCTAATATGCTCTAAAGTATATAGGAAGATTTTAAAAATAGAATTCCAAATAGTTAAACCTTTACCTAAGTTAAACATTTTTAAAAATACAAATTTTAAATTCTTCAATTCCACTTTTTACCTATTTATGTATTAAAATTTTGTAGAGCATAACTAAAAATTCACATGCATATGAAAAAGGATAACTAGAAATAAAAGAAGAAAATAAAAAGCTCCCATAATACTTAGTTAAAACAACCACTCAAAGGAAAAAAATCATAAACCAAGCCAAAACAACCTGGCTCACACTAAGCACCTGTGAAGATTTCTGATTACTTATCACTTTAAAGATTATTCCATATAGTCTTATATAAAAACATCCAAGTTAATGCATTGCTTAGGTTTATTGCCACTAACAACTATTCACATCACACAAAGCAAACTAGATCATCTGGGGGCTGTGTTCAGGAGCTGTTTGGGAAGATTTGTTCTAGTAGTTAGTTAAGAGGGGGTGTTTTGTAGGGTTGTTTTGTTTCGATTTTTGGGTTTGGTTGATGCTTTATTTTTTAAACAAGCCACAAGAAAAATAAAACCTAGGTACTGAAATCAAACTGAGTGCTGCATCACTGCTCCTCAGGAGTCTTTCAATCAATCCATTAACATATTGTATGCATTCCCAGCAAACGTAAATGACATAATCCTGCAACCCACTGCTGTATTTCATGCACTGGGGTGGGGAGGCAAGGAGAATAAGTCATCTTTTAGACTTTAAGACACATGTAAAGCATTGCTTATTAAAATTTCTGATGATTAAAAAGTTAGCTTACTGCACCTGATTTAACAGATGTAGTAGATGCTTATTTAATTTTCAGGAATAACACCCAATATATATTCTACTTATACATATAAACAAATGAACACTTTTTCAGCTCAGCAGATTTGTTTCTTTTTTTTAAAAAAGTGAGAAACAGAAAGCAGGACATAAAAGATGTAAAATAAGAGAGCATCAAATTCTTGGAGACAAAAAATAATCGCATAAGCTAGAAAACTTCCATAGTATTTTAGCCAGGTGAAGAGCTGCATCAGTCTCAGATCAGACATCTATTTGTAGCTAAGGACAAGTGAGAAGTTTGTCATACTGCATTATCTCTTCATGAAAATACAAGGCCAAAGGAGAACCACAATAACAGAGAAAAAAAAACAGAGAGGAAAAAAAAACACAAAATAAACCCAAACATTCCTGAAATTAAATTCTATTTGCTAAATTCTGGGATCTTAGAGGCAAAACTATTTTGGATTAGAGAAGTTCACTGTAAAACGTGAGAAAGTACTGAGATATTTTGTTCCTATACAGTCTAACTGCATCCTTGCTTATGAGCAGTCAAAATCTCATTTCATGAATTGTTCTAAAATGGAATTGTAAAGCTAACATGGGTTGGAACTGACAGTGTGCTTTCAAACATTTTTTTAAAAAGGAGCTTCAAGTGACAATGAAAACTATCTGTGTAGTTCATTCAGATTTATCCACCATCCATGCAAATCCATGAAATGTGGATTTATATTCTTCTCTTACTGATTTGCACTAGTTCTCCCACGAACATTAAATTAAAATCATTCTTTAATAGGAAAAACTTTTTTCTAAACAAGATCTATCCTTTCTTTTTTCCTTAGCCAACACTCTAGTCCATTTCACTCACTGTTCAAAAGCATACTCCAAAGCACTAACATTTTCAAGTTCCCTCAACTAATTCCTATTAAAGGTGTATGACACAGGACTGCTGACGTGTTCATACTAGTACCCAGAAATAGTCTATTAACTGCTGTCCACAGCTAAATTATATAGGTTTCATTACTTCAAATTTGTCCATGTCACCACCCCCTACCCACATGTTTTTAATCTTCTCCTAAAAGTTGGGTTTTTTAAAAAAGCAGCAGCTTAAAAATATATTAGATCAAACTTCTTGGTGCCCTTTCTATAGTATTAGATTTCCTCCTTACTACATACAGAATTCCACATTAAGCTGGCTTTGGTTTAGGCTAGATTTACATTTTTGCTATTAATTAACACTTTAAACTGATTTTTAGGTTTATGCTTCCTTTCCTTTTGAATTGTGAAACCTTTTAAGAGAAGTTAGTTATTAGTTACTTTTCAGTCCTTGGCAGAAGTATTCTCTGTTAAGTCTTGATCTTTGCTTCTCATACCAAAAACTTTTATCATTTTCAACAGCTCGTGTTCTATGCAGTTATTCCCTAATGAGAGCTTTTTTTGAAAAGCCTTCCTCCATTTTAAATTAATGTAAGCAAACTTTAAATTATCAACTACTTTCCACTATGAATTCCACAGTTAAATGTCAAACATTTGGTAATAGTTGTCATCGATTATCTTACCAAGCCTGGTACCAAAAGCCTTAAATATTTTAGCCATTTTACAACATAAAAGAATAGTGGCAGGAGGTTAACAGGAACTGACCTATTCTAGTGTAAATGTCTATCTAACTGATGAGGGGTTTTGATTGCTGATTTTCACAGTTTGACTGGTTCTTGAAAAAGCAGTATTACAGACATTATGAGTCAGCTTTAATCAGTTAAACAACTAACCTTTTGCTCTGTTTGCAGTTGTTCACATCTCTGCTTTTCATGGTTAAGTTCTTTTTCCAGTTGTTCAACTTGATCTCTGAGTTGTGTCGTTTCCTTTTCCAGAACAGAAGTTACCTTTAATAGTTCTTCTTTTTCTTTTATTATTTTTTCAATTTTAAACTGTAAAAAAAAAAAAAAATTGTTAATTTTTCTCCCCGTCATTTCAATCAAACAAGGGGATAACAAATTACTCCAGTTTTTGAGCAGAAGTACAAATTAAGTGTTCCCTGGTTAGGTTATTACAGTTTTCCCCTTATTCCCAAATTTCTAAAGTTTAATTGCTTTAACTACATAGTACTAGACTACCATTAGATAGCATGTTTTGCAGTGTCCTAATTTATCCTCAAGTTTTCCTTCCTTATATGAAGTGCCTTTACTGTTCCCAAGTGACAGCAACTGTGGAAGAGCTAATTCTGATGATGGCAGCTTGGTGAAAAAATGACAGCTGAGTGTAGAGACACACACTCTCTCTAAAGCAGTATTTGAGGAATTTCTTGAGAAAAATAAACATACACACATACACACACCACCCCTGCCCCCAACACCTGAAAAGTAAGCCCTGGAACATGAACTGTGCCCTTTCAATACTTAAAGGGTGCTTATAAAAAAGATGGGCAGACTATTTAGTAGGGCCTGTAATAACAGAACAAGGGGTGAAGGTTTTAAACTAAAAGAGGATAGATTCAGATTAGATATAAGAAAGAAACTTCTATGATGAGTGCCATGAACCACTAGAAAGGCTTGCCCAGAGAGGCAGCAGATGCACCATCCTTGGACAAGCTGAAGGTCAGGCTGGATGGGGTTGTGAGCAACCTGATCTAGTTGAAGATGTCCCTGCTCACTGCAGGGGGCTGGAGTAGATTACCTTGTATGGTTCCTTCCAACCCAAACCATTCTACAGTTCTATGAACCAAGATCATAAAAAATACCTGAGAACTTCTTTAATTTTAGTACTATGAGTACATATCTGAAAAGCAAAAATATCCCAGATGTATCTCTGTACTAAGTCTCTCATCCCTAAATTTTGAAAACCATAAATCAAATACATGCACGTATGTGCCTAGATGAAACTGACAAAAGGATAAAATGTCTGATGGCAAAGTAAGGGAACTGTACTGAGCAATTTTCCACGCAGAAACTCAAACAAAAGTTAGTTTGGGTTTCTTTTTTGTTTGTTTGGGTTTAAATAGTGTTCAGCCTACAAACAACAACAAGCAAATGTAAAACACCTTGACTCTGGATATAAGCACACAAGTCTAACCACATCTCTCTAGTAAAGAACACAACACATAGAAAACTGCTTCAAATAAAACAAGAACTACTCTAATATACTTAGGCACCTGTGATTATTCAGTTCAGTCTCCAGGGCTCTTAACTTGGGCACAAATAAAAGTATACTGGTCCCGTAACTCCTTTTCCTTACAAGAACCACCATTTCACACAAAGGGTTTCTTCCCCCCTCCGGTTACTTGGTGACTACAGATGTAAGGGATGGGCAATACCTACTCTTACGTTTCCCAGTCCATGATTAGTGCCATGCATTTTAAAATCTTGATTTAACCTGCCAATGTTCTGAACTTCAACCAAATACTACAGAACAAGCCAGAAATATATACATTACACAGACACATGCAGGTCTTTTCCTCCTAGTTTTTTCTTCAGTATCTGTGATTGTATGTATGTAGTATTAAAAAAATAGCATTTTAAGAATTTTTGTATCAAACCTCAAGAAGTCCAGCTTTTGTGGTCACCACTAACATATCAGAGTTTCCTTCATCTTCCATAGTGAGCAATTCTTCAACAGGAGAAGAGGTACGAAACTGAAAAGGTGTGCTTGCTCCACGGATTTCTCCTTTGTAAGTCACGTAACAGAACTGATAAAATTCTCCATCATCATTTGGTAGATAATATCCTATCAAAATAAATTCATATTTGAAGAAACACTCTACACAAGCTTACACGTCTCCATCTGTAGACAGATTACCACATCATGTTTGACTTACAGATTTCATGCTCATTGCCTCAGTAAGGCATAGATATATCATCAAAACAGCAGAAAGAAAAAGTCATCCTCTTTAGTAATCTTCATCCCCCCAGCAGTTTCTACTAGTATTAAGACAAAGACTAAACAGTGTCAGGTAATAGCTGCTACATGTACACATCACCTCACACACATGATGCAATAGCTGCTGTTCATACATTTATGAAGCAGAATCATTAGCAATCAGATGCCATGAAGTTGCATCATGACCACATTATCGTGTGAGTGCTGTACAGTCACAGAACAGAGAGTAAGTGATCTTTTGGCCTTGAAACATCTACATAACCAAATACAACAGACAAAGAATAATACGCGATGACAAGACATCTGCAACTTTAACGGGTACCATTTGTACATAGGGTTTTGTTGTTGTTGTTCTAGGGGCAGGGGTTTGTGGGACAAACACAATTTATTTTTGCTATTTTTAAATGCCAAAGCATGGAAATGCTCTGAATGGATGACACCAGAGGAAAGGGAAGAGCCCAGAGTTTAACAAAGAGCTTATTTTTTAAAATTGAAAAAAAATCTTCTAGACTTTACAAGGTAAGAATAAATCCTCTTTCTTGAAGATATGTAATAGTGCACCGTGCAAGCGAAATTATTTGAGAAGAATTTCTGTGTGACTATCCAATTAAACTGTTGCCCATTAAAGCTTCAAGCCTCTTGCATGACACAGAATCACACAGTAAGATTTATGAATGTTAAACAATCATTTCCAGAACTACTGAGATTTTTACCTTTATTAGTAAATTCAAGACCCGTGCCTTACCCAGTTTAATGGTAAGAAAATCAGCTAATTTTATTCAGAATACTTATTCTTAGATACTGTAGCCAGTCTGAGCATGATACTAACATAAATCCTCACCCAATATTCAATCCAGCAGGTGATATCACCCATTTTAGTTCTTATTTCACCATATTTCAATCTTCTCCCTTTCTAACTTTATAATTAAATTTTCATCAACTTTTATTCCAGATTCCTGGAATAAAAGGAATCAACACTCTTACCAACTTTTCCCAGAAATGGTAAAACATTACATTTGCTGTATAGACAGCACTTGTATCGAGAACTTCATGTTTCCATTAGTCTTATACTTTATTAACAGTCGCTCAGGGAATAGTATCTGAACCTCAAAACATCAGGATTCATGCTTTTGGGCCTGGCTACACTTTCCTATATAGCACTGTAGTTTGGTTTACCTGATTCAGTGCTTAAGTAAGATGAAACTATGCAGAAGTAAATGCAGAACAATCTACATTGCTGCTTCAGCACATTTTAATATTGGTTCAGACAACCTGATTTTAAAACTACCGAAAGTCTTTTTTCTTGTATCTAACATGTTCTGGAGAAACAGATTTCTGATTATTTTCTTCCAGCACACCTACTTGATCCTTAAAAAAAAAAAAACCCACCACATTTAACGTGCTGCACAATATTTACTGTTTAGCTCAGATAATTACGCTCCTGTAAGCTCTACTGATCTCATCTCAGCAGCATTAAAATATCTTGCCAAACACAACTGGGAGACTGTTTGAATGGAGATTCAATCTGGCAGCTCTATAAAAGTGGAGATCTGTCAGGATGGAATCTAACAGATGGGCAGAGTTACTTGGTCTCTTCATGTGTGGTAAAATTTCTACGTACAAAGGACTGATAATGGCATGAAGAGTCCTACTTTTCTAGATCACTTTTCATTTCAGTCCAACCTAATTTCATTCATTCAGGGAACTTTGGTAACTGTAAAAGAAACTAATTATTTCCTTCCAGTTTCTACGGAGCACACACACTTTTCAATCAACTTCAAGGTTATAAAATGGTTATCAGGTTATCAGACCACGTGGATCTGATCATCATTGAAAGCAGCAAAATGAAAAAAGACCTGGCAAAAGAGAAAGAATTAAAGTCATCCAAGCTATCATTATTTGCAGCTTTAATTATTTGCAGCTTTAATAAGACAACGAGCTGATACAGCCATCATTTCTTTTTTTTAATGTGTTTTAAGACTAAGGCCAAGTCTGGGAAGTGAAAAAGAAGGTAAGATGGTACATAAAATTCTGTTTGTAAGCAGAAAAGCATTCATTTAGCGGAGGTGCTCTTTTCACCTAAAATTTTGAATGTGTGTCATGTCCTGTGGCAACAAGTTCTGCATGTTGACTGTGTCATAAAAGTATCGTCTCTACCTCCATTTTTGTCAGTTGGTAGCTTACATCAATGGTTCCTATTTATTTCTATATACAGAATGGATATTAATCCACTTATGCCATGGGTAGCTGATTTTAGAGGCATCAGTCACTTCACATTATTTCCCTTTCCAAGCCTGAAACACCTGGGAGAAGGAAGTTTAGAAGGTCATTTAGTCTGGTTTACTACTCAAGAGTCAGCACCTGTCTGAGACTACTGTGACTGTGTCTAAACAACTGTATGGAATTCTCATTCTTCCAAACCAAGGATACCTGCTCAAGAGCTGCACTACTCCCTCTTGGTAAGAATGTTCTTCCTAATGTCAGACATAAACCTGCCAGGTCACAACCCACAGCCATTGTCCCTTTTTCTATTTAACAAGTGTGGCTCTCATCTTTATAACACACCTTTACAGAGAAGCTATTTCTTAATTTTGATCTTCTTTGTTGCACTTTACTAGACCTGTTTTGAGACTGCAGAGGGGAGGGAGAGGATAGGCACACAGTGCACACAGTGTTGAAAATATAATTATACTATAGACTTATACAGTAGTGTAACATTTTCTGGTTTATTCTTTATTCTTTTCTTAAAAGCTTCAGACATTTCCATCAATTCCTTGTGGCAAAAGGTCCCATGCAACCTTGTGACTACTCCAAACCTTCACGAAACCATCATCTACACTACTTATTTTTTAACAAGAATCACTTCACATTGATAATGTCTGAAGTCCAGAGACTAAAGACTATATAAAGACAAAATGCAGTAAGAGATGCCAAGGCTAAAAAAGCCTGCTAATGATTAAACAATGTCATTTTCTGTATTTTAATAGTTTCCAGCAGAGCTTCTCCACCAGTCAGGAGTATCTGCCATTACTACGTAAAAAACATACTAAGTTACATACTTTCCTTTACAATTCCCCTGACATCTAAAATAAAACTAAACTTCCCACAGTGAAATGTTGAAAATTCTCCTCCAATTTATCTTTTTAAAACTCTAGTACTGCTATACAATGCTCAGCACTTTAAGTATTTAAAAAGCTGTGTAGGCTGGAAAGTACAGATAGATACTGCCTTATACTCACCTTGAAAAGTCAGCACACAGTTAACAGTTGATCCTTCCACATAATTTTCTGGCATAGGTGACCAAAGAAATGTGTAATAATCTCTTGCAGTACTCCAACCAACCTAAAATTAAATAAACCACAAAAAAAAAAAAGAAAGAGAAAACATTAAACAGAAGAATTTGATATACACAGTTAAGATATCATGGTCTGGCCTTTACAACATACTGTAATATGCATATATCTGCTTCAATATGCAATAAAAAGATACTTAACAATGTTTACAAATCAGGAATATTTTAACAAGCATGTCAAAGATTTAGCATTAATTTTATTAAGCTTGTTACCCAAGGCAATAAATGGGTCTAAGGCAATAAAAGGGTCTATATAAAGTAAAACACCAGACAGTTTTCACTGTATGTTAAATTACTATTTGGTACATTATTTTTTTTTCTAAAAGATACACATTTCTATATTAAAAATACAAAAAGATTAATTCTTGATTTTACAGTGAGATTTTCTTAGTGTAGGTTCTGCCAGTGTTGACTCTTTTGTGTCCACAGTCCAACTGGTTCGTCATAAAACAAAAAGGGGAGCAGGGGGGAAGTTTTCTGTGCTACCGAAAAGATCACAATTGACACTAGAATTTTTTCGACAAGCTCTGCAATGCCAAAGACGAGCATTTCACTGGACTGCTAATTCTCTCATACATACACACTATGTCTGCAAAGAAAAAAACCACATCTGCATGAAAACCTAACTCAGCACTGTCTTATTGCTACCTTCAATAAACATTTGCTTTCAGTTTTCCTAAGAGTGCAGTTCTGTACAGTGGCACAGGTTGCTCAGAGAAGCTGTGGACGCCCCATCTCTGGAAGTGTTCACAGTCAGGCTGGATGGAGCTCTGAGCGACCAGGTCTAGTGAGAGTGGTCCCTGCCCTTGGCAGGAGGGTTGAAACTGCACGTTGTTCTTCAACATCCCTTCCACCTCAGGCCATTCTACGAGCCTATGATTCTACCCTCTGAAGACATATATTCCAACAGGCTTGAAATACATGCAACTAAACCAGAAAGCCAAACTAACTACTGCAAAGCAATGGATACTAATAATAGCATAATGGTAAAGGAAAAGAAGAAATATATTTGATTTATTCCACTGATTATAAAAAAACCCAAAACTTTGTCAAATGCCAGGTGTCATACAGTTTATCGGTAACTGGGTATACTGTCATGGAAGAATTAAGATATGGAAAGGGAAAATATTGTTTCCCAATTTTTATCAGATAAGATAATATTTCAAGAGGAAACAGAAAAAACAAATACTCCCACACAAAAACCACACAACAACCAAGAAAAGATTAAGTTACCAATCATGCTTTTCATTGCTTCCAAACTCCACGTTTGGAAGTCTTCCTTTATAAAGAATACATTGCAGTAGTGTATTTTAAAGGCATTACTAGCTGGGTTTTTAAAGGAATTTTCAATTTAAAAAAGAAGGAAAATATGTTTAGATAGGCAAACACAAAGAGAACATCAGAGGTGACAGTAATTCAATAGCAAAACAGCAATTACTTGTGTATACAGGCATACATTTCATGTATGCAAATTAATACACAGAAATAATAAAAAAATATTCTGAATAGATTATTCCATAATGTCCATTCACTTCTTCACTTTATATTAAGAAGTATGGAAAAAGCTAATGTCAAAGATAATGAAGCCTTTTTTATATTCTTAAAAAACAGATTAACAACCGTGAAATCAGATGAAATTTTCATTTTCAGTCACTTCTGTAAGGCAACACACATTAAAGAGAAGTAGTGCAGATACTCAACACATCCACTAGAATGGAATCACCTACTACATCTTAGGCCTATTCTTAGCAAAGATTTCTACGATATCGCCTATCAAGCAGCTTTTAAAGATGTCATTGAAATGAGATTTTCTGGGGTTGTTATTCCCACACTGTTAAGTATCTCAGAAATAACAAGGAAAACTCTTTCAGTAACTTGAAAGTGGTTAAAAGGTATTTTTTCTCAATATGATTTCACAGGAAAAACACTTGGCAAATTTTCACATTAGTCATGTCTTCAGATGTCCAACTCAGATGTTACTACCCCTTTTTTTTAAACTTGCTTTTACTTCAAAAAAGAGAAGCATATACCATTACTTGGTGTCCGAAACTGAAGAACACAGCTTTCTAAATGTAGTTCTTGGTGACTGAAAAGTCAACATCTTTTTCATTTTAGGAAAGAAACTAAACTATCATGTCCAGAACAAATACTGTATATAACTGAAAGAATCTTTTCATCTTACTCTAGTTTTCATTTCTGTTAAAAACCAAAATACACACACACTGCTTCTGATGCTATTTTCCTGACTAAAATAACATTGTTCCTTCTGATAATTAACACTGGAAAGTGTTGAGAGGAAATAAACTCCAGTGAACATAAACATACAAACGGTCCCTATAGGAGATCAAATCAATTTCTGATGCAGTTTATTCCTGGAATTCTTTTTATCTTTTTTGTAGATATCACAAGTTGATTTGTAAATTTAGTGATTTATCCTGAAACATAAAGCTATTTTTACCAATATTCTACCTGTAGCAGTAATCTATAAAAGGATTTTTTGAGGTCATTCAAAACTTTAGCCATACTGATACAAACAAAAAGAGTAATTACATAGAAAACAAATACCTCTCCTGGTCTGTTTCTCAGCAGGTGCCGTATTTTTAAGTATAACTCTAATCTTTGGACTACTGGTAAAGAGAGAACTTTACCAATCAACACATCAACAGCTAGCAGGCAATACTCTGGGAAATACCCCACAAATATTTTCTGTAAGACATTCCCCACATTTCCTGTCATCCATCATCTGTTTCCCCTGGCGAGGCTCCCTGTCTTACACTCTTAGGATCATGACAATTCCGTTATTTCTTAATGGGCACACACATGCTATCAGCAGGTGTGGATTGCCCAACAGTTCTTGTCACTGCACAGTGTTTCAGAAAATGAGGGTTTTCCCTTCTACAGGTTGCACATGTCAAAATGTGACAGTGCACAGAAGGAAGTATGAACAAATCTCATCTTCCTCACAGCTGAATACGTTTTAAAAGGAGAAGGTGAGTATTCCGCAGCAAAGCAAGTTAACTCAGTAACATTTTTCATCATGCTTCCTACATAACAATAAATACCATTAAATTCCATAGGGTTATTTCTTAGATGGCAGAAACAAGGAGCAAAGTCACATAACGATGTGCTGAGAATAAAATAAAACCGAATTTAAGTAATCCCTGGTTTAGGTGTAGGATGTAGATCTTCCAAAAAAAAAAAAAGAAATCTGTTTTTTTATCAACAGGTTTTAATAAACTTTTACTTTAGTACTTCATATCTTTAGTCAATATTCTCTTTAATAAGCCTAGTATGGAGTGCACAGTGGTTCCAAACTACAAAATACTATACTATATATATACACCATGCACATATACATAGTGATAAGCTTCTCTATGGCAACAAATTGCACGATCACAGATAGAAGACTATAGCACACACTGGATGGCTCAGCAATGATTTAAATGTGATCTTTAACACAGATATTTCTTTCAGCTCAAAAAGAAAACCAATAGTTGTCTAAAGATAGGGCTAAAACTTTATGAATAAAATTTAACACCACTTAAGGGAAAGAAAATAAAAATTGAGATAAATTAGAACCAGTGGCAAAAGCTACAAAGGAAATCAACAAAATGTGAAAAATATGAAGAGAAGATGGGAATATTCGCCAGCAGCCCCACAGTGTCCGGGTTATCACCCCGACACCACAGTGAGTTTATATGATAAGTAAAACCCTGCAGCTTAGGAAGCAAAATCAACAGCATCCACAGCAATATCAGGCATATTAGTTCGGAAAAATAGTTTCATTTTTAATGACAGGAATTGGAAAAGTTAGACTATCTGTCTTACTCCTAATCATACCAACAAAACCTGCTACAAATAATATAAACTATCTTCCAGCTAGTCTCTGAAAGGGGAGAGGAGTCCAGATTCCCCACAAGAACCCTTCCTACGTGAACACCTTACCTGTATTACAGTTACAGGAGGAAAATGGCTATTTAAATCATCAGGCCTATAAGAACAAGAGTTTGACAATTTCAGCTGATAAAACAGCTGATATGACTAACACTGACCATCTCTTTTCATGAAAACATTATAGAAAACAAATAAATGCATGTAAGAAAGATTTGAAAATTTCATTTCTGCATTTGAAATTTAAAACAATGCAAAAAAGCCATTGAGAGAAATTATGTTCATTATAAAAATATATTTTAAATCAAGTCTTCAATTATACTGTATGATTTTTCACTTCCTTCATTTATTTAGCAGGTTCTAAAAATTTATGAAAACCATGAACATTTATGAAGCTGCAAGCATATTCATTTACATTAATAATTAGAACTTAATAGCTGTTAAAAGATGGTAACAAGGGGAAAGATGTGGAAACCCACACTTAATTTCTGTTGAAGACTCATGTGAAGTTAACAGTTCTACTTCGGTATGAAAAATAC
This sequence comes from Platysteira castanea, assembly GCA_013397175.1. NCBI lineage: Eukaryota > Metazoa > Chordata > Aves > Passeriformes > Platysteira > Platysteira castanea. Next base: position 1,327,086 of record VYXC01011827.1, on the reverse strand, counting down.
ATTCTTATGTACCAAAATGTGAAACCAAAGTTAACTTCACATATCAGCTGAAAAAAACCCAAAAAATCCCACACACAACCAACAAAAAGTCAACTACAAACACGAAACCAAGTTCCAGTCAAAGTGCTAAAGCTGATGCACAGTAGTATTTTCTTACTATCAGAAATCTAAAATAAATGAGAAATTTCTATAGTACACACTGGGAAACTTTCTCTGAGTCAGGAACAGCACAGTAGGCACAGTTTGTTAGACCACCTTAAAAACCTGGCATGGGCCATGGCAAACACTGTAGTACCCACATTCAAGGACACACACATTGCAAATAATAGAAGAACTCCAACACAAAACCTTCTGAAGTTCTGAGGAGGAAAATGAAGAATGAACTGTCAAACTACACTCAAGACTTGTTGAGAAGCCTGAACTCAGGTTCATCACCTGATCAGCACAGCCACCATCTGCATTTACTGACTGTGCTGATACCATTACTTTTTAAGGAATTCATTGAAACCTCTGAAAATACTGTGCTCAGAGTTCAAAACTCAAAAAATAGAAGCATTCTTATTTCTCAGTCAAAAGAGCACATAAGACTTTGATGATGCAACTTTCTGAAACCAACAGAAAGAAAAAAATCCATTTTATAACTGCATTAGACATAAAGTATCTGCTATTCAACACATTCTTCTATATTCTCTACATTTAATTCTCTCAAACTCCACTCTGAAATACATTTTTAAATTAGACAGCTGTGCATAAATGCAAACATTCTTGCTTTCCTTCCAGAAGTTAACCAAGAGATTATCAATCCAGAAACCAAATCCTATTTTCACCTTCTCAACCCATGTTTTTATACCAAAACACGACTACACATCATTTATCTCACAAAAAATGTCCTATCCAGATTAGGTCATTAGGTACAAACAATGTATAACTGAAACCTCACTTTATTTAATCTTCCCTCCATAAGATGGAAAGCTTTAATAGGCCATTACAGAGTAATCCGCCCATGATATTCCTATTTCCTACTTTTGAGCAAAAAGGCTTATTTCAATTTAGGACGTCATAAACACTTTTCACACATATAAACGAAGTCAGTAGCCACAGTGGAAATGCTGAAGTCTGGTAAAGGTTAAGAGTCCAGCACCAAGTACCTTGCAATTTGGCTGGGCAAGTAGGGACAACTCAGCTGTTCCATAATACTCACACTAGACAGGTTTTCCTTCTACTAATGAACAGACATGTAGTCATCACAGAAGTTTTTTCTTCTTCTATGCTGCCCCACAGATATAAGCCCCTTTCTTACTGCAATATCACACAGTGAGATTAGCTTTCACCATATTTACACTTCACCCACAGTATGTTTCAACAAAATAGCTCGAAGAAAATTTGCCAGGTAGAAAAATAAATGGGGAGATGAGGGAGAGAGCCTAAGCAGGGAGTGCCTCTCTGTATAGCAATAACAAGTTATCCAATACCCACCTGAGGGAAAATAATAACCATTTTATTTCACTGCATCTCCTTCAATTCTCATCTCATTCATCTTACACAGAACGTAAGCTTTTCTAAGGTAAAGCTCTACCTTACAACTGCACAGTGTTCTCAGTGTAAAAATTATTTCCAGCTTTGTTTTAATTTCTGGAGTTTCAGATGAACATGGAAAACACGATTTTTATGATTTTCCATTTTGTTAAGTTTCTTTCCTTTTATAATCCCTTGGTAAAGTCAGTCAATTCAACCTTGAGACAAAGTGCCTTAAAAAAAGACCACCAGCACGGGAAGTTCACTTGGCATTTTGTTCCCTGGCGTCAGAAATCTGTTACACAGCTGAAAGAATAGCAGTGTTCATTCTGCTGCATTAACAGTGCCTGACCTGCACAACATCAGCAAGCCAAAGAAGAAAACCCAGGAAAACACTTGTTTAGCTCAACAAACTTGGGCATAATCGGTGGGCCTTTACTGTAGATACCTAATTACAACCCAATTTTTTTAAAAATCACACCAAAAACCAACCACAAAATTTATCAGATTAAAAGTTATGCCTTTTTTTAATTTACAAGGTAAATTACATAGCTGAGAAAGAAATCTGGCAAAGCACCCTAACTACTGCAAGAAGTTAATGTGCTACCTCTGAAAGAAGCAAAATTACAGACGGTAGATAAGGTTCTGGATGTACGTTGTACAGTTTAATTATTACTGACAACACTAAGTCAGCAGCCCTTCCATGTTTCACACAGTAAGAGACATTTACTTAGCCCCAAACCACAGACAGCACAGGTGTCTAAGCAAAACACCACTGGGGCCAGTATCATAGGAAGTGATTTCTCCAAGCAGGCTTGGTTTGGGCCATAACCCTGAGTTAAAGTAACGTTACTCGAAAGTCACAGCAATGCCCATGCTTCTGTAGCACATAATCTACAACAGGCAGCTACAAACACCGAGTTCTTCTACAAGAACTAGCAGATAGGAAAATGAAAACATCTGGGTGCAGTGAAGCTCATACTAGCCAAAATTACTGAGCGTTAACGCTGATTGTTAGCACTGACATGCCATTGATGCAATGTACTTTTGAACATAGGCACCATCAGCAAACAATGGTATCTAGATAGCAGTTCTGAAAGAATGAAACTGCACAAAAAAATTCAGAACATGGACATAAAGAAAAGTACTTATTCAAATATTAAGTACATGGTAGCAACATTCAGGCATAGACATTTCAAAGTAAATAAACAGAGTCAAATCTTGGGGGTTTTAGTATGTCTGTGATTACCTTATACCACATGGAACTTTAACTTACCTCAAGCCAAGATGCTTAAGCCTTCACTTCAGACATGACCTTGCTACTCCTGCTGGGATTAAAATCTGTTATACAACAGGAGCCCTAAGGTTGAGACATTCTTGGGTAGATGACAGCTGCAAAGTACTCGAGATTCCTTATGAAAGACTGTAATATCAAAATGTTCTCTCAGTCCTAGACCTGAAGAAGCCTATCTCTGCTGAATGTTGCAAATATGTACATTAACTTGGACTATTGCAAACATATGGTATTTGTTGCAGTATCAAGGTACTATCAGGATCCTAAGTTACGATCACCTCTTACTGGTTGTATTACTACCTCGTAGTTCAGAGCAATGTGTCAAAATGACACTGACAGAGCACCTATACCACAGGATCAACTTCCTCTGTTAGGTATAAGTCAAAATAAATACAGAAACAATATAAATTCTCTAAAACTAAACCTGTTACATATGTAATTTACCATCCAAAGAAATGTATGACAGATCAAAGAGTAACAAAGTTACTGTTTACTTTAGGAGATAAGCATGAAAACGTATTAAAAAAGAGCAAGTGGGGTTTAAGTGAACTACTCCCTTGCTACCACATCTCATTAGAACTATCAATTAGCACAATCTTTTATTTCAAAATTGTTACCAGCTACTGACTACTTTGTTATGCCAATTCTGCAACCTACCACATCAAATAGTTTTTGAAAATTAATGACACTTGGAATAAAATGTTGACATTTCTTGTCACAGGTAACATCAGATAAACCCAGATTATCTTTCTCTTCATCTCATATAGAAACAGCAAGTAATGCTGCCAGAGACTTTATTTTTAAGCGAAGTGTTATTTACTTTCCAAACAAAGCAAACCAGAAACTGACAGAATCACTCTAATTGTCAGATATAGCAATTTTCAAAAACATTCTGAATTCCAGTAATTCTTTTCCCAACCATTTTAATAACAGGACCTACTGCCCACTGCACATTCCTGTATCTATCATGGCCAGCTGTGCAGTGGTAATATCATGCCAGAAAAATGGTATTTCTATATGCATGCGGCAAATAACACATCCAGATGTTGTGTTGTACTTCAGAATGTAATCTGTATATATGGAAGTAATTGTTGCTTAAGTTATCAATCTACAACAAAATCAGGATATTGAAATGACTCACACAAGATGTACTGTTACCTGCAGTCCAAAGGAGACTAAATAATCCTGAGTACTATACAAAGATATATATAAACTGCCTTGATAAAACACAAACACCAAGTTGTTTCTTAAGTCTATATCATACAATACAACATTAAACTGTGTAACAAAAGTTTTTGACCACAGATCAAATTTAATTCTGAGATCTGCTATAAATAAGGACATTGAAAAGACAGATATTAACTTCCATGTAAATACAGGTACTGCACTGATGCACAAAAAGTAGCTCAGGTGTGACCTCGTAAATACTGAGTACTCTCTCTCAGAAAGAGGTGCTTTTTGTGTTCAAACAAGTTAATAAGATCTTCCCAATTCTAGTTATTCAGTTTTTCCATATGTAAGGTTACCAGAATGTCAGGTCACCATTTTTAAGGTGTGGATATTAAAAATGTTGAAATTAAGCAAGAAAATACTTCATTTTCTTCTCTAGGGATACCCTGAGACAGCCAATATCAAAGCATGTCTACAACTTGTCAATATCCTAGAAGAATGGTAATGTAGATTACTTAGAAAAATATATCAACTAGAACTGAGGAACAGAAAAGTTTTGATGGAATAGTTAATTAATGACACAGCAAGACTGAAGTCATTAGCTTAATATATATAAGATTGATTACCTGCTGATATTGTGCAGGCCATTCCAGCATGCTTGTCTCAGCTAAATTATATCTTCAGAAATGCACAAAGTATTATGACATACCCCACAAACACCTACACCTTTAACACTACTCTCTTCATGCAATGTATCTTTATAATGCCCATAACGGCCCTTCCTTGTGCCTTTGAGATGTAGAGTAAACTTGCCTCTCTTTTATACTGAACATTTGACAGCCCTGTTTGCAGACATCTGCTTCAGACAGAGAGGTAGGCGCTGCTTCTTAGAAACCAAGCAGGTATTTCAAACACTTCTGCAAATCTGGACATCATGTATTAATAATGCAAAAAACACCACTCAGCCATATGATTATTTTATTTTATAGTCATGAGATGTAGACTTCCCTAGCCGGAAATTAGGACTACCTACAGACAGGCCAGTTTTGCAACCAGATGTAGTGCACACATTAGTTATTTTTCCTCGTTTCAAAGGTTTAGATTTGGGTTACATTAAAGGCCTCTCCAGATTCTGATTAACCAGAGATGAGCAGAAACAAATAAAGATGTCTTGGATCACTCTACGAATACAGATCTCCTATGAAATCAATCAAGGATGGTAAGTCTTCTAACCTTTGACTCCACACTAGGAACCATCAGGTTATGCTGCACAGAAACCCTCAGTAGAGGGAAAATTGATCTCAAATTCTAGCTCTCATAAAACTGCATGAACAGGAACTCAGGCTCAGGATGTCCATGCCAAATGCTAGACCAGTACTAACCTGAAAAAATGCCTTTTTTTTCTTAGTAACACACAAGGATATAACTGATCAAGATCTTTTAGCACTTGCTTACAGATGATTCTCCAGAATATCATAAAAGCAAAAAACACATAGCAGCAATGACAGACAACAGATTTGAAGACTGAGTCAAAACCTGCATTTGACTCCTCTCCCATAGGGGACAAGTAAGAAAAATAAACACAAAACCAGTAAAAGATGCTTATGCAGAATTTCTGCTCTAAAAGACAGTACCTTCATTATCGTACTTCCCACATCTCCCAGTTTTTGCCAGACATCCAATACCAGAATCAGTGTATGCATTTATATACATCTAGCTTGTAAAAAAACTGGTATATCTGAAATAGTTCTCCTATACACAACATTACTCTTTCAGTTTATGAACACTGGGTCTTCATTTTTCTAAACAATACAAAATTGCTTTCCTGGGAACAGTTTTAAAGCTGTTACTGCCACCGTGAAAAGCCTTCTGCTCATTATTACTGAAGTTCAACATTTAGCAACTTATGCTGGGAACAAAAGAAAAAAATCACATTTCACCTACAGCATATGCAGAGAAGCTGGCAGCGTCTTAAGTTTTACAACTTCAAGTAAGCTGCGCTTAAGAAGAGAAAGTTTGGAAAGGAAGCTTCAATTGTCATTCCACATTAAGCAGTCATGCTAATAAAGCAGACACAGCCCTTCCCACACACACCTTCCCAATCCCCTTGTTTCCATCACAGTGACGCCAGCACAGCTGCCCATTGCACCACACTGTGATCAAACTGAAGAACCAAACCAATTGTGAAATAAGATAGTAAAAGCTGGGGGAGGAGAGGCTGTATTTTCCTGGCAGATCACCCCACTGATCCATTTCACTGCACAGCTGCACTAACAGCTGTACTAGCAAAACAAAGGCAATAATGTAAGGATACAGATAACCAATATTTACTCAAGACATCATTGTTGCTGAAGAAATGCACTTGCATCCTGAATAAAAACCATTCACTTAAAAAGGTACCTAATTTTTTACCTAAGGTTTTTTTCAGTTCAATAAAAAAATTCTTATCTAGCCACTAGAGCAAACAAGACAGAATACTGCTGAAGCCACTGACCCCTAAAATTCAACAAAAATCAACATTAGAAACAAAAACAACATAATGTTCACAAAGTGCATGAAGAATCTTACTTCATACTTATTTTCTCTTCCAATCTGAAATTACCTCTATTTGCTGCAGTTTTTTGCTGGGGTTTTTAGATTTTTTTTAATGAGGTGCCTTTTTCGTCTGTCCACTCTTCACTATAACACTAGTTACCTTCTGTGCAATTTCAGACAAAGGTTAAATGACACCAGCTTGAACAGATTTGTTTTCTAAGCAACTTATGCACTTCAAAAAGACAAAGTGAACTTTATTCCCACTACATGAACAGTCTGTGAATTGACACTTTGAGTTCTCTCACAAAACCCCCACTTTCATTGCATAGTAGGCCAACACTGAAGGTCATTAATTATTGTTGTCATAATTAGTCAAGATTTGCTTTTGTCTTTTTTTTTCCCAATCACAGACTCACTTTACTAAACATGCATCACATCCTTCATATGTGTTTTAGAGAGGTAAATGATAAAACCCCTGCCTGCTTTCATCAGGTTCCAAGCCACCTCTGGGTGCTTTGTTATTTGTTCATGAACAATCAGTTCTCTAGAAGTCACTCATTTTTACACTCAGATCACAGTATAGTACAACTTCTATTAACAATCCCGAGATGACCACATTTTCACAGTTTATTTTACTGCAAACATTACACATACATATTTGTAGACACAGATACACTTATACAGCTGGCTCCATTTAATTCACTGTACTGTAACTATACTAAGTACATTCATAACACTTAATATAAGCTGATATAACCACTAAAACAAAGCCATTTTTATTCTTTTCCCATCTTGCAATGCTTCCTTCCCTTGTGCTGATGAGAATTAGGCAAACTGGAAATTCAGCTGGGGAATTCCATTTAAAAAAATCTAGTCACAAACCACCAGTCTTAACCTCAATCAATTCCCTGATTTGATTGACCACACAAGATCTTGTTTCACATAAAGAGGAAGCACAAGCAACAAGCCACCCTGCATAAAAGACGTTTCTTTGAGCAGTAGCACTACCTTAGGCCAGTTCAACATGTTCCTCAAGAGACTGCCAAAGTATTATCTGCCTCTGCTAAAGCGGAATAAAGTAGAACAAAGTAGAATAACTTTAATAGTTTATGAAATCTATCATCACAGTCAGGATGAAATCAGATACCCATACACTGTACACAGTATATTGTGTAGTTACTGAAAAACTGTTTCTCAACTTCTTTTTTCTTTTACCTAATTAGTAATTCTAGAGTCCTGATTGCCTCCCTCACTTAGGCCAACAGACAAAGCCATTACATTCACATTTCAGTAATTTCAAGATACTTATGTGCAATATAAAGAGAATGTTCTATAAAGTTTTGATAAAGAGGGTTTTTTTACATTTCATGAATGCCATTACCTAAACATTCAAGTGTGCTCTGTTATATCATTTGTCAAAACTTGGCAAATAAGACACATATACACTTATTTTTAAAAACAACTTACTAGGCAAATGTGCCTGTTTGTAAGCTAATGCCTCCCTGGCATAATTCTGTGACTGTACAGTCAGTGCACATCGCATTAAAAACGCTTCTGCTTGTTACAGAGCACAGTATTTCTACACTGCAGAGGAGTATTTTAGCCTGAATAAAGACTCACAATCTGCAGATTACAACGAAGTTGAACATTTACATTCTTAAACACTGGACTCAGTTCTACGTGAAAAGTCCTCCAGTAACGAATTAGTCCGTCACCTATCCTCCCTCCCCACTGCCAAAGCATCACTTCGTTAAAGCCTGAATCAAAACTTCTATTAAATAAAATTCAAATAAGGAATTTAAGCATCATCTATTAGGAGCTATACTGACAAAGATACACAAATCAAGGTCTTAAACAGAAGTAGATATAAGAATTAATCGATTTCTAATCCCATAAATGAAACTTTACTAACCTTTAAAAATACCTCTGAATATCTTTTTTTCAAGGATCTGTTTTGAACAATTTTAGTGATCTATACTGTTCAGCCTGTTCTAGCAACAAAAACTAGTCAGGGATGTGGCTCAGGTTATCTCCAGCTTAGTTTTCATTCTTTGCACACACATTTCACACACAGTCTCACATTTTTCACACAGTACTGTTCACAAAGTCACTCTGTAACCACATATCTCTTCTCAAACTATCTCCAATTTAATTCTGCACACATTAAACCTTCCCTTTACTCCAGCAGACTTCCAGCTGGACTCATTCCTCTAGTTTTAATTTCCAGTTTGGTCTTTGTTACAAAACTGACACGCTAACAGCAGGAACCAATACATCACTTAAGTGATGTTCAACTTAAAGTTTATGAGAGAGCTTTTACTATTGTTTTGTTTTTTGTTTTTTTTTTCAAACTTGCAAGAGAGCCAGAAAACATTCGAAAAATAACAACAGATCAAGCAGAACTTACCTTGAAAATACCAACCCAGTCTTTCTGATGAGGATGGATAAACTGGGTCAGAGTGTAGTGACATTCAAGATGTGTGTTTGGTAGATAACTTTTTGCAACATTTTGAAAAATCACATGCGCAAAATTGGAGGTTTGCAAAGTGCTAGCTGAAGACGGAACTTCTTGAAAGGATGACATGATTATCTGTAACAAAATTGTAGAAGTTGTTATTTGAACATAGTGGAAAAACTAGTTCAGTTGCAAAAATTAATCTAGTTGAAATACACATGACATAAAAACCTAACAATTAGTTAGGTTTTCTGTTCTGAAAACAAAGAGCCAAATAGACTAAATTCACCAAAGTGCACTGCCTCAGCATCACTCCAAAACAATCACCTCTCAGAATAAAAGAGCAGTCATTTCGGCAATGACATCAAGATGGAGAGAAAGTATTGCTTAGCTGAATGCTCCCAGTATTGTATCTCAGTGTCAGAAAATGGAAAATAAAAGCAGTGGTGTGAAAACAAAGCAGGGTTCTAACTTAATGAAAGATTCTTAATGGTTCTAGACATGGTAGAGAAGGAGAAACAAAAGTTACATAGCTTCCCTGCTTTACACTCTTCTCAAATCTGTACTGCTCAGCACTTTTCACAGCATTTTTACACATGAAGTTTTTCGTCCCCTCTCAGTAAAAGTATCAAAGTTCCATTTGAAGACCTTTTTTTAAAAATAAGAATGTTTATACAAACAGGAGGATTTTGTTTGGGTTGGCTTTTTTCCCTACTTCTTCTTCAAAAGAGTTTTCCTGCCCCTGTTTAGCAGTCTGTGGGCATCTTTTACTATTCTCACTGTAACACATACTGCGTGTTTAGCTTCATTACCATAAACAATGGCCTGCATTGATAGCAGGAACATTGAGGTATGCATGCAGTTGGAGGGATTAACACTAATCAGTTGGACTGCAAAAGCTTTTAATCGTGCTTTCCATTCACCACCTCATTCACGATACATAGTGCTACAAACTACAGTAAAACAAGATGCTTCACAAGCAGAACAAGAATATCCCTTCCTCAGATATGACAATATCTGCCAAAAATAGAATATATGCAACTGAGAAGTTTCAAGTGTCTGATTCCAATGTACAATCACAATCTTGTCAAAACATTTGACATTAGGAGGATCAGGGCCTTATATATCTGACATTCCTAGAAAGATGAGCTATCCTGTTCTTGCAATTGTTGTTGAAAGTAATTTTATACCGACCAAGCACATTCACACCTTGAAAGAGGTAACTGCCAAGTGTGTGACTTAATACATTACTTCCATTGAAGATACATGTGGAAACCAAAACCAAAAAAAGACAGGCCACAGCAAGCCTCAAGTAGTTCAAGGATTAAAAGCTGTTTGTGTATCTCCTATAGCCTTTTAAAATTTTGCCAGTTAAAAAATAAAAAATTCTGCTTTCTGAAACAAAAAGCACTCTGAAGTAAACAGGTATCCATCATCCAAAACAAGGAAAAGGTAAATACAGGGGCTTTTTTTAGTTTTAATCCCTCAATATTTTAAGCTTATTACCGCTCAGTTTAGAGTAACACATGAAGTACATACAGGCAGCCACGACATTATTTCAATGTATGAGGTGTTAAATAAAAAACAGTCTTGTACACTGACCAATGTAGGTTACAAGATAAAACACCAAGCTTGTGAAAATTAATAAAGAAAAACAAGAACTTCCACAAGCAAGAAACTGAGTAAAGATCAAAACACAGTTTTCTAGAGACAACAGAGTGCACAATAAATCCTATCAGTTACGTAGCTTCGGAGTCCAGAAGAGGAAATGTTACAGCACAGTAAAATCCTGACAACTCCAACACATCTCAAAACAGAGGATTACATTCAAAGCATCTCTCAATTCACTCTGAACTACAGATGGTATGCATCAGCAATTTCTAGAGTTCTAAAATAAAAATAACCTCAGTTATTTCCAAGTGCAACAAATAAATTCATTTTTAGTAATTCAGCCAAATAACATTTACATGAAATAGTGTGCTTAATTTTCATTCGCCAGAATAAATACAAAGTGTCAACACAGCGTTAATAACAAAACCAACTAAATTTTTTTCAATAGTTCTACTTTTAAAATTGCATAGTTCAGCCTAAGCACATATTTAAAA